>OY728167.1:967127856-967742462 GCA_963277665.1 Viscum album
TTTTGGATGATTTTGAAAAAACATGACATGTATCATCATCATTTTATTTCATTTTCTTTTGGAATTAATATCTATTACTAATAGTTATATATTGTATCTATGATTTAATGCATCTTCTACTTGTATGTTATTGATATTTTGTTGTTCTATACACTACTAAAGAGGGAATAGTCTCCCCACAGACACCCCAAGGCCCTCACTAATAGTTGGAAGCCTCTTCAATTAATGAAGATAAACTTGTGTCCATGTGGCCAACTAGGCCTGAAGAGATGTTGAGTGGTATTTGATTCTATGATGTTATAACGCAGGGAATTTATGTAAAAGTTTTCATAGAAGAAAATGAAGAAAATGAATAAATAAATATTTTTTTTTAATTTTTTTTTGAACACAGTGATAAAGCTCTTATAAATGTATATAATTATGATGAATTCATTATGGTTGGTTAGTAATACCATGTATATCTATACAAACATTATAGATCATTCATGGAGAACTATGATGGATCGGGAATAGATCATGGATCATTGTGCCAATAGAGTTTGAGGATCTCATCATTGATGGAAATGTAGAAATGTTCTTCATAAATGATCAATCCAAACTCTAGTTATGATGATGATTTGTTTTTTCCACCCAATTCCTTACACTCATAAAACTTGGATCAATTTCACAAAGATAATTGATACGTGCATAGTTAATAGATTTAATTTGATGGAGTTATATTTTTTCATTATTTTCCATTCCTTTGATTATAAATTTTCTATAAAAAAGCATTGAGGATTAATGAATAAAGGTACTGGTTTTTCCTCGTGTTTAATGGTTTTTTAATTTTTCCCCATTATTAGCATGTTCATCACATGTGTTTATTTTTTACCATAGTTTCATAAATACCCATTCTTCAATCATTACACAACTATTCTTTAGTGAAACAGATCAATACAATGGATGTGGGTCATGATTGATCGTTTTATCGAGATATGATGACATTGGTGGATGATTAAATGCAGATCAAAATGATTTTTGTGTATTCATTCAAAAATGTTTCAACATGGAGGCTACAGATTGTGTGAGTGGATGTTTCCCAAGTATATTTCAAATCTAAAATCTAGATCTACGAAAACTATTGGATTGTAAACCCCCATATTTATTTGTTTTGTTGACAGTGGTAGCTCTGGCGGTGCAAAATATGACATAGAGGAAGATCTGGCATGTCCAGAAAATCTTGATCAATACAACATGTACTTCGGAATTATATTACATGTGGGACCCCATGTCTTAAATGCTAGGGTTTTAGCTTGTTTTAAATATGACATGTTGTGTGACATGGTCACATTACTTGGAACCCTACCATTGTAGCTCGAAATGTACTTCATACGATACATAGGCACGACCAGTGGCACACCATTTACTTAGACACAATCATGGCCACCTGTACAAGGGTTGTTACATAGGCACAACCATAGTACACAAATATGGCTAGATATCACAATAAGGTGCCGAGTGACCTGTACACATCGAGTGTTTCAATAAAATTCCATGTATATTGAGTATTACATGCCATTTGATCCATTACCTTAAACGAAGACCTATGGATATCTCTACAGGATGTGTACTCCCCAAAAATGGTGATTCTATCCCATAATTTCTATATTCTGAACTAATATTGGTTTATTATGTTCCCTTTGGGCCTTACCTACAGGGTATAGTGTGACATTGAATCCACATCATGGGATTGTGATCCTTTCTAGGGGATAATTAATAGATAGAGTTTGTTGTGTTCTTCCATGAGACTGGAGTGTAATCTAATATCATCTTTGTATCCTAGGAAGAATTTTTGGAATCAGTTTGGCCTCCATGATCCGGGAATTAATCCTCAATATAACAAGCCATAATGGATGGGTTTTTGGTATCATTTCCAAATGATACCATATGTAGAGGTTTGATGCATATTTGGTTTGTGGTGTCCCGCAACGGTTCTCGGCAGGACACCTTATATGGGTATCATGGTCGTCATAGACCAGTGAGATTTATTGGGCTAGGAAAATTGAAGATGACCACTTCAATGAGTGTCTCTAGTGATATCATGTCTTTTGGAGAAGCTTCTCCCACAAGGAGCAATGATTTTAGAAGAATCGTGTGGATGGAAGATGGTCGTGACCTCATGGTGGTGCATCGTTCTTCATGAGTATATATGAATTATTTCTATTATGCATTGTTTTTTATATCTTAGTATTAAGATGAATATACTTGATGATTTGTGGTTTGTGTTTTTGGGGTGTCCTAATGGATATTTTTATAATATCCCTTGCATGGTTTCTTCATAAATGTGTCATGTCATATGAAGATGAAGACTCTTTAGATAATGTCATTGGAGTATGTAGAGCTATTAGAGGAATCAGACCAAGGTGTTTTCTTGGATCATGAGTTTGATCTTAGTCCTCGTTATTTGAGTAGGTTGTAAAATTTATAGTTTTTGGTTGGGATTTTATTTTTACCCATTTTCTATTTTAGTAATTAAAATTTGTACTCTAGTTGTGGTATTATAGATGTATTCATGCATTTGTTTTAGTTGTTTTAAATTTCAGCATTGTGTGGGATCAAAGATGTGTGTATGTGTATAAAAAAATTAGGCTAATGCCTCCCATTTCTCAGATATTCCTACTTGGCATTGTCCAGCATCCCCTAGCCTATTGGTGGTGGTCTTGGGGCAGTCATGAGTCATACCCCAGAAAGTTAGGTCGCGATAAGTTATATTTTCCAATTTTTCACCAATTTATTACATGGATTGTTCTAAAAATAAATCAAATTTATTTCAATTATATTTATGACATTCATAAAAATTTAAAACTATAAATTATCCACTATATTAATGATATTAACAATAATGTGTGAAAGTGATTTTAACTACTGAAAATGAGCATACTGATCCATATTTCATCAATTAAATCTATTTTGGGTCGTGTATTGAGATGTTTAACTTTTTTGGTACTATAATGACATAAAATATAAATACCTATATAATTATTGATAAGATGAAATAAGATAACGGAATAATAACTATAAAATTTACACTAAAACATAAAAATAAATTAATAAACAAACAAATATTGATGGTCAATATTAACTAAAAAATTAAAGATAATGAATGAAATTAATATTAATATTAAAGATAGTAGATATAAGTATTATTATAAATTTAATTTATAATTAGTATTATATTATTATATTAGAGGTTAGATCATGTCCAACTTAGAGGTAATCTAAGTTAAGTCTTATAGGTCTCATGTTCAGTTACTTGGGACATGTTCCTTATTTTTCACCAATTTATTTATATATGGTGTCAATACTTCACTATTATATTCATATATCTAAAATAATTTTTTATTTTTTTATTTTAAATTTCATTTATTATCTCATTATTCTATATCCATTAATTTATACTTAACTGTATTCATAAGGGTTGTTGTTGACTTAATTTACTATTATTGAGTTATAACCATTATTCCTAAATTGTATTATTCTATGTTTCATTTCTTCGACCCTATGATCGTATTAAATTGTATTCCCTCTAATTTTTCGGGTATTTTAATTTAATTTTCCTAAAAAACATCCCAAAAAATTATTATTTTAATATCTATGATATCTGTAAGGATTCCACATCTCAATTATCTTTCTTTCATCCAAGTTTGTAATATTAAATTATTTTTATTATATGTTGTATATATATATTATTTGACATATTATTTCAAGATTATAAATTTATTCATGGTATTTATATTTCCATTTCATGTGATATATTTTAGGTAACTTTGTTCCAAATTTTATAATGTTTTTAAGGGTTTCTTTTCTAATCTCACTTTCTTTCTAAGATAATTTTTGTCAAATTTAACATTTGAGGTAATTGTTTGTTGTTTTTCTATAAAACACATTTTTTATTATTCTATGGTATTTTTTGGATTTTAAATTCTTTCATATCACTGAATTTCTCATTTGTTTATAAATAAATATTTTTTACAAGAAATGAAACAAACCTTTTAATTTATTTACATTACGAATCATTATCCTCCATGTACATATAATATATATTGTTTTAATATAGTTATTTTTTATAAGACAATGATTTTTTAAGATATTTCATCACATTAAATATATTTTAATAAAATTGTTCAAAACTATTTCTTTTAACATTTTCTACATAGTCCATCTTAAACATTCCTTAAACAAGTTGTAAATGAATCTCATTTTTAACATTTATTACATGAATGCAGTTCCCTAATTTTATAAATATTATTCTAGAAAATGAACCCTCTTTATTATTTCAGGGTTTTACGTTGTAATTTCTATTCATATTTATTTGGGATTTTTTTATTTTTATAATAAAGGTTACTGTTTTAGATGAATAAATAATGATAATTCATTCAACCCATGTATATTTTTATCTTCTACTCCACATTTCATATATTTGACTTCATTCCATTAAAAGTTTTACATATTTGGAATTATTTAAAAATTATGGATATAAATGACCTATTTTACCTCTATAAATTGGATTTTTGATGTTTCTTATATGATTCTCTTTATAAAAATATAATTAAATATTTTTGGAAATTATTTTTATAATTTTTCATCCATTTTACTCTCAAAGTTTCATATATCTATATAATATTGAGTTTTGTGTCATTTATTACCCTCTAAATACTATTATGTTGTCTTTATTTCTATATATTTCGTTGTTCCTAAATGAGAAATGTTCAAATTTTCAAGAAGGGGTAAATTTACCACTTTTATGTTTTTACTGAATCATCAGAGTAAATATAATTATTCTATAGAAATTAAATTTAAATAGACATAAGATAATTTTTATAGTAGTGCCATAAAGTCTATCCTATATTTATTCATCACATCTCTCAAATATAAAGAGATATAACACCCACTAAAATATATTCTATAACTTTTCATAGGGATTCACCAAACATTAAAAATTATTATTTAATATCTATAGTATCAAAATAATTATTTTCATTTTATCCTGTGGAGGATGACCCCATATAAAGTCTTTTTAATAAAGTATAAGTAACCAACTTATCTTTTATCTAGACCAAGGAACAAATAAATCTCTATTAATTTTATCAGTTTTGGCGGAACATGCACATATCTTTTATTGGGATTATATAACATGATAATCCTTACTCTTAATGTGTAATATAACCCACACAATAAATCAATGAAAAATAAAATATAAAATAAATCACCAAAAATAATCAATTAACGTGATGATTAGAGAGTGATGAAACCCACATAAATATTATTATAGGCACTATATTTCTTCACAATGAAGATTAGTATATATTTAACAGTGGTATTAAAGACTCTTTCTTTACAGTCATACGCCTAAAAAATAATTCACATTGTGCACAGTTTATTTTAAATTTTATTATCCTTTGATTCTCTCTATCCATACTTTTTATAGCTATATCAACTTCATTATACAATTATTATCTATCATAATATTTAATTGAAAAATTACCAAAATTTTATAAAAAAATGTTAATATAATAAACATATTTATTTTAAACATCCTCTAAATAAATTCCATTTATTATGAATCAAATTTGCAACATATACTAAAAAGTTAAAAATTAATGGGAATATAGATATCCTCTTGACATGATACATAATGTATAGATAGGTTCAATGAACTTTTATACTCCATACCAATTAAATAGTGATAATCCAAGAATAAGATCATAAGTCATCATATATATTTAAAAATATAGTTAATAATCATGCTCCCTTACCAATTATTTTCATTGAGGAAGAATAATCAAAGCCCAGTAATCGTAGAAAATATGAAAATGTTTAATTAAAAAAAATAAACTGAATATAGAATAAAAATAAAAAAATAAAATCATAAATTTCTTTATATAAAAAAGATTGAAAAAATATTTCTGTTTATCCCCCTAAAATAATATATTGTTAAATAAATAAATAAATATTAAAACCATGAAAACATCCTTGAAATTATATCCTTTTAATCTTTATATTACCATTGTAAGAACCCGGATCTTTTTTTTTCAGGTATGAATCTTTTTTTCTGGTGTTTTCAGAAAAAAGAGGAGTTTCTAAAAATTTAAGGAGTACATTCCATGTACATAGAAGTACACGTTGTGTAACTGGTTTCCATGGGTAGTCGTGTACTGGTCTTGTAACAGCTACATGGTCGTGCGGGGTGACCTAGAGACTGCCTAAAGTGGAGGTTGGTTAAGGAATGTACACAGCATCTACATAAAAGGAACACGCCATGTAATTTTATTTTTATTTGTTATATAAGACTGGGGTCACGTCTAATTGGAAGAAATTCCTTCTTCTCAACTCGTCTCATCTAGGAACGACCATAGGGTGTAGTTCTTCTCTGATCCTACGATCGACCATTCATTCTCTGAATCAACCATCGTCGATTGCGTTGGAATCACCTAAGTGAGTTCTTCCTTCTTCTAGAGCCTCATTCCTTGAGTTCTCCTCTTTCATGAGGTATCCTTGGTTGAACGATGTCAACATTTTTTTAGATCTTCATCATTCTAGTTCAATTCAAGGGGCAACGCCAAAGTGTATCGATCGTACAATGCCAATGTAGGTGGTTTGTGCCTTTCCATATTTAGTATTTTAATATTATGTGAAAAAGTTCCCAATACCCTTGATTAGGTTATTGCGTGTTTAGGTATTTTAACCCTGTTGATGTATGTTATGCTTATTTTCTTGAGTTAGGGCTCTTTTTTGTACATAAGGTTATTTTTCCACGCTATGGAGGTGATTTCCCATGTTTCGTTTGATATTGACAATGTAGTCTAGTTTTTCATGTTAGGCTGCTTTCTTTCCATGCCTAGTGTTGTTAATATGGAGTGATCTATCTAATGTTTTGGTATGATTTGTATAATTTTAAACATGTAGTACTTTTAGGTTTACTTTGGCTATTAAACATCATTTGTGTACAATTTCCTTACACAGGGCTGTGGGAACCTGGTCTAGTGAGACAATAGGGCGAATTGATGTGGAGGGATTCCCCATAGTGTCTATTATTTTTTATCATTATGCTATACCATAGGGGTGATTGATGTTGAGTGCTCCCTCAGAGTGTCTATAGTTACCATTATGAGGCCAGAGGGGGGGATTGATGTTGAATGCTCCCGCAGAGTGTCTATAGTTATCGTTACGAGACCACATGGAGAATTGACATTGAGTTCTTCCCCAGAGTTTTTTTAGTTTATCATTAAAAGAATATAGAGGTAATTTATGGTGATTGATTCCTTAGAGAGTCTTTGTTTTCATGATACCAAAGGTGTTAAACCGTGTGAGCTTACCCGGAGGGTTAATTGAGATTTATTAGTTGAACTAGAGGGGATAGGCTATGAGAACATCCTAGAGGGTTTTTGTTTTTTGTTTGGTTGATTAATTGATTAATGTAATTGAATGTAATTGAAATTGTAGGACTATTTACTTTTGAGTACTTCCTTGTTTATTATTAATTTTGCTTATTGCCTGTCATACATATTCATTGATTATTTGGCACATCTTTTTTGGTGTTTTCTTACTGGGATCCATCTCATACTCTATTTGGGTCATGCTTTTGGTTCCAAATAGATTATATTGGTTCAGGTATAGATAAGGGAGAGTTCCCTTCTACCTTAGGTACTTGAATGTTGTGGAGCTGGGGAGCATGGGACCAAGCTAAGGATTGTGATGTTTTTGGAGTTGCTTACTTGTTTTCCCTTGTACTTTGGTTTAGTACTGTATTCCAGAATTATGACTTGTTTGGTTGGTTGCCCAGATACTCGTGACATGCATCGTTATTGATATATATATATATATATATATATATATCTTCTACAGTTTATTTACTTATAGTTTTCCACTGTTTACTATTATATGGTATTATTATTGCTTCTGCTACTATTATCTATATCTTTTTGCAACACTACTCTTCTAATTAGAGCATGGTTTCCCCACTATCACACTCAAACCCCTCACTTCTAGTCGAAAGCCTCTAGAATTTTAGGAAATGCGCTTGAGGTCATGTGACTAACCGGGTACGAGGCACCTCCGGGCGGCACTCGGAACTGAGATGTTGCAAAGTGGTATCAGAGGAATTATTTTCTTTCTGAATTACTCTTTAGAGCATATAGTCAGTGATAGGAAAGAATAGGTAGTTGGTAATAAGTTTTTCTCAGGGGTAGCTAACCTGAGTACATGGAATAGTTAATTTACATCAATTATTGAAAATTTTTTTGGTTTTGAAATTATTACAGTTGATTTGATTTCATAGTTGGGTGATTCACATGTTTTGTGATGTTATTGTTGATATTATTGAGGTTATTTTTCTATTGCAACCTAATGAGATGAGGGTATGTCCTCTCATGCATCATATAGGAACTTGCTATATATCACATGTCATGCATTATTTTCATTCCATTTAGGGTGCATTAGTGATTTCATGTTGTTGTGATAGATGTTGGTTTAGATATACATGTTGTTGTGATATATGTCATGATTGAATATCTATTATTTGATAGGGTATTGGATTGTGTAATATTTCATTTAAATGAATGCCAAAAATTGGTAGGGAGGTGGTTCCTAGCCAATATTCCCAAAGAGAAGAGTGCATGGGGACATAAACAACTTGGAATCCTGGCACATGGATTAAACCGACATGAGATGACTATAGAAGAGCTCATATGAACTTGGGATAAGATGTTTTACAGCTTTGAAATCCTCCTTAATGCTGATACGGATGAGAAAGATCCTGACCTCTAATGGTATCTTCTCAGAGGTAAGGTATCTAAAAAGCTCAAACTACAACTCTCTAATTCGTATATTTCCTATCATGTTGTTTGAATGTTTCCTGTGTATGGATGGTTATCACTTTTCCCAAAAGTGTTTTTCATAATAAAAACATATATTTGTAGGAAATAAATGCCAAAATTTGGTTATTGAGGTGTTATGGCCCCCCATGGATTAGAATTTGGTGGATCATTGCACTGTTATGCTTCTATATGACATGTATAAGATGCCAAGCTTTGATTCGTGGGGAGTATGGGCTCCCACATATCAGAATTTGTAACATTAATGTTCGTTTCAGTGTTTTTCAAGGTTTTGGAGTAGTTTCTATGGAAAACTGTCTGAAAAAATGCAGAATACATGGTGTGTATTTCTAAATACACACCATGTATCCTTCTATTCAGGAAGGAACTGTTTTTCTTAAGTACACGTTGTGTACTATATATACATGTTGTGTAGTCTCTAACAGTGTCACTATTTGTGTGGGAAAATAAATAGGGTTGGTAAATACTTGGAGGAACACACTGTGTATTGGACGTAAAAGTCTTGTTGTAGGGACCTTGTGTCCACCCATGTGACTAACGACACAAATGTATGAAAATTAGGTTATACATGTCATGTCAAGCTTGAACATGTCGTGTAGTTTTACCCATGTATCCAAATGTGTGGCTAACAACACGGGTGGGTGAAATCCTTCTAGTACATGCCATGTATGGTACGAACATGTCGTGTAGTCTCATTCTATGAGAACCATGTGGTTTAGTGATGTAGAAGAACACGGGCAGGGGAAAACGATTCAAGTACACGTCATTTCTTATGAGAACATGTCGTGTGTATGGGGTCTTACACAACCAGTGTTGGCAAGAGTACATGCCCATGTGAAGGCTTAAAGGAACACGTCGTGTATCCCTATTTTGAAAAACTTGAATTCATTCAATCTCCTTTTCTTTTCTTTCACATATAAGTTTCATTATTTGATAATCTTTAACTAAGGTGTGCACTTGACCTTATAGAGTCATGTCACCGCAATGTCCTCCCTTTGTATACCAGATAAATGGCAGTGATCAGACACTCGACATGGCTGGTCAGTAACTACCAGCATATCCTCTTGCCATGCCGGTCTTGGCACCAGATATCATTCCATATATAGGTGTCGATTCATAGTTTTGAGAAGGCTTCATGAGGTATATGCAGACCTTTTAGGGAGCACCTCATTCTTCCCCATCTATGGAATAGTGGATGTTGATCTTTCATCAGTAGCATCCTCCCACTTTCTATGGGGATGGAGGACCTCAGGCTACTGAGTCATGGTTAAAATCCATGCTATCAATTTTCGTACATCTAGAGATGCCTCTAGAGAGGAGGGTGACACTCTCTATGTATATGCTTTGGGATTCCTCCAAGAGATGGTAGGATGTGATCTCACATAAAGGATGCCAGTAGTTTATGGTGTGGGATGAGTTTTATCATACCTTCTACAATTACTTCTACCTGGATAATTTGAGGGCCGATTGACCTTGAGATTTCATAAGTTTGGAGCAGGGTACTCTATTGGTCATAGTGTATTATTCTCGCTTCATAGAGAAGCATCACTTCACATCCATTCTAGAGGGGTTTTGAGATTTTCCTAGAGAGGAAGTTTGAGGGTGGTCTCAGTCATGACATCTGATCTCAGGTGAACATCTTCAGGTTGATGATCATATCTTCTATAGTTAACCAGGCACTAATCACCAAGTGCAACCTGAGGGATTCTGGAGCCATGGGCTAGAGCGATTCAGTATCCGGAGTTGGTGATTCTCTTGCAGATAGTAGGAAGCATTGCAGGGAGTCTACATGTAGAGATCTGAGTAGGAAAAATACACCATTGATTTTCCAGGTGGGATTCTACTAGTGTGGGAAGGGTGGGAATATGAGGCTATATTTCCCGAGACACCTAGTGGAGTGACAATATTGTGTCTAGATGGGCCATCTTTAGTGTTTTTATCAGTTTTTTCTCACCGAAAGCTAGTGACAGGGTTTCCTCTATGACTCCTCATTCAAGAGAAGCACCACCAGTTTGTCATCAGTCTTGGAACTAGAGTTCTTCTGGTCATTCAGGCCAAGGTGGAGGTCTCGGTAATGGTAGCCAGTCGGCAGGCTTTCAATTACAACAAGGTGGATCAGCATAGGCTAGTCAGGCAGGGTCACTGGGCTGTAGTACATGACAAACTTTTGTAGTGGAGTAGACCTAGTAGAAGCAGAATCCTAGACCCTCTATAGTTTGAGGTACGATTCTAGTTTCCTCAATTATAGATTTTTCCCTTTTCGATATAGGGGTTTCCCATAGTTTCATATTTTTTGCTTTTATGGAGAACCTTGGGCTCTATATATTTACTTCTAGTGATGTCTTGATGCTAGAAACTTTTTGGGGAGTGGAATGGATATTTTACATCAGTTCAAGGAGTTCCCTCTTGATGTTGGTGGGTGTCACTTCTTATGGAACCTCAATGTTCTAGAGACGAAAGGCTTTGATATCATTCTCGGAATGGACTGGTTAGTTCCCTTCCAAAATTTTGTCAACGGCTATCTTTGTAGGGTGAGTATCACATGACCAGAAGTCAATTTGTTCTTACATAAGGGAGAATGGGATGTCTAGGAAATCAGAGTAGGACCCGAGCATCATGGGTTAGGAGGAGTTACAGCCCATATTACTAGTCTTTATCTGGATGAGCGAGGGAATTCACAGTTGGACTTTCCTACAATGGTGGATCGTTTCATGGATGTATTTCCAGATGACATTTTAGGTTTTTCTCTTGAGCGAGAGGTGGAATTTTATATTGATCTTGTTCCAGGTGCGGCATCGTTGTCCATTCCTCCTTATAGAATGGCTACACTAGAGTTACAGGAGCTCAAGAACCAGTGAGCGGATTTACAGGTGAAGGGTTTCATCCGACCTAGTACATCTCGTTGGAGTTCGCATGTCCTATTTTCAAAGAATGTAGATTATACCCTCATACATTGTTTGAATTATTGAAAACTGAACCAGTTGATGGTCAAGAACCAATAACCCTTGCCAATGATTAATTATCTCTTTGATCAGCTTCGAGGATCCAGGGTGTTCTCAAAGATTTAATTGAGATCCGGTTATCATCAGTTGTGCATTAGACTATATCATATACCTCTTATAGCCTTTCCAAGAAGGTATGGTCTATACGAGTATGTAGGTATGTCACTCGGTCTCATGAACGCACCAGCTGTTTTCATGGCATTGATGAACTGAGTGTTCCATCCATACTTGGATTCCTTTGTGGTTTTCTTCATGGATGATATATTGGTGTACTCTCACACTCAACACGGCCTTTCCACACACATTGAGATCATTTTGAGTATATTGAGAGAAAATCAGTTATATACTAAGCTCTCAAATTTCCACTTTTGGATGGACCAAATTCACTTCTTGGGTCATGTTATCTCAGAGACAGAAGTATTAGTAGACCCAGATAAAGTGAGAGCAGTAGTTTCCTGGGAGTGTCCAATGAACTTCATTGAGGTACAAAGTTTTCTATGGATGGATGGTTACTACATACATTTTATACATGACTTTTTACACTTATTAATTCTACTGACGGTCCTGACTAAGAATGGTGAGAAGTACTTGTGATCAGATTCTTATGAGTCATCCTTCAAGAGCTGAAAGGGAGTTTGACTTCAGCACCGATACTAGTTTTTCTCGAGCCAGGCAAGAGTTATACTTTATACTATTATGCATCATGTATTGGGTTGGGATTAATGCTTATCCCGGGGGAAGGAGTCATTTTGTATGGGTCTCGGCAGTTGAGGCCACATGAGAGGAATTACCCGATGCACGATCTAGATTTGGATGCAGTTGTACATGCTTTACACTGTTGGAGACATAATCTTTTATGAGATAATTTTTTTCTTTTCACTAACCAAAAAAGTCTCAAGTATATATTCACTTAGCATAATTTGAATTTAAGATAATGAATGCGGTTTGAGAACCTTTATTCCTTTTATTTTGATCTTTCTTACACTCCTGAGAAAGGTAACATAGTTGCTGATGCGTTGAGCAGGAGGACTCAAATACAAGCAATTTAAGAGGCCAGCTGTGAGTTATGGCTTATGGATATGTTCTCTATGATGCATTTTAAGGTGCACAATAGATATGGTCATATGTTTATTTCTTCTATGGTCATTACCACTACTCTAATTGATCGAGTGCGATTAAGAAAACTATTAGATTCTGAAGGCCTAGTCCTATGAGAGAGTGTTTTAGGGGAGGAAAATATTCCTGGATGGACCATAGGTAAGGATGAGATCATACATTTTTTTGGGCATGTATGGGTGTTATAAGACATATGCGAGGAGATGATACGGGGATTTCATTCTTCAAATTGGGAAGTCCATCCTGGTTTCACCATGATGTATCAAGATCTACACCATCAGTATTGGTGGTCTGGTATAAAGATAGATGTTGCTGGTTTTTTGATGAGGTGTTCTACCTGTCAGCAGGTGAAGGTAGAGCATTAATGACCAACATGGCTTTTGCAGAAGTTACCTATTTCGGAGTAGAAGTGAAATGATTTCCTTATGGACTTTGTGATAGGATTATTGAGGGAACCTCGAGGGAACGATGTAGTTTGGATTGTTGTTGATAGACTCACGAAGGTTTCCCACTTTTTACTGATCAATGAGACTGTCAGTGTTGATGAAATAGGAATATTGTACATTTGGGAGATTGTATGTATACATGGGGTTCTACACTCCATTGTTTCATATAGGGATGCCCGTTTTACTTCTTGGGATTGGAAAAGAATACAGAGGGCTTTCGGTACACAGGTACTTCTGAGTACATCTTACCATCCCCAAACAGATAGCCAATCTGAGCGTACGATGTAGGTGCTGGAGGACATGCTTCAATCATGCGTCCTAAATATTGGAGGTTCTTGGGAGAAACAAATAACACTTTTGGAGTTTTCATACAATAATATTTTTCAAGAAACTATTCAGATGGCACCATATAGGGATTTGTATGGTAGGTCATTCTGATCACCCATATCATAGCTTGAGGAAGGAGAGGTAGTTATACTGGGACCTCATCTTGTCTAGGAGACCACTGAGCAGATAGAGTTGATTAAAAAGAGGATGGATACTGCACAATCATGGAATAAGTCTTATGTTGATAGAATGAGACATCATTTGGAGTTTGGGTTCAGAGAGCCGGTTTTTCTACGTGTTACACAAAGGTTGGGACATAGATGTATTTGGAGACATGGTAAGCTTTCACTAAGATATGTAAGGCTGTTTGAAGTTTTGGAGAGAGTCAGACTAGTTACCTATCGTTTTCGGTTACCTCATAGGTACTGGTCTATGCATGACATCTTCCACATTTCTCAGCTTCGATGTTACTTCTCAGACATGTCTCATATTTTTCAACATGAGGAGGTTGAGATGGAGGTGGATGCCTTGTTTGAAGAGCATACTATCCAGATTTTTGATCAAAGTGCGAAGGTTCTATGTGGCCAGTCTATTCCTCTTGTGCGGATTCTATGGAAGCACTAGAGAGTACAAGATGAAACTTGGGAGAGAGCGAATGATGTATGATCGTAACTTCTAGAGTTTTTCAAGGATTCTTTTTCTTCTTCGCCACCTTCTTAGGGAAATTTGAGGGAGAATTTTTTTTATGGGGATGTTTTTAAGAACCCAGATCTTTTTTTAGGTATGAATCATGTTTTTCTCTTGTTTTTATAAAAAAATGAGTTTCTATAAATTTAAGGAGTGCATGTAGGGTACTTAGAAGTACACGTCGTGTACCCGGTTGTCGCGGGTATCCATGTATTAGTCGTGTAACGGCCGAGTACATGGTTGTGTGGGGTGACTTGGAGACCGCATAAATTGGAGACTGGTTAAAGCATGTACAAGGCATGTACATTAAATGAACACACCATGTACTTTTATTTTTTATTTGTTATATCAGATCGGGGTCACGTCTAATTGGATGAAACGCCTTCTTCTCGACTTGTCCCATCTAGGAGTGACCATAGAGCGCGATTCTTCTAGGAGCCCCCGATCGACCGTCTGTTCTCCGAATGAACCATCACTGATTGCATTGGAATCCCAAAGGTGGGTTCTTTCTTCTTCTACATCCTTGATTATTTATTTTTCCTCTTCTGTGAGATATCCTTGGTTAAAAAATTTAGATGTTTCTATAGATCTACGTCATTTTAGGCCGATTCAAGGAGAAACACCAGAGTATATAGATCATACAACGTTGAGGTAGGTGGTTTGTGCCATTCCATAGTTAGTCTTTGAATATTATAAGAAAAATTTACCAATACCATATATTAGGGTATTTCGTGTTTAGATATTTTAACCCTATTGATTCCTACTATGCTTGTTTTCTTGAGTTAGGGATCTTATTGGTACATATGGTTATTTTTTCATGGTATGGAGGTGTTTTTCCATGTTTCATTTGATATTCACCATGCACTCTAGTTTTTCCTATTAGGCTGCTTGCTTTCCATGCCTAGTGTGGTTAGGATGGGGTGATTTATCCGATGTTGTGATATGATTTGTGGCAGTTCATCCAAGTAGTTATTTTTGGTTTTCTTTTAATGTTGAACATCGTTTGTGAACGATTGCTTTACACAGGGTAGTGGGAACTTGGTGTAGTGAGACCATAGGGGAATTGACGTTGAGGACTTCCCCATAGTGTCTATTATTCTTTATCATGTTGCGAGACCATAGGGGGGATTGACATTGAGTGCACCCTTAGAGTATCTATAGTTACCATTACGAGACCATAAGTGGGATTGATGTTTAGTTCCCCCTAAGAGTGTCTATAGTTACCATTACATGACCACATGGGGAATTGACATTGAGTGATTCCTCAGAGTGTATGTAGTTCATCATTAAAAGACTATAGGGAGAACTAACGGTGAGTGCTTCCTTAGAGAGTCTTTGTTTTCATGAGACCAAAGGGGTTAGACCGTGTGAGCTTACCCAGAGGATTACTTGATATTGATTGGTTGAACCAGAGGGGATAGGCTATGAGAACTTCCCATAGGGTTGATTTTTTCATTTGGTTGATTAATTGATGAATGTAAATAAATGTAATTAAAATTTTAGGACTGATTACTTTTGAGTACTTCCTTGTTTATTGATTATTTTTCTTATTGAATTCCATATATATTCACTGACTGTTAGGAACCGATATTTGGGTGGTTGCGTACTAGGATTCATCTCACACCCTCTTTGGGACATACTTTTGGTCCTAAATAGATTATATTGTTGCAATTATATATAATTAAAAGTTCCCTTCTACCTTAGGTAGTTGACTATTGTGGAGCTGGGGAGTTTGGGACCAAGATGAGGTTTGTGATGCTATTGGAGTTGCTTACTTTTTTCCCTTGTAATTTGGTTTAGTAATGTATTCCAGCATGGTGACTTGTTTGGATGCTTTCTTATAGACTTGCGACATGCATCATTATTGATATATATATATATATATACATATTCTGCATTTGTTTATATACTTCCAGTCTTCCATTGTTTACTATTATATGGTATTATTATTGCTTTTGCTATTATTATCTGTTTCTTTCAGCTACATTACTCTACCAATGAGGCCATAGTTTCCTCACTATCACGGACAAGGAACATAATTCTATTTGGTAGCCTCTGGAATTTGGGGAAATTTTCATGAGGCCATGTGACCAGCCGGGTACGTGGCTCCTTTGGGCAGAACCTAGAACCGGGACGTTACAACCATGTAGTCAATTTATACATTTTTTCAAATATGCTTCTATAAATGATAAATAAAATATTTTTTAGAACCACATTATTTATTTAAAATGGTTTCAACCCTTTTAAAAATTTATTCACATAAATTAGTTTTGAATAATTTAGACACAAAATAAATGCATGATTAAAAATAATTATAACTCCCATTGAATTGATGATTTTCAATAAATAATTTATAACAATGTATATTATCCTCAAATAAACTACTCAATATATTAAAAAATACATAATTTCTATTATAGTCAATGAAATATGTAATGATTTAATTAGTTATTTTAGAGGATCCATAATAAAAAGATCAATTACTTTATTTTTAGAACAAGGACTTAATTAGTGTCTAAGTCCAAAGTGCAACTCTTACTATCTTCCAGTACTTTCTTTTTCTTAGATTATTGCTTTTATTTTTATCTTTCCTTAACCTTGGATGTTTATTATTGATATTCCCTTTCATTATTCCATCATATCCAATAATATTAGTTGATTAATTTTAATTTTCATTACCTTTTATAAATATTCTCTTTTCCTTTCAAGGTGGTTCCTTTATAAATCATCGAGTGTATCCTTATTTCAATATAATCCCTTTATTACCTAAGTGTAATCATATATTTCAATGGTCTATAGCTCAAATTTAAATAATTAAATAGATTATTTTATTTAAAAGCATTTCCTTTCCACTTAAAAACCTATTCTTCAAAAATGTTTTCATATTTTAATTCACAGTGTAACAGAGATCCAACAAGATCATCAGGTGTATATTCTTTAAAGAATTTACCATCATCAATTACAAATTTTCTAGAATTACACATATTTGGTTGGGCATAAAGAAATCTCTCTATATAAATGACACTATTTATTACTTCACCTAAATCATTCATAGCATTTAAAATACTTGTATATCCACAAAAATCATATCCACTTTTCCTTCCTCACCCATATTAATGACATGTTATTCGGCCATTAGCATACCAAGTTTCACTATTATTAGCTCATGTGAACCTAAACTTGTTAAATGAAATATTATCCAAATTTCATGAACACTTTTTCTTGAATATAAATTATTAAACACATTTTTACTAAATTAATAGTGTATGATATTCTGCACCATATAATTCAGGAAATATATTATTATATCATTTCCAATAATGTTATAAGAATAATTTCCCAAGAGTTTTATGGTTTTACTAAATAGGATAATGATTAATACCTAATTTATTGATGAAAAATTCAATATGATATTTACAAGATATATATTCAAATTTATAACAATGAGGATGAATTTTATGTATCCAGAAATTATTTCTACATGTTCTTGCTATATTAAAAAGATATTCCCCATTGATGGTTATGTCAGTAATTGATTATAACAAATAAGTATATATATATATATATATATATATATATTCTAGAGGTCAAACATTGATACCAATTTTTGGTACTAGATGAGAGATTTACGAATTTTTGGGTGGGGGGTGAACTGACAACTGAATATTTTTAAAAGAATTATCATAGTTACAAAAATCATGAAACAAAAATAAAATAGAAATACAGAAAAGATAATTCTAATGTAGTTCTAATTAAATTGATCAAACATATATTACTAACCTGTCAAAATAAAATATAGAAATGGATCCTATTAAAATTAAGTCTCATTATTTTTATTGAGTTTCATAACTCTTCCCAAATTCATTTTTAATCACAAGGGGATCACCCCAAAACATTCCTTTTTGACCCTTGGATGAACAATCACACATGATTCCTTTTAAAGTGTTGTAGGAAACCAACTTTGCCTTTATTAGAACCAAGGAAAAACAAGATCCCATTTCATTTTACTGATTATAGTAGAACCTACACATATACTTTGTTAGTGTGGTATAAACCAATAATCCTACTATTTAATGGTTACTATAACCCATGTGATAAATCATAGAAATAAAAAATATACAATACAACATCACAAAAATATAAATAATAGTGAATATTAGATAGAGATCAATGAATATATAATATCATAGTATTAACTAAAATCCTTAATATTGAATTTTAGTAATGATATAATAGTTGTATTTGAGACTCTGTCTTCAGAGTTTCACACCTCAAAAACAGTACATAGTCTATAAATATAATTCAAATTTCTTTATACATCGATTCTCTATATACCCAATTTTCATGTATTTATAAATATATTTATATAGATATTCTTCTACGATATATTTTATTAACCAAATTAGTCTTATATTTGTTTTAATGGATTCATATAAGTAATTAAATCATGTATTCCAAAAAAATCATACATTTTACGCAATAAATTGTGAAACATTTAAATTTCCAAAAAAATTAATATTTCAATTTATTTCCATAATTAATTATGAATGGGATATTTATTTATTCTCCTTGTACATGATTATATACTTTCAATGAAATAATACAATTATTCAAAAATACATGTTTAAAACAAAATTTATGTCCTGGCATAAAATTAAAATGTAGTGATTTTTAGTTACATAATTGTAACGTGAAAATTAGATATAATAAATAATAGAAAATCAATCTAGTTACATAAGGGTAATTCATGATAGATATGTAAGGGTGCCTTTTATGCGTTAAATATAAGAAATATGTTAGTTTCACATGATACTTAAAGGTAATATAAAAACCTATAGGTTTATATAAATGTAATACAACCACTGCGTAAATGCATCTAGTTTTTATTCTTGGTAAAAGTAATACATTTTATTATATATAATGGTAAAATGAAATTTATAAATACTATGAAAAGGTAGTACTCAAATCATGTAAAGGTTATATGAATATTATATATCTTACATATAGAAAAAATGTGGATCTATGTAAAGGTAATATCGATTTTATATGTTTCTTAATGTTAATATAGAATTTCAGTGAACCATATAATGGTAAGATAAGAAAATTAAGCATTTTATAAAGTTTTTATACATGTTATATAAGCTACATATAGTTAAAAATAATTAAAAAATTTGTTTTTTAAAGAATGCATCGAGACTATTAATAAGGAATAAAATTATTAATAATGAAATAGTTAATAATTAATAATAATTAATCAATGACTAAATAAATAAGAATAAAATATTTCCACACATTAGTTTTCTTCTAGAATAGTTTAAGATATTCAATCAATAAAATTTTTGATTCAATAGTTTTTGGATAAATTATAGTTACTAAATTTATTCATAATTTTTTAAAAACGTTAGAGTTTTGAAATATTCATCTATGTGGGAATAAAAAAATTAATATTTCCTAAATATCAAAACATAAATTGGATAATGTATACATGGAACAAAGTAAGCATACTATATGAAAAATGAAAATCCTTTCTAACCTCGTATGAGATACCATTCAATAGTTTTAGGTAACCCATATTATTATAAAAGTGTTTTTTATCTATGCCAATATACCATGATGTTTCCTTTGATTTACTAGGGATACGATCTGATGAAATTTTCTATCAAATTTATATGGATGGTATGTAATCCTATTTTATTAAAATCTTTAAAATACCCATTCCATTCACTGATTAAATATGATTTTTTGGAGTTATGGATGTTTTATAATATTCTTCACATATGCATGCATATATTATGATGTTATAAGTGGGACCCGAAATATAAAACCCTCAAATGCATTAGGTATGGTTTTATATATCCTGAACTGATATGTAAGGGCATGTAGAGTAAACTCAAACCACTGCGAGACTCTATCTACTATGTTTCTTTTCTTGTTAGTGAGACTTGACTTAGTTTAATGATTTTCTATTTTTTATTGTTTCAAAATTATTATGATTCTATAATCCTATAATACTTTATTGTTTAATAAAAATCCAAATTTTATTATTTTTGACTAATGATCTATGTTGTTCAAGCTACGATTCCATTACATAATTTAGTTTCACCATGATTATATTTTAATACCCTTATGTTTATCTTAATCATACCTTGATCATCAATCGTTATTGCTTATGTTTATCTTTACTAAGAATTTTTAGATCACCATTATTATATTTTAATTTATATGAATCATAAAGATCTGAATTACATATGAAATGTATTTATGGGAATCATATTTTGAGAATTTTTATGGGAATGTTGAACAATTGTCATAAAATAAAGAATCCATGGTGTAGTGGGAAAATATCCATTTTATGGGAAAGATATGGGTTTCCTTATGTAATGGTTTTTCCAAATTTTCTAAAACACTAAACCTAGAATGTATTTAGTATGAATGTGAATCAATATTTTTTTATGATATTGTAAATATAGATGGTTCTATTTGGTTCACTTTAGTTTTTATGAAATTCATTTTGAAAATATTTATTTAACACCATACACAAAAGTGTATGTTTGGGGAATGTCCGATTTAAAAATTTGGATGATTTTTTTCCAATAAAAAGACATTATGATATAGTTAAAAATTAAATAAACTAATAAATTTAATAAAGTAACAAATTAAATGATAAAAACTTTTTTGTATATATTGGTGATGTTAAAGATCAAATGATTGGTGAAGAAATTTTGTCTAAAAGAAGTGTGGATCATTTGTTATGTGGTGAATCGATCTCTTTCAAAGGTGATTAATCTAAATAAATATATATATATATATGAAATTATAAAAATTCTAATAATTCATGTTAATATACATTTGTTATTATATTATATTTATTTTATAATGACCATGAAGGATTAAAGTTGGATTACACATCTTCGATATTAATCTTATTAGGTACAATGCTAATGTAAAGGGGATATCATTTCTGGGATCTCATTACCCATAAAAATATCCTCAACATGGTTACTATTTTCATATAAAACATGTGGGGAAGGATGATTGATATGGACATGTTGGAAGATAATAATAAACTAATGTAGTCAAGAGTGATAAAGAATCAAAATAAATATATATTATTTTTGAAGAATTACCATAATGTGATTAAAAATCAGCAGAGTCTAATGCACATTGGTCAACTTAAAAAAAATAGAGAACCAATATTTCATTGAAATTATGTGAATGAGATGAATTTTTTGAACTTATTTCTGATGTAGGATTTTGATAGATATTATTTTGCTGAGGGAATTTAGAGTTCTACGTGTCCTCATTAATGAAAATGATGTAAATGTGCAGTTCAACATAAGAACATTACATTGAATTTTATTTTATTATTTTATGAAAGGAATTATATCAATAATTAATTAATATCTAAGATCAAGAGAGATTAAAAAGGAAATTTACATTGATATCATACATGACAAATGGTTAAGGATTAATCTCAAAAGTAAGTTATTATTTAAAAAAAATATTTTACCATATGGTTAAATATAAAAATAATTAAGTGGTTTCGACAATGTGTATTATATACTATTTACATACAGAGTAAATAGTTGTATAGAAATTATTTATATTCATTAATATTGATAAATAAATTTAAATGATATGACGATAAGGGGTTGATTAAAAAATATAGGAGAATATTGTTTATAGGTTTAATAAATCATTATGTGATCTAAAAAAGGATCCAAAGTGTTGTTGAAATAGATTTGATTCCTATATCCTTTGGTATAAGTGGATAGTAATGATTTTTTTGCTTCTTTTATGTTTTTTGCATTACAATTTTTTATAATTGGTCTATTTCAGGGGATAATATGTTAGTTACTAACCCATACAATGATTGCACTGAAAAGATTAATGCACAATTATATAAAGAGATTGATAAGAAATAATTAATATTAACAAACAATATTTTTAAAATATTGATTTACTAAGACCTAAATAAGGATAAGATATAGTTATATTATAAATATTACTAAAGGAATGTTTTAAAACACTTTGATATAAATGATTGTAAGATAATATCTATCCTCTCACATATAAAAATAAAAACTATCCTCTAAAAAGAGTCATAATAGTGATAAAAATAGGATTTAGATGTAATGAGTATCACATGCATTTGTTATTTGGATTCTTATATCCAAAATGGTTTGTATTAAACATGATCTTTCATATATAGTGGGAAAAGTATTTAAATACATGAATACAATGTAAATGATTGATAATTAAATATAATGTACTTCAATGAATGAGATATAAACTACATTTCAAAATAGAATTTATGTTTTTATTTCTCTAATAAGAGGTATAAACTATGTTTTAAAACAGTAGACATTTTTTGGACCCACATGTTACTAAGGATAAATACATGAAAAAAACATAATCTTATATATAGTTGACTTACATGAGAATAACCTCGAATTAATTTGGTCAAAAATAAGAGTAAATTCCATTATTCTATGATAGTTAAATTACCATAAATATTTCATGAAATTATTTTTTTTGAATCAAGATAAAATACATAGGAGTATAGATTCATTTTATTCAATAGGTAAAAGATTAAATAAGAAATAATATGTATGAAATACACACAGAGGAAAACTTTATAGATTTTTATTACATAATATAATTGACTCTATTATGTTTAGGTGGTAAAAATCTTTAAGTGATCTATTAATAATTTGAGTAATATATTTTTTAATTATAAAAATGATATGTGAATATATTATTGGTTTCTAATAAAATATGTAATTTAGATATATGTTGATAATATCTCCCCATAAATCACTCAATGATCAACATTCACCTCCTCAATTTTCAATTATGTGGTCATAGTTGATGGTTTCAGTGGCCAAACACCCACCATCAGTAATTAATAAGGGTGTATATTTCACCAATAACAAATGGATCCCCTCATATTATATTTATCTAGAGTAAAAAATATATTTTACTATTTCAAAGTCTTACTTTGTATATTTTCATGGTGTGTTTTCTCTATAGAGAAATTTGTGATCTTTTTATTTATAATAATTGAATAGTTTTTTTACCATCATTTACTCACAATGGGATCCTTTTACATTGATGATAATTTTTACACCATATTTATTATAGGGTTCCTTATTATATAATTACCCTATTTTACTTCATAATTTTGACATGTTATTTTATTATCTACATATTATCACCACACTATAGGGAAAATCAATTGTTATTAATAAATTTTTCTGTGAACCCTTTTGTTAAGTTCATGATTGTGTATTCATTTTTATTTGACTGTTTTTAATAGATTGATTTATTGTATTATGATTATTTATAACCATCATGGTAGTGTGATTAATTTTATTTCAATAATTCTATAATAATATAAGAATTATTAGGTGTAAAGTATCCATTATCGATGGTTTCAATGATTATGCTCTAGATTTTAGTAATGAACTTTTTTTAGCCAAAACCATGTTAGAGTATAATTCCAATAACATTGAAATTTTATATTTTTAAAATGTTTTTATAATATTTTTATTTTTAATATATAATCATTTATAATAATAATAATAATTGGGATATATTTAATTTAGAGTAAACTAGGTATAATACCTCAATATTTTATGGTATGTTTCTTCTTAAATAATTTGAATTTGTTAGATAGCTCATTATGCATGCAACACTGAGTCTCAGTGAAATAATAAATTGTTATATGAGATAGTTATAACCAAGCAGTTGAACATATTATTACCACTTCTGTGATTATAATTTCAAAAAATGGACATACACACTTGTGTTCAGTAAGATATTAAGAATCTGATATGACCAACTTAATTTTTGGTGAATAGTAACTTACCCTTATGAATATTAATGTTACCCATATAAATATTAATGGATCCTCATTAAAATTAATATAACCCTTATAAATATTAACCTCACCCATGAAATTATAAATAGAATTCAGTCACTTCATAGATGAAAGTGAATATTTTAAAAATTAATAATAATGTGTTTGTATTTTCTTTTGAGAAATAAATATTTAATTAGAATATTATAATTAACAAATTTATTTAAATTAAAATTAATTTTAGAAAATATACTCTTATATAATTATTTTTCTATCCTATCTTTGAAGGATAGTCCAATGAGACCTTAGATAATATTTCAAAGTGTTATAAAATCAATTATAATTTTCAAATTGGTATTTTTTGAGTAAATAATGATTTTAATTAAAAATTAAATTTCTCAAATTTATAAAACAATTTTCAGAAAATAATGTTTTCTTATTCATTGACTTCAAAAAATGGTTAGGTTAAATTTTTGGTATTATTCTGAAATACATGAATTTTGGTGAATAGTGAAATATAGTAATTTACAGTATAATATATTATAAGATAAATAAACTATTCCATGAATCATGGATGATTTATGAAACCATTAGTTCTAACTCAAATTCAATTAAAACTATTTTTGGTTACTAGAATCAATAATATTTCTTGTATTTAGTAAAATAATAAAATAATGAATAAAATATGGAGAAATCACTCCTCTCCTTCGCTATAAAACCCACCCCTCACCCCCTCTTCTCCTCTCTCCTACAAGACATTAAGATTGTCATAGTACTTCCCAAATACTAATTAATAGTCCCTCCCCACGTCCAAGAGCTCTTCTAATATCCAAAAGACCATAATCAATCCCCTTAAAGAAGATTCTCAAGGATGAGTATCCACGAGGTAAAATCCTATTTCATTTCCGTTTATTTTCTTTTCATGTTCATTCTATATTTAATATTATATCTGCACCTCCTCTATAAAAATTTCCATGATAACTCTAGTATAATCTATATAATGGAATTATTTCATCTTAATGGAAGATACATTATGAATCTCAATACTCTTTTTCATTTATTTTATAAATGAAATCATCATCAGGGTGGAGCCAATTTATAAACATTGTGGACGACAAAGTTTTATTATTAAAATTATTCATTAAAGTTGTTTATAAAATCATTTTAATGGTTTATAAAAATTTTAAAATGTATAATATGAAATATTTTATGTTTTTAACGTAATATATTTATATAATACTAAAAGGTAAAACAAAATGAGTTTGTTATGATCAAAAACTACTTTAAATAATCTAAATGATCATCACTAAATGACTTACCTATTAATTCATCCTCATACCATGTAATAAAAGATATACATAAACATTTAAAAAAATTTATGTTCATTATTAATTTATAAATTCAATTTTGTATAATTATATCCATTTCACATGAACTTCTATACTCATACACATGTGTGTCGATCATCAAAACCAAGGATACAAACGCTCATGAGCGATAAATGTGCATCTTATAAATCTCCCAAATGGCCATAAATTAACATAATAAAAAATAATAAATCAAATACATATAGAGAAAGTTCTAAATTAATGAATTAATCGATGTAATCTGATTATTCCATACATGAAGATCATGTTAAGAACACATTTGGGCATAAGGTAAGGGGTTTCTCATCTCACTTTTCTTTGCATGAGATTTCAATTGTTTGCCAAATATTTATGGTATGTTGTCTATGTATACTTATATTTGATATATATTACCATGATTCACTTTATATTAATGGTATTAGATGATTCATTTGATTATTATTAATTTTTGGACATGCCATTCAACTAATTACAATAAGGTAAGGGACTTTGTCTCAATATCAATTTCATTGAGAGTTACTTGTTATTTTCCACCTAATAAATCTTATATGGTATACATACTTCCCATTTTAGATTATTATTCATTTAAAATTATAATTATATTAAATATACATATTCTTGGTCCATGGATATGATAACTTTCTTAGTCTTATACCATTTTACATATAGTGTTTATTTTTAATGTTATTTACCTGGGTAAATATTGATGAATTTGTATCCCCTAATCAATAAGGATATTTAAATGGAATATTTTTATTTAATTAAATCACTTTATAAAGAATTATATTTATTTTCAATGACAGGTTGGGCCCACTATAGCTCTGAGATGCATCGATGGGTCTCATGAGACAAAACAATTGGTGATAAACCCATCGAGTTTGTTTCCAAAACATAATCAGACAAGTCTCTACCCACATAATTCAACCATATAGATGGTATGATGGTTCATTTTCTAGATACATGATATCAGAATAATAATAAATCTTTTTATTTAGTACTCAATTATTACATTCCATGAGGTTTTTAGTATGACAGAATCTATGGATGCATTTTCATTTTCAATTTATTAATGCTGTGTCTTTTTTAATTATTCACCATAAAATAATGATTATGTAAAATTTATTATGATTAAATTAATATTTTTTCATTCTTCCACTATATATAACCCTTACAAATCATTTGAACTCACCCCTTTAATTTTTCTTTCCATATGTTAGGAAGAAGAGATCATTTTTTGTGTTTTCAAGGATACCATTTTTTTGGTTTTGTTATGTATATTTTTATTTTACTAATGAAAAATATATTCAATGTATGTATCTAGTTTATTAAATAATACTAAACTAATTGAAACATTAGGATGTTTTTCCTTGTAATCATGCCAACGTAATAATGTAATGCACTTACTCTAGTCTTCTGGTGTCGGGGTGTTACTCTTTGTACCAGATAAATTTTAGTGAAAACCTTTGGAACATGATTTAGAAAACATAGATTAGGAAGCACAAATGTATGATATACATTAGAGATAAGTATAGAATAAATTCATATAATTTTGATAAGGTAGATATTATGTGGGTGCTTCAAGAAATAAATCTCTATCTAGATACTATAAGTGGACTTGTTTTGGGAATAAATGTACCTATGAGTAACAACTCTAACAAGGTTTTCTGTGCTTGACTCAAGGTAACCTGGTACATGAGAATGAGACTTACTTCACTCCTAGTTTTACACTATCAGGGGATTTATCTAGAATAATTCACATATTTTTTATAAACTATTATCATTGATTCAAATTGAAATAGAAATCATTATGATATTAGCTGGGTATAAATAGTTAGATTATATAAAGTGTTTTCCTGGTTTGAAATTATTCATTATGATTTATAACCTAATTTAGTGTGTTCCATTTTTTATTGATGGGGCCTAATGGTAGAAAAAGAGTCAATACCCACATACAATACTAGGATTTTCCCACTGGGAAAGTGAATATAGTTAGTGTTGGAGCTGATTATATCATGACCATACAAGGAAAACCCACTCAGGCTATGATGAATAACCATGATACACTTTTTTTGGATCATTTCATGTGATAGACACCCCATCTTTTAGTGGGACTACTAATACAATGGTAGCTGGGTAATAGATCAAGTCCCTTGAAAAGATATTTCTAGCATTATGATGCAATGAAAATGAATAGGTGGCACTAGAAGTATATTTCTTCAAGGGTGAGGTTGATAAATGGTCATCCTTGATCCATAATACCAAAAAAGAATATTAAATCGAAGTTATAGAATTTAAAAAATTTAAGGCAGTATTAATCAAAAAATATTTTCCTCATGAGGAATGGACTAAAATGAATAGAAATTTACTTTATTAAAAC
The DNA here is from genome assembly GCA_963277665.1 of Viscum album. Taxonomy (NCBI): domain Eukaryota; kingdom Viridiplantae; phylum Streptophyta; class Magnoliopsida; order Santalales; family Viscaceae; genus Viscum; species Viscum album. The sequence goes on from OY728167.1 coordinate 967,155,914, forward strand.
AAAGGGAATGGTAGAGTGTTTCGTAGTATGAGGTTACATTCCCAACACCGACTAGGTATCCTATAGATTACATACAACATTCTGAAGACAAGATTGATCATTTATTTTAAGGTCTTAGACCAAGTATTCAAAGGGCACTGGCTTCTCAAATAATTTCATCATATGATGAAATATTATTATGTTCCATAAAAATTGGGAAATAATTTTATAGATTTAATTTTTTCAAGAGAAATCAATAGAAGAATATATCTTCTAATAATCAAGGAAAATTTGAGTCTCTGAAGAAGAATAAGGGAAACAAATTAATTCTTATTAAGTGAGAAATGTGGAATGAACCATCCTATAAAATGCTTGATATACATTGGAGTTTTTTATATGTGTGGAGAAATGGGTCAACAATCTAATGAATGTAAGGGGATGAGACAAATCAATTATGTTTGATGCTATAATTATCAAAAGATGGGACACTATGATAATGATTGTACTAAAAATCAAGGGAAATTTCCTTAGAAAAGGCCACAGGAGCAAGGGAAGGATTATGCAGTCACAAATGAAAAGGTTCATGTTCCAAATGATATGGTTATAGGTAATTTAATTATTTCCTCTGGGTCATCACATTAATTTATATCTTCCACGTTTTCCAAGAAAATTATACATTACAAATATGATTTAATAAAGGAATTGTCATCCAAAACTCCTAAGGTAAGTATTATTGCAACAAAGATGTGTCATTAAGTCCCCTTTGTGACTCATTGTCATACTTTTGTTTATGACCTTATCGTCATAACTATTATTTACTTTAAAATAATACTTCGTATGAATTGGATTTCAAACTATTGTGTGAAAATATATTGTAATAAGTTAGTAGTTGGAATGTTTTTTTGAATGATATAGAATCCCATATCATTAGATCAGAAACATCCTCAAATAGATCTTATCTAGATCCCCCTTTAGTAACACTTATAAATGAAATTATTATTGTGGAAGGGAAAACATCATCTATGGATCATCAAATTGTTGATGTACATATTCTGAAAAAATCCATTAATGTATTTCTAGAGGATTTACTTGGACATCATTCAGAGCAAGAAGTAATGTTCTCTATGGATTTATTTATCGGTGCAAGACCAATATCAAATAATTCCTATAGAATGGACACTATGAAATTAGAATGGATAAAGAAACAACTAGAACAAATGAGTGAAATGGAATTTGTTCAAACTACTGTTTCTCCATGGGGAGACCCTATTCACTTTTTCAATAATAATGATGGATCCATGAGGTTGTGCATTTATTATAGAGAAATCAATGCTACTACAATAAAGAACTATTATCCTCTAACTCACATTTATGATCTATTTGATCAACTTAATGGAGATAAATATTTTTTGAATATTGACCTTTAGTCTGGATATCATCAGTTGCCTGTGAGAAAGGATGATATTTCTATGATTTCATTTTCAACGAGGTATAAGAATTACAATTTTACCTTAATTCCATTTAGAATAACTAATGCACCCTTTATTTTCATGGACCTAATTAATAGAGTTTTTAAGCAATAACTTCATGGGTTTTTTTGTGGTATTTATTGATGAAATATTGATATATTTTAAAATCTATGAGGACAATGAGAACCAATTTTGGGTTGTTCTGGAGACTCTTAGAAGAAAATAGTTTTATGGGATGTTTAGTAAATGATAATTATGTCTTCAAGAAGTCCCTTTTCTTGTCTTTATTATCTAAAAAATATAATCTTGGTTGATCTAATGAAGGAAATGGAAATCAAATAATGTCGTACTCCAATGAACATAATCGAGGTAGTAGTTTTATTGGCTTAGTAGGTTAATATTAACATTTCAAAAATAATTTTTCCCGATTGACTAACCCACTAACCAAGCTCACACATAAAAGTGTTAAGTTTGTATATAAAAAATAATTTAAATAATGTTTTGAATAATTGAATAAAAGATTATTCAATGCTCTAATTTTGACTATTCTAACTGGAAATGATGGGTTTTTAATATACAATGCTGCATCAAAGAATTGATTGGGTTGTGTCCTTATACTAAATGATAATGTTATTGCTTATGAAACAAGTCAGTTTAAGACTCATCAAGAAAATTATTCAACTGATGATCTTGAGTTAGTAGCTATAATCTTTGCTCTAAAAATATAGAAACACTGCCTCTATAGTGAAAGATGTGAGATATAGACGAATCACATGAGTTTGAAATGCATTTTTATATAGAAAGACCTCAATGTGAGGAAAAGTAGATGAATTGAGTTACTCAAAGATTATTATTGTTCAATACAAAACCACCCAGGAAAGGAAAATAAGGTATCATATGCGTTAAGTAGGAAATATCATGCACTTTTGTCCCAAATAAGTATTAAGAGAGTCCTATATTCATGGATCTAGTAATGTTGGATATGGGAATTGTTAAGGAAGGGAAACCATAATTTTTTCATATAATTTCTTAAATATAATTACTATAGAAGATAAAAATCTCTAAATATGGTGATGACAAACTTCAAAAAAAATTAATGTTGTTAATGGTCAATGATTGAAAGACTTCGAGTATAATGATGGAGTTCTAAAATTTGGAAAGAGGTTTTGTGTTCTATTAGTACCTGAGCTAAAAATAGAACTATTAAATGATTATCATAGCTTAAATATTTTTATACACCATCGTAGCACAAAGATGTACTGAGATCCAATGGAACATTTTTGGTTGGTTGACATGAAGTAATAAATTGATGACTAGGTTTCGAGGTTTCATGTTTTTCAACAGGTTAATGTTGAGAGAAAACATCCTAAAGGATTCATTCAACCTCTACCTATTCAAATGTGGAAGTGGGATGACATTATAATTGACATTTCCACAGGAATATCAAGGAAACATAGAAGGAATGATGTAATATGGGTAATTTTTTATCATCCTATAAAATTGACACATTTCTTTTCTAGAATAGAATACTGACTTTAACACCGGGAATGACTCTATATTAATGAATTTTTAAGAATTCATGGTGCAAATCTATAAATTATGTTCGATCAAGATCCCCAATTTAAATCTAAATTCTAAAAAAGTCTTCATAAGGCTTTGGATATTGAGCATCACATGAGTATTGTTTATCACCCCCTAACAAAAGAACATTTTTAATGAAATATTCAAACACTAGAATACATGTTTAGATCGTGATCAGTTAACTTTTCATTGTATCTGAGATCAGTAATTACATTTGGTGGAGTTTTCTTATATTAATAGATTCCATTATAGTATTCAAATGTTTTCATATGAAGCATTATGTGGAAAGAGATGTCGAACTCCAACTTGTTAGGATGAAGTTTGTGGGAGGTAACTTATAAGCCCAGAACATATTGAAGAGACAATGAAAAAGGTAAAAAACAATTTAAGCCCATGTTAAAGTATCCGAATATAGGAAAATGAGTTATGCTAACAACCATAGAACGAATTTAAAATTTCAAGTGTGATATCATGTTTTTATAAAAGTTTCTCCGTGAAAGGGTATTTTAAGGTATGATAAGAAAGGGAAATTGAGCCCCAGGTACATCAGACCATTTGAAATTATTGAATGAATTAGAGTTGTAGATTACTATATAGTGATGACACCAATTATATACAATGTTCATGATGTGTTAAAATCTTCATTGTTAAATAAGTACATTCCAGACACAACACATGTACTCACTTATAAAGAAATATAACTTGAACATAATTTGTCAAACTTTTAAGAGCTTATCATGATTCTTTAAACAAGAGAGAAAGTAATGAGAAATCAAATAGCATGACTGGTATTAATTCCTTGGAGAAAACATAAAAATTAATAAGCAATGTGAGGACATGGGGATGATATAAAGAGAAAGCATACCCAGATTTTTAAAGGGATATATACATGATAAATTTTGAGGAAAAATTATTGTGAGGGGAGAATATAACACCTCAAGATTTTATGGTATGTTTCTTCATAAATAATTTCAATTAACTAGAAAGATTATTATGAATGAAACATTGTGTCTTTGTGAAAACAAAACATTGTTATAGAAGATAGTTATAACCTAGATGTTAAACAAAATTTTTCCAATTATATGATTTGAATTTTGATTAATGGACATACACAGTTGTGTTCAATAAGATATTTAGAGTCCAATATAATCGACTTAAGTTTTAGTAAATAGCAACTTACACTTATGAATAGAAATGTTACCCTTATGAATGGAAATGGACCCTCATAAATATAAATACGAGCCTTATGAATAGTAAACTTTCCAATGAAAGTATAAATAAAATTTAGGCACATGATAAATGAAGGTGAATATTTTAAAAATTCATAGTTATGTGTTGGTATTTTGTTAGCAATAGATATTTAATTAGAATTTTATAATTAATAAATTTATTTAAAATAAAACCAATTTTCATTAAATTTATTTCTAAGTAAATATTTTATAGTCTTAATTTTTTAGAATAATCTAAGGAGACTTTAGATGAATTTTCAGGGTGTTATATAATCAGTTATAATTTTAAAATCTATATTTTTTTTGTAAATAAAGATAATATTTAAAAAAATTAAATTTATCATATATAGAAAATTATTTTCCAAAAATGGTGTTAATTTTTGAATTCTACACATTAAAAAATGGTTAGAGTGAATGTTTGGGATTTTTTTGAGATATTTGAATTTTGGTGAATGTTAAAATACAGTAATTTATGGTATAATACATTATAAGATAAATTAGTTATTCCTTGAAACATGGATGATGTGTGAAACCATTAGTTTGTAATCACATGAACTTATTACTTTTTTGTTCACAATAATAAATAATATTACTTCTCTTGAGTAAAATAATAAAATAATGAATAAAATATTGAGAAATCATTCCTCTCATCCACTAAAAACCAACCCCTCACCCACTCTTCTCCAAACTCCTCTAAGCCTTGAATCTTATAAAATTTCTCCCCAAATACTCTTTTCTACTCCTTCCCATATTCTATGGGATCTTGGTCTTTACAAGACACAAAAATCAATCCATTTATGGAGATTCTCAAGGAGGAGTATCAAAGTGGTAAAATCCTCTTCCTTTTCCTTTTTTCTTTTTAGGTTCCTTATTTATTTATTATTCTATCCTCACCACCTCCATTCAAATGATCATTTTAACTTCATTATCATCTATATATAGTTTTTTTATCATGTTAATATAATATTAATTACCAATCTCTTTACTCTCCCACTTTTACTTTATAAAATAAATCATTGTCCAGGAGGTTCCAATTTACAATCTTTGTGGACGACAAAGTTTCATTCTTCAAATTCTTCAAAAAATATATTAATGAAACAATTTTAATGGATTATAAAAATTGAAAATTATATAATATAAATTTTTTATGTTCTAAAATTATCATATTTACATAATAATAAACGATAAAACAAAATGAGTTCGTTATGATCAATAACCGCCATAAATAATTTAAATGATCATCACTAAATGAATTATCTAATGATTCATCCTCATAAAATGTAACAAAATGATATAAAAAAATTTAAAATTTTGGATTATTATTAATAATATATAAATTAAATTCTTTATAATTATAACCACTCCACATGGACTTTTATACTCATACATAAGTAAGTCGATTATGAAAACCAAGGAAACAAACGATCTCGAGTGATAAATTTGTATCTTATAACTCATATAAAAGGACATAAATGAAATTAATAAAATTATAATAAATAAAATAAAATTATATAACGTTATAAATTATTTAATTAATGGATTAAATCAGATTATTCTGGATATTAATATCAAGTTAAGAACCCATTCAAGTATAAGGTACGGGGTTTCTCATCATACTTTTATTTGCGTGAGATTTCCATTATTCACCACATATTTCTTATATATCGTGTATGTATACTTCCATTTGATATATAATATTATTATTCACTATATATTCATGGTATTAATTTATTCACTTTATGATTACTAATTTTGGGACATACGATTCGATTGATTACAATGTGGTAAGGGACTTTGTCACAATTTCCATTTTATTTTGAATTACTTGGTATTTTGCAACTAATCATTATTATGTGGTGTATCTACTTCCCATTTGAGATAATTTTTCTTTTTAAATTATAATTATATTAAATATATATATTCTTGTGTCATGTATGTGATTATTTTCTTAGTTTTATACCAATTTACATACAGTGTTTTTTTAATAGTATTTAACTAGGGAAATATTGAGGAATTTGTATCCGCTACTCAATATGGATATTTAAAAGGAATATTGTTCTTGTATTAGATCTTTATATATATAATTATTTAGACTTGAAGTCATGGTAGTGTCCCACTATATCTCCTCTATGCATCAATATGTCTCATGAGAAAAAATAGTTGGCGAAAAACCCTTCGAATTTGTTTCCAAAACATAATCAGATGGGGTTCTACCCACTAACTGAAACCATCTTGATGTTATTATGGTTCTTTTTCCAGATAAATGACATCCAAATAATAATAGTTCTCTTTATTTATTATTCAATTATTATTTCCATATGTTTTTCACTGTGAAAAAATCTATGGATGCATTTTCATTCTTAGTTTATTGATGGCATGGGTTTTTCAATTATTCTCCATGCCATATTGATTATATCAAATTTATTATGATTTAGTTATTATTGTTTCAATATTCCACAATATTTAACCCTTACTGATAATTTTATCGCACCCCTTTCATTTTTTTTCTTCCCTAAGTTATGAAGAAGATATACTTTATTGATTTTTCAATGATGCAATTTATTAGATTTTGTTATGTATTAAATTTTTCTTCTTTTACAAATGTAAAATGGGTTACATGTATGTATCTAAATTCATTAATACTAATTAATTGATCAGTATATGAGTATTTTTTTTCCTTTTTAATCATTTTAAAGTAGAAAATTAATGTACTGGCTCTAGGGTACTGGGGTCAAGGCGTTACACATGGAGGTTGATCTGGGGCACTATAGCCTAAGGTGATTTAAACTTGATTAAGAAAATTAATATGCTTTTTGAGACTCATATTTCTATATTTTCTATATTTTGAATGATATTTTTATAATTAATATTATTATTTATAAATTTATTTTATTATAAGAAGTTATTTCTTAGTTTTATGAGCAATGTAATTGATTAATATCCCAAGTGTAATTTACCACATAATTTTAAAACCAGAGACCACCATAATAGTCCAAAGTATTTAAGAACCCATAGTTTTTCTTAATGTTATGTATTTTTTTATTTATCGGAATTATCTAGTATTTTGTAAATTAAATTACAAATTTGAACCTTTTATGGAATTACTAGAAAGAATGATTACCAAACCAAGCTTGTTAAATATGTGCCCTGAAATTTTTACTCTTGTACCCATGCATAGTTAGTTTCATGGTTTGTATAAATGTGATACCTATCCACAATCCGCCTTTAAATTTTAATTATATTTAATTTTATAATTTTTATTTAATAAAATTCCTCCATGTTTTTATTCTCAAACTTTTAAGAAACCCCCAATCCATCATCTATTTTGACTCCCGTGACATCTTGACTCCATATTGGTGATTCTGAATTTTATTATGTTTGATTCCTCAAGGTATTTTACATTATTCTTCTTCATATCCTCATTTCTATTAATATAATCTCATGTTTGACCATATAAAGTCCATGGTTTCATGGGGTTGTCTTTAAAATAATATTAGAAGTTTTATAATTATAAGGAGTCCAATAATATATTAGGCAATTTATCACTTCTTAATTGGTGTAATAACACTAGTTGACAATGTATTCATAAATTTTTAATAGGTGAATCTATGTAATAACCTTTTGTAGAAAACCATGAATGCTTGTTTATTCGAAATCATGTCTTGATTGATTTGAAAGTAATATATGATATTCATGGGGAACTTATGATATTTATATAATTTTTCCCCTTTACATAAAATTCGATATGGTGAATATTTATTTTTAAAAGAATAAATTTTGTATTTATGAAAATATATAGACAAGCTGTTGGTGAAAATAAAAAACATGATTTTATAATGAAATGGTAGAATATATTTTCAAGGAAAATGATGATATGATTTGTAGTCAATTAATTAATTTTTTGAAGGATTCTAATATAATTTGGGGGTTAACATGTTTAATGTGATTTTATCAAATGTGTTATGATTGAATCAATAAAACATGTTTTTATTATATTGAAATGATATTATGAAATCATGTTGTTTCATTTAATAGAGATGGATGGTAAAATATTATATATTTCATATATTTTATTTTTATTTTCTTAACTCTCTTTAATAAAGGTAATTATGAGAATGCCTTAGGTACTTACAAGCTAATCTAGGGAAATTACTTATGTAAGATGATGATGTAACCATGTCAAGACTTTACACTTTATAGTTATGATTCTACATTTACTATGATGGACTAGTCTGGTATTATACTATGGATAGTTTTATAATAGGATCATCTATAGAATATGATTCCACTTTATCTAATAATTACTTCCACTAGTTTAGGATTCCACCTTGGATAGATTCCTCTCTATAGTTTTATATGGATATAAATTGGATATGGAATAAGGATCAATGATTTAATTTTATATTTCTATTTATAATTATACCATGCTTCCCTAACATGAATATTTATGTAAAAACTATTTAGCATTTTTTTTACTTTGATAATAATATATATTCATAAATAAACCTTCATAAGTTGTATAAATTTTATAAAGTTTTAAATTCAATATTCCTATGATAATTTTTTCAATAAAAATATAAATGTTTCTTTTATAACATTAGTTTCAAATTGAATTACATGATTTATTCTTTAATGGTCATACATTGAGCATATAGGGGAACTTAACTGGGCATGTTCACTCACACTATATATAGACACATCATGTATATATCGATATTTTATTTGCAAATATATGTAAAAGGAAATAATCATTAAGAAAAAATTTATTTTCATAGATTTTGTTTGGGTTCATGGATGTGATAGGTTAAGGGATCTCACACAATAAAAAAAAGTATATTTGTGGTGGGTTTTTAGAATGGGTTATGTAAAACCCCCTCTAAATTATTTTTATGTGTTACATAGTGACAATTATAACATAACGACTACTAAATATTAATTTAAGGGTGGTTTCCGGAAAATTGATGCTAAATATATAATTTATTTAGATAAACATTTTAAAAAATAGAGGTGTTTATAGACCACTAATAATATGAGATATTAGAGATGTTTTATAATCACGACTATTATCTTATGTTATGAAGGATTTATAACTCCACTGAGTTTTTACATTTTTTATAAATAAATTATTTATTTTAGAATTTTTTTTTCAAACTAATGATAAATTATAATTTATTTGTAAAAGAAACATAAATTATTTTAGGGTTTTATAAAACTCTATTAATCAGTTACATTAGCTGAGGAATATAATCCCCTCTACATTTTTTTAAATTTTTTTAATGGTCACATTCAATAATTATTATTATTATTTTTATTATTATTATTCTATGTAAATTCAATATATGTATTTATGTATATATTTATGTATGTATGTATGTAATATCCATGTAAACTAATGTGTGTATTTGTGTTCTAGTTCTTAATTGTGTGTATTATTTATATACATATATTTTGCTACATATATATTTTATATAAATTTATTTAAAATAATATAAATTTTTAATAAATATTATAATATTAATTTATACATAGATATATATAAATGTCTTTAAAAAATATATAGTATATATAATTGTATAATATACTTATATAATATAAATATATTCAACATAATATAAATTTATAAAATTAATATAAATTATAATTAAAATAATTAAATATATAATATAAATGTATAAAGAGATATATTTAGTAAAAATGAAAATAATAAACTTATAGTACATACAAATGTATAATATTCATGTATAATATAAAGGTATATCATATCTGAGGGAGTGAGAGAGGTGGGGGTCACCTTTAGGTAGCTTGTGGGGCCTTCATGCCCTTATTAAAAAAAAAATATATCAGCAGTGGTTTCTAAACCACTGCTGATAAAAAAAAATAAAAAAAAATATATATCAGCAAAACTAAAACTATTTAAAAAAGTAAAAATAAAACCAAAACTATATCAATGAAAAAAAAGTAAAAATAAAAAATATATATGGTATAAAACCAAAACTATTTAGAAAAGTAAAAATAATAAATATATGGTTTATTTTTTAAAATTTATTTTTTAAATAGAATGAAAAGTAATTACAATCATCTCTAGATTTTTATGTTAAAAAGTATTAGGTATAATTGCAACTAATAGATATCAATAAAAATTTTATCAGCAATTTCTCATAACTATCAATAGTGTATTTATATAATGCTATAACCACTGCTAAGGGAAAAACTAACCCCCTTAAATACACAATTATTTATTGCATCACATGTCACATAGAGATGGGTGGCTTGAGAAAGTGTTTAGTTGTGCATTTTTTGTATCAATGTATTTTCCTTTTACGGCTTCCTATATCCTCATTTTTGTATTTCTGACTTCCCATTGGACATGTAGATAAGGATTAATTATATCTAATTTTATTGTCTATGAATAATTTTTCTATTCATGCTATATTTTATTCATACCCTCTTTAGCATGTTATGGAATCTTGGTTACGTCTTATTTAAATAGTGTTTATTTAATGCGTATAAAATTACAAATATATGGACTGGTAATTCCAAATTATTATTAGAATCCGTGAATTTATTTAATAATTTTTTATTTAAATAATTCTCAATTGATTAATTTTGATTCTCATAAACATGTTTTCGACCCATAGAGATTGGTAATGTAATTTAGGATAATGGTGAGCTAGGTTGGGTATTAAGAAATGGTCTCTTGAATTCATTCATTTCAAAATGGTATCAAATCCAATACTTATTCAATAATCCTATGAGGAGACCACCCCTTAATGGGGTGTGGTGTAAATAGTGATCTTGGAATAGAATAGGTGGAGAAAAAATAACTCTTTTATAATATGGTATGGATACATATCCCATAATGAGTTTTTTTTGGGTAAGGTATAACAATCATCCTGATAAGAAAAACTATGGTGACATAGTTCTATAAAATATAAAATATTATAATAATAGTCAGTCTTAGCTACTTTAAAATGGGATTAAAGAACCCCATGGGTTTAAGGCATTGCTTAATAAATCTTTAAGATCACATGACTTGCCGCTAAGAATGGGACATTGTATTTTCTAACAACCATCTCTTGAGGTGGTCACTATTTTTTGATGATGCATGATTTTATATATGTGAAATATATATCATCAAAGAGAGTACCATGATTCTAGGATTTGTTTTTGATTCAATGGATGTCACCAGAAGAGGCATTGAGTTTATTTGAGAGATACTTAGACATTTCTTGAACTACATATCCAAATATGTGAATTAGAGATCTATGAACACGATTTTGTGATCTTTAGAATACAATAGTTGTATCATGTAGGTAAATATAAAACATAAAGATTTTTATTAGATCCATGTATTTGAATGCTCTTGGCAGCCTAATTTTTTAGGCATGGATCCACTTAGCCAGATTATTTTTCATAAATGATTCTAATGATATTTCTGATTTCTGTGTGTATCTGATATGAGTCACATATTCAAATGATTCATGTTAGTAATTTATATTATAATATAAACATTATAAATTCAATTGAACAACATATAAAAATGATGAATTTCAAATCTAATTGCTCTGTATCCATATGATTTGCGTAGAAAAACATACCACATTCAAAAATGATCCACATAGCCAATTATTGTGATGTGTACAATGTGAGTTGTAATGAACCAACCCAGACGCCCATTTGAACCTACCCACCACATACCCTCATAATCCCCCCAGGACAATGATAAGTGTCAATGGTTCCAATCCTATCCATTGGGGATGGTTTTACTATCATGAATCCAACCATAGATATCCAATCAAGGCATATCTATAATGAAGGAAATATAAAATTTAATGAAACACCTACTATAAAAAATAAAGAAATAAATAACTATAAAACTACACCAGATGCTAAAAGAAACAAAATGAAAGAACAAAGAATAAAAATTAACTCAATACAACTATTTACATGAAATCATATGTATGATAACCATGTTTGTGTGACTCTAAATCCACCACCATGATCCCAACATCCATCCACTTCCCAAGTAAGAAGACACCATATCTAACCTGCACACCAAGACCAGAATATACCTACATAGTAAATGAAGTCTACATACCCACCTAAGTGAGTATGCAGGGTGTAAGGTTAGGCTACAAGGATACAACCTTGAGTCTATTTAATTTAATATAAAAAATAAAAAAATTATATATTTAAAACAATGTGTTGAAAAAACCATTTTTCATTTCCTTTAAAAATCATGAAAATACATGAAATGCACAAAATACACTTCCTCATAGTATTCCCTTTGAAAAATAATTTCAACAAGATGGTTCTTTTTAAGATAATTCAAATTCAAAGGAAAACCAAAACACTTATTTTTAAAACATCACGCTGTTGAGATAACCCACACATGGTTTCAAATAATCATGAGTGCCAACAAAGGAAAACTATTTGAAAACAACTTCCCCCACTTACACATAAAATATTTTACACACAAAAGTAAAAGGAATAAAATTAAACAATGGTAAAAAAATAAATCAATACCATAGTAGGTTATAAATAATGTCAAAAAAAGTATAGAATAAAACTAGTTAACATCAAGATCAATCCACAAAAGGACCTGAACATCAAGAAAGTGTATCCAACAAAAGAAACACACATTAAAAAAAAAGCATAAAACATGATAAATAAAATAAGGCAGCATTGTAGGGACTAATTCGAAAACAAGGGGCACATATATGTGGACATACTACCAAAATTGTAACAGTCACATATCCACCAACTGAATTACTATAACCAATATCTTTGTAAAATCCACAAATATGTGAGTTATGTACAGATTAGAGGGGACTAAAAAATGTGTAAATATAAACTATACAAACACTACCCTAATATTTCTCACTTATTAGACATGTTTTTTCCCATGGAATAATTATAGGAGGCAGGCTATGAACAAATAACATCATCACAAGACAATAATAATTCCCTAAGGATAATGTGACAGTCATGCCCTTTATAATATATTTGGTGTCCAATGACCAACATTTTTTAATTTAATTACATTTATATTCTATGTATTGAATATTAATAAAACTTCTCATTGCATATTATTCATTATTTTTCATGAGTCAAAAGTAATAATTTCCTTGCGTATATGTCATATTGATATGGTCAATACAATCCCTAGCTAAGATGATTACTCTGAAGTGTAATGATTATATTCTAAAATATTTTTCTACATTTGAATAAAATACATTATTGGGATACATAGTATATAGAATTTTAGGTGTGAGTATGCATAAGAGGATGATGTTTCTTATGAATTTCACACTCAGTAATCTCCATGATAGGATATTATGGTAATAATCCCACTTGTAAGAATTCAAGATGTTTTGGTGTCATAAAATATTACAATCTATGAGAATGTTTAATGTTCCTTGGAATTTAACATTATAATTAATACATTTCATGACTCAAGAACATATATTTTCTAAAGAAAATATTGATTTCATATGTTCACTATGATGTTGGTCATGTTTGGTGCGTCATGATTGAAATTTCATTAGTTGATAAGTATAAAAAGTATTTTTTTTCTTTCGTATTTATGGAGTTATATATCTCATACCATTTATATGAATATAACCTTCACTATAAATCCCACTGACATGCTCAAATGACATGGTTATTAAAGATAGTTGAAGAAAGATGTATTTAGCATATATATTGGTGACACATTTGTGAATCTTTCTTAATGATATATTTTGAAAATGGGATTATTTACACAATTTATAACCATATGTGGTTTAAATTATTGTGACATTAAGTTTTTTCTCTTGGGTTCCATCATACATTGCTAGAAAGTAATCATGGACTTTTGGCACGCCTTTAGAATATCAACTAGAAAAAATCCTAGAGGGTCACACACTACATGTTTTCAATGATCTTGAAGAATTTATATTTAAATTTAATTAATTGAATAAGTATTAGTCTCATGTATGAGGTATAATTTCCTTCATGATTTTTTTAAATGAAAATGTTTCTTGATGAATGGTATATTTAAATTAAATATTTAATTGGGAGTTTAATAAATTATAGTTTACTTCGAAAGGATGAAGATTGATTCGAGTGATAAATATTAGTTAACAATATGAAAAAATAATAATTTTATTGTGCATGTTGTAACATGACACAATATAATAATACTAATATTATTATTATTATTATTATTATTATATAATGGGTTTTGTTATAGATTATTATAATTTTAAAGGGTATACATACATTTAAATAATTATTTTAACCTAAAAACTACCTCTATAAGTAAACCATTATGTCTATTGTGTATTACATCCAAAAATAAAAACGTAAGAATTATTTCAGACAATGAAACTCTCTCTTGACTCCTCTATTCTCTCTTCCTTTAAAAAATAAGAAATATAAGAGATATCCTTTCAAGAACAAAGGTAGAGCTATCAACATGAATAAAAATAGTCAATTGACTCTTCACACTAGAACCCCAAGATCGATTGGTGTTGTTAGAAGATAGAAGGGTCATGTGTGGGTCAATACAAGAAGTAATTTATCCTTGGATCCTCATGGTAAATTAAATTAGATACAAAAAAAACTTTTTGTATGATCAATATCTACATCGGAAGAAGAATTATCAGATCTTGAATTCTTTTCTTCTGATATTAAATAAATTAATTATAAATTTGGCATGAAATATACCCACTCAGGGTTTTGACAAAATCAATATTAAAATAAATTTTGATATATCTTCAACCACCAAATTCTTCTACTACACTCAGAACCTTCAAGTGGTATCAGAGTGGTCGTGTTTGAATTTATTATTTTTAATTTGATTGTTAATACATATGAAATTGTTGTTGAATTTTCATTTTATATATTCCATTATTTAATTCGTTTTGAATTAAACTATTTTTTACATATTAATGACATTCGTTCAGTGATTCATTTTCATAAAGGTCTAATAATAGATGAAGAACGAATAGAGATTCCATAAAGAATTGACAATTTTTTTCCATTAAGATAGGGTAATATGGTGTATATCTTGAATACATGTTATTTACCCTAGTATTCTGCACAAGTCCATGCCAAAGGATACATAGAATGCCACACTATTATTAAACATAGTGTACGCCATGTGTTGACTATCCAACCTAGCACATGGTATTCCATATTTCAAGGTGTGTGTATAGAATACATGCCTTGTATTTTACATAGGTTAGTGAATATATTCACACAATACATGTGGTCATTATACATGGTTGAATCACATGAGACTGAAAACCTAAGCATTATTTATATACATGTTGTTTAGCTAGTGTACATGACATGTAGTTCATTAATTTCTACATCATTGATACACACCGAGTCCTCAATATTTTTATCTAGGCACAAAACATTAGATATATACAATGTGTAACTGGAGTACACACATCATGCAATCACTCACCCTAGAACATGTTGAGTCTATGGATGGGATGTAGAGGCATGGATCATTTTAAAACACATTGTGTAGCTTTCTTATACACACTATGTAATCCACTATGATACATGTAGAAGATTGAGGCATGTATATCGGGAACCCAATAAGTGGAAGACATGGTGTGTAGCTCATTATTACACACCATGTAGTATATATGGGGTACATTTTGAATCCTCAAGGTTTTACCATAGACACATATCCACCCAATCATGTACTCTCTCACCCAAGAATAGGATGATTCTTTCGACGGGCTACAGAGGCATTCATCATATAGACAACACATTGTTTACCTTGTTTGTACACACTATGTAATCTACCAAGATACATGTCAAAGACACATGCATATATATCAAGCACAAAACAAGTTGAACACATGGTGTGTTGCTCATTAGTACACACCATATATTCTAGGTGTGGTACGTACTGAAGCCCCAGGCATGTACTATAGATACAAAACAACAGAGATATATGATGTGTAACTATATTTTACACACCATATAGTCTCCTAATAAATGCATATAATTAAAATAAGTTTAATTGAAAATTGTAGCAATAAAACCGTATTTTATTGATTAGAACTAGATTTCATTGAAAATTTAATAATGGGTTTAAATAATTTTAAATCCATAATTAATTTATTTTAAAAAAATTATCAATAACTATTGGTTTTTCATTTATATTTTTTATCTCCATTAATGATCAGTATATTCAAAATGAATTTATATGGTATTAAGATGAAAGGGAATTAATTAATTAATGAAAATATGTTTATCTTAATAATAGATAACCAATAAACTAATGAATGTTATCCATATACTTTTTCATATACATTGTATGTATGACCATTCATTAGATAGGCCAAGAACAGATTATGTGTTAACTTTTATTTAATTTAATTTATTATATAGGTTTATAATTATTTACTATTAAATTAAATTTTATAGACTGAGAGGCGTCCCTCATCCATTATTATATTGGACCTACATGTTCAGGGATATTTATGAAATCCCCCTTTAACCAATAATCTAGTTCCCCTAAAATGTTTGTGAGTTAAAAATATGTGTAATTAATAGTGTCTCTCAAGGCACATGGAGGATGTTCAAGACCGAACCATTATTATTACAACCTAAGTGTTACACATGTGGATAATTGGAATGTTATAACTCACGACAAGACAAGAAAAATGAGTTATTTATTTTAGGTCATAGGTTGATTTAATGTCTACTCATTAAATCAACAATTAGAAAAATATCATGATTGATTCATTTAATTATTTATTTATTTCTATCTATGAATTATTTATTTTTATAGATGCAATATTATGATCACATAAATAAATCAATTAATGTGTTAATATGGAATTTAAATAAAATTTTTTTATATGTTTTCTCTATAATTTATAATTAATTATGTAATATCCACTTAATTTTAAAAAGTAATGTGATGGAAAAAACAAAAAAAATATCCATAATAAAATTAGACCCCTCAAATATATATTAAATCATACATGGCCTACCATCACATGATTATGAATATATGAATTAGAACTAAGAGTTAGACTAACCCTCATTGGGACACTTATATTTAACATGAATTTCTTATGATGGTTATGGGTTTACTAAAACTTCTTACATCAAGAGAAGTATCACTTACTATACTTTATGTAACTTAAATGAATGTTTTTAGGAAATCCAAGATAGGATTTAAGGATAGGGGAGTTCACTCAATGGATCAAGGATATGTAAGGTCATATTTTTCCAAGACATGCCTCCCTAAATACCTTTACATATTTTGAACAACCATAGTTGGGGTTAAGAGAAGTAGAATATGGATCCTTTACACTTGAATATCCTAGAAACTAGACATTTGAAGTTCAATGGTGATGGATAATGGTACATGATAATGTAGTGCGAGATTTAATAAAATCAATTAATTTATTGTTTTTAACAAAAATATATATTCAATAAAAAATAAAAAATAATATTTTTTAATTATATAATAAAATTATAAGTTATTTACCAAAACTATCCCTTATATCTATATAAGAAAAATCCAATATCTTCATTGGAAGTAACATCCTGGAGTGGTTCATATGCCTTTTGTTTATTTTTCTCCATAAATATAAATCTTACATTCACGAAATCATCACTTCTTAATTCTCCAGCAAAAGAGGAGAGTGATGATTATATCCTTATCTATGAAAAACAATTGAGGGATTCAGTTGAAATTTAATGTTCAATGCTTTCATCTATGTCTAGTGAACTCATGAAGTCTCATGAAAATATGGATGCATATAACATGATTTATCACCTCCACGGTCTTTTCTAGGAGATAGCTATACAGTAATGATTTTATATTTCAAAGGCACTATTTTATAGAAATCTTGGAGATGGTGGCCTAGATGAGCCTCACACATTCAATATAGTTTGATACATTGAGTGCCTAGAGTTTATAGCGTTTAGAATCCCCGAAGAATCGGGCACCAATATCATTAAGTAATCAATATTTTAGATATTCTCCAAATTTATTATAAATTTTAACATGAACAACATTAAGAAGTATTTTCCAGATATTATCATTCTTTTTTTCCAAGAAGATAAGGATTTCATTTGTTAAAATCCTTTAGTCCTTATGTTTAAAAACTGAAAGTGATAGATCAGATCCCATCTGCCAAATATTAATGATTCCCTTCAAAGAGATGGAATCTAACGGGGAAATAAAAGGAACCTAATGTTCTTTATTTCACATGTGGCATTAAGGGACACTGGGAGAAAAACTACACTCATCAAAAGAAGAAAGGGGAATTCTTAGGTGCATTTGTTATGGAGTGGAATTTATTTATTTATAAAAATTTGTTATTAGATGTAGATTTTAGTGATAACATATGTATTCAAATATTGGAACCATGTAGATTTTGAAATATTGAATGAGGTGAGGTAGATCTACAAGCGGCCAACAATTATAAACTTATTGTTGTAGCTATCAATGACTACAACATCACCCTATTACTTGGAATTATCTTGGTTTCAAAGGGTTGTTATTATGTTCCTTTAGTTAAAAATAATAATTATTATATCTATACATTATACAAATGGTTTTATTTTCATGTTTTCAAATAAATTTTTCTTCTTGTATAAAAATAGCATTTTTATGGTAATTCACATTTAAATGATGGTATTTATTTCCTGGATTTCATGAACCAAGTAATATAAATAGATAAAAAACATCTTCATGTGACTCATACCACACCCAAATATGGAATCACAATATAGGTCATGTAAATGAAATGTACTTGGATTAATAATACCAAGATGGATATTAATATAATTGTAATCTAAAACCACTTGCTATATGTCATGCATGTTTACAAGGTAAAATGGAAAAATCCCCATTTAGTGGAAAAGGTGTACATGGTATAGAGTTTCTTGAATTTGTTCAAACAGACATGTGTAAAGCATTTCATATTGAGGAAAGGTGTGATTGGTCATAATTTATAAGTTTTAATAAATTTTTTAGTAGATATAGATATGTGTATTTAAAGAGTTATATGTAGTATTATTTTGATAAATTCAAGGAATATAAGAATAAATTTTATAAATAGCTTGTTAAGAATATTAAGAAACACATCTCAGACCCTGGTGGAGAATCTATTAATAAATACTTAATTGGATCCCAACGAGAGTTTTCGATACTTTCTCAACTGAACCCTACATATACACCTCAGTGGAACTGTGTATGTGAAAGGATAAACCACACATTATTCGACATGGTGATATCAATGATGAGTCATATGATTCCTCCATTATTATTTGGGATGTACAAATTACAAACATAAGGATAAATACTAAACCAAGTTTCTACTAAAGTAGAAGATGGTATACCATGTCGTTTATAGAAATAAAAAACCAATGTTTTCATATATATTTGTGTGTGTGTGTGTGAGGTTATGGGTCATTTGTTAAGGCCTCTTAAAGTTAAAAACATTCTCCCCTAGGAACATAGTGTTCCTTTATAGGTTACCCCAAATAAATAAATAGATATTACCTATATGACTCTTCCTTCAAAAAGTTTATAGTAGAAAAACACGCTATATTAATTGAGTGGGATAAAAATCTAAAAGAGATAGTGGGATAAATATAGTCTACGATGAATTTATGTCTCAAGGTACACAATATTTCGAATAGGAATATATTTCAAAAAGCCCCATGGAAGAAGAAATTGGTTTGGAATCAAAAGTACTACATATGAGTACAAGTGAGGTTACAAAACTAAAACAGTATGGTTTTCTAGTCACTAAATATGGTTACTCATTATTAGTTTATAATAATGATTTCCTAACCTACAAAAATGAGTAACCGGAACACATGTTTCTATGTGGAAGGAATCCATGAATTTTGAAATGGATTCCATGTACCAAAAAAAATTGTAGATTTTGGTAGATCTGCCAGTGGATGTAAATCCCACTGGTTAAAAATGGGTATTGAATAAGAAAATGGAAATATAAGGATGAGTTAATACCTATAAGTTCCTACTAGTTATAAAAGGGTTTAAATAGTATAAAGAAATTGATTATGATGGATCCTTTTCACTAGTTACAATACTAAAATCCATCATGATTCTAATTCCCATTGATGTTTACCATGAGTTTGAGAGTTTTAAAATGGATGAAAAAGCATTATTATATAATGGGATCCTTTATGAATATGTCTATATGAGAAAAAAAACTGAAGGGTTTTCCCTCCAAAGGATTCCAACAAGATAAAAAAATGGGGAAGATCCATTTATGGATTGATGAAAAAATATAGCTTATAGAACATTCTTTTTTATGAATCTATAATAGAAGTTGGTTTCCTAAAGAAAAAATGTGAAACTTCTGTCTACAAACGATTTATTGGGAGTGAATTAATTTTCTTAATAGTATATATCGATGAAGTATTACTTACTGGAAATGAAATACTTGTCTTACAGTCTATTAAGGCATGGTTGAATAAATTTTTTTCAATGAAATTCTTAGATTAGGGATAATATATTCTTGGGATCAATATCTATCATGATGGATCTAAGAGACTTATCAGCCTATGTAAAAGCATATACATAGAAAATATACTGAAGAGATTCATTGTGGAAAATTCCAAGAGGGAATTTTTTCCATTATAACATGGAATTAATCTTTCTAGGAAGATGTGTACTCATAAACACGAAGAAATAAACTAAATTCCAAGGACTCCACACCCGTCAGCGATTGAATCAGTCATGTATTATATTCTATGTACTAGTCTAGATTTCTTCTGCACATTAAGGATAGTAAAAAGTTATCAAACTGACCCAAGTGATATCGGTTGGATGCACTCAAGAATATCCATATATATATAATACATAATAAGTATGTGTTTCTAGTTGATATAGTAGATGAAGAAATAGACATCATAGGAAATGAAGATAATATTTTCCAAACAAATCAAGATGAGATGGAGTCACAAAATAGATATATCCTTACAAAAAATAGAGGTGTTATGAGATGGAAGAGCTCAAAGTAAGATATGGTTGTAGATTCTTTAATAGAGTCCAAGTATATTCATACTATTGAGGTAGATAAATAATAAGTTGGAGGATCATCTTCATCCATGATCTTGAAGTAATACTTAATAGAAAATATCCTATCAAACTCTATTATGATAATATTATAGTGGCAGATATTGAAAAGGATCCAAGGTCACATAATCAGATGAAGAACATACTTTGGGAGTATCATCTCTTGATGGTTTTTTCTCAGATAGGTGAGGTTACAGTGAGTAGTATTTACATGAAAGATAATATGGTGGACCCGATGACTAATGCCCCGACTCAGCAGAAACATGATTATCAAGTGAGGTTTAGCATACTAAAATTCATAAGCAGTTGGTTCTAGCCCAAGTAGGAGTTTTTTAAAGTTAGTTTCCTAGTACCACTTATTTATAATTTGATTACATATATATTCAATGTATTGAATATTAAAAATAATATTATTATATAATCTTCATTATTTTTCATGACACTAATATAAAAATGTCTTAGGATATAGGTGACATTGATAAGGTCATAAAAATTTCCCACTATGATGAGAGCTTTGATGTTCTATGAAGATATTCTTAAATATAGTTATGTGGATGGATAATGTACTATGATTGGATACATATTATATAGATTTTTAGGTGTGATTAATGATAAGTATATAATTATTTATCTCATTAAGTTCACACTTGGTAATCTCTATGAGGGTAGATTATGAGAACAGACCCACCAGAAATAATTACTCATGTTTTAGTGTCATTGGATATTCCTGTCTTTGAGTGTGTATAATATTCTGTGGAATATAAGATTATCGTTAATTAATTTTATGACTTTTTCACTTATACTTTCTAATGAAAACCATGATTCTATATGTTCATGATGAGGTAAAGAACATTGGGTGTGTCATGACTGACATGTCATTAATGAATAAGTTGAGGAAGGATTTTTCCCTTCAATCTTAATAGAATTTGATACCTAATACCTATTATTATAATAGTATCATCACATAAAATTTCATGTCCATGTAAAAATGATTCATTTATTTCAAATAGCCAAAGAAAGACGTATCGAGTATATAGGTTTGTTACAGAATTATTCAACCTTCTTTATGATATATTGTGAAAAATGGATTATATTGCACCATGAGTGCTCATATGTGATTATCATCATTGAGACATATAAGATCCTATACTTCTTTACGATATTTCTCTATTTAAATTTTGATATAAATCACTTAAATTCAATTAATGTAATGTTTAATAATTGTATGAGGAGGGTTGGGGGTGTCTTGGGGGTTTGAGACATGAATGATAGGGTATGTTGGCTATACTATTCATGTTGCATTATTGGTGTATTATTATAAGTAATAGGGTTCTCAAACCATATTATCCAAGAGGAAGGGTTCATTATTATGTAAACTATGAAAGTGAGAAAGCAAAACCATGAAACTTTTGACATAGTATTTCCTCATGGTTGGTGCATAGTTTTTCAAACCATGTGGAATCACCAATAAACTAAGTAACATGGACCATTATTTATATATTTTGGTGTTAATTCGGTGTATGGTATGGAAAATTGTGCATCCAAACCATGCGCCCCATTAAAAGTGTAGTTTTGCTATTTAACTTTCTATATTGTATGTGTTAAACTCAATTTTCTTCCCATTATTATTACAACATCCATAGTGATGATCATGAATGACCAAGGCTTCACAAGATTCGATCTCCTTTGGTTATAGGTTATTTGGTGTGTCTTTGGGTATGAATCAATGATCTAGGTAAGTCTATTGCTTCTCTTGATTCTATTTTTCGTATTAGGGATTTTGGTTTCATTCTTATTAATCCAAATACCTAAAACCCTTTTTTCTAATGGATTGTTTGTTGGGACTTCAAAGGGTGACTGAATCTTGATATAAGGCTAAGGTTAAGTGAGCCATAATCAATGAATTCAAGGTTGGTGGTCTACAAGTTATACTTCATAGTCTTGAAGTTCATTTGTTAATATGTGGTTGGGATAATGGTTATCTCTTGATGTACATTTGATTCCTTTAAATGGATTTGGTAAAATGGTTGGATTATTGATAAATTAAACCCCTAATGATCCGTATGGGATGCATTGTGGTTGACTAGGCATCACTGGGTCCCCCATGGGACGTTCAACCATTCTCGAAAATGTTGTATTGTTAAGAATAGATTTGACTTGTCATAAATTAGATCACATGATGAATATGTTGATATGTCATTTGATGTAAATAAGGAATATTTATAGTTATTTCTATACTTTGGTAACGTCTTAGTGTATTTTTTTTGCTTAATATGGAATGGGTTCGATGAAATGTTGTGATTATGCTGAATAAATAATGAATTGTA
Source organism: Viscum album (assembly GCA_963277665.1). Taxonomy (NCBI): domain Eukaryota; kingdom Viridiplantae; phylum Streptophyta; class Magnoliopsida; order Santalales; family Viscaceae; genus Viscum; species Viscum album. The sequence goes on from OY728167.1 coordinate 967,179,582, forward strand.
CCTAAATTGAATAAGTGGAATAATGGAGGTGAAATTATGAACATGTTAAATGGGTAAATACTTGTAAATATTTTAATGTGTTAAATGGGTTAATGCACGAGATTTTATGAATATGTTAAATGTGATAACATATAATAATTATTGATTATGCTAAATTGGGTAGGGAATATAAAAGGAAATGGGTTGAGTGGACGATGATAATTAAATAGTAAATGTGTTAATGGGTTAAGGATTGCTAATGATTCATGTGTTGCATAAAATTTGAATTGTATATGTTATTTTTATTGGTTGTGTATGGTTTGGGGTTTGTTATTTGTAAAAAATGGATAAATAGTCATGTGAATATGGATTATTAGTTATGGGGTATTGGACATGAGTATCTATGCCCTTAGGTCTAGTTAGACTAGGGCTTTAAACCCCACCACTGTAATGCATGAGTTGGGGAAGGGGAATGAGTCTCTCTTCCCCTAACGATTTCATTTGATGAGACTACTGGGACCAAGGCCCAAAGGTAAGTGTGATGTAATGGTTTTTTAGACATTTATCCCTAATGAGATAGGGACCATGAAATATTCTCTTAGGTATACTAACTAATAGTCATAGAACATTGTGTAAATTACGAAAATTCATACCCCATGGAACATGTGAAGAATATCGATTAAGTTATTAAAATGTTTAAAGTGGATATTGGTTGACTGAGAGAACCCAATTTTTCTTTTGTTTACCTTTTAAATTTTTTTTGTTCTTCATGCACTATATATTTAAACTGGATATTTTGTAGACACCATTGGGGGTGTGCTACTGATTTGTAATCATACCCTGCTCAGGCAGTCAATGGGTACCCAAGTAGATTTCATGGATGTAATCTAGGAAAAGGGAAAAGGCCATATTATAGAGAGATTAGTTGAGATATGGATGTGCATGGAAGAGTATTCAGACATGGAGTAAGGACACATTTTTAGGGATTTAGTTATTTGTCTTATTTTGGGTTTTCTTCACCTTTTTCAACATTATAATGAAATATTATAATTATAATTGGTTGTGTTTTGTGCCCTATTTGGGAATGGATGGTAATGCATGTTTATGGTTTATTGTTTACTTTATTATTTATTTCATAGGTTGTATATTTTTTATTACTCTTGTAAGGACAGTATAGTCTCCCCATGTGATCTATTAGACCCTCACTTCTAGTCGATAACATATAGAATATAGGGAGCTACACTTGAGGTCATGTGGTGACCTAGATTGCGACACCAATTAGTGACATCTAGGTCAAGGAAATAAAAAATTGGCACAAGAGTATTTTTTTCTATGACATAATATTTTGGGATGGTAGATAAGAGATTAGAAGGTTTCAGGACATGGAAATAAGATCATTTTTGGGAGTATCTGACCCATGTTAGAGGGAAAACCCAAGTAACCAAGGTGGGGATTATTGTTCTTGATACATGTTACTATAGTTGGATGATATTTCACCTTTGGGTGATGCACATGTTGTGAGATGAGATTGTTTTATATTATTTTTATCATGGCTGAAACAACATTAGGATTTTCATTCGTGCATCATAATAAGAACCTAGGGATGTAGGTGGAGTTTATAATGATAGGAACACATGGGATGGGTTTGTGGTACTTAAAGGGCTTGATGAATTTTTATTTACTAAAAATTTGAAGAATATGGTGTCTAATAATGATGATGAAAATGGATAAATGGAATTATTGTTGAAGAATATTTAAATAATTTTACTTAATAAAGGTTGTGAATGAGTTAAAATTTTGATTGTAACATGTTTGGAAATGGGAAACGTGCCTATGAAGAAATAATTATGTTGTGAGTGTGGACATGGTTTTAAAAATGTATTTAATGAAAGGATTTTGACTTTGTATATTGGTTTACCTCATGATATCCATGACTCGTGATAGGGATGGTTCAGGGTAGTGTTCGAGACGTGTCGATGTATGTAGGGATAGTGTGTGTGAAATGGGTTATTTATTGCTACTTAAGAGACTTTTTTATGTATAATATGAGAGATTTATGTTATGTGTTCTAATAATTTTTTTGGAAATATATACATATTCCACCACAATGATGTGTGTGGGTTGGGAGACAAGAGGACGTCATTAAGAATTATCATCTAGGAATGGATAAAGTGAAACCATTGATCCAGCGTAATAGAAGTGAAGAGTAGTTCTGTGAGAACATTTATCAATTTAAATAGATGATGAAATGAGACCTAGGGCAGGTCATTCCTAGTATGATTGATCTGTCTAGAGAGTTTCAGTTGCAACACCCTATAATGTTTGGTGGAGAGGGTGGTCCTGAGGCTATAGAGTGGTGGATAGAGTCTATGTAGATATTTTTGGATCACTTGGAGACTTCTGAATGGATAAGAGTCATGTTTGTAGTATAAATGTTGTAGGCACTGACAAATTTGTGGTGGGATATCTTGGATAAAACTTAATAGGTTGTTGGTATTCAATATAATAAATTCTATTAAAAGTTTCTGGAACACTTCTATCCAAATAATTTGAGACAGAAGCAGCATGCAGAGTTTATGAGGTTGATGCTTCAAACTATGTCATTGATGGATTATATGGGCCACTTCATAGACTTGGAACGCTTTGTCCCAGAATTGGTGGGGGATGTGACCACTATGACAAGAAGTTTTTAGGATGAAATTATACATGAGAATTAAGTCCTAGGATAATATCTTCTATTTAAATATTTTTTTTCATAAGTGGTGGATTAGAACCTTAGTTCAGAAGGAAACATGGGGGAGGCTTTAGGTGGTGGACATGTGGTTCCAGTTGGATAGACCAATGGTGAGACTTCCTAAGGAAGGAACCATTTTCTCAGAAATCATCACCAGGGTGTTAGAATTTAGAGTATTTAAAAGATAGTATTAACCTCTCAGGGTGGTGACCGAGTGTTTTTCTATTAGTGTGGAAGGTCGGGACACATGCGAGGCATGTTCCCTTGACCACCAGCTGAGTGAAGATAAAATGGTAAAATGGGGAATGTGAAGAGTTTATTTAGGAATCCTCAAGAGTTGGGCACATAAAGAGGATCAAGGCCAATGTAATGTGTATTAACAGGGTTAGTTACCCCATATCTAAATGGTATTTTGATCTCTACTGGATACACCGGTATAAGTGGTGGGTATAGTACTCTGGGATGAGATCATCCACACTAGTAGGAAAATGTAACATGAGGGATTCAGACCGAGGCCTAGGGTAGAGGGTTAGGTCATCTCCATGAAGTTCAGTCTACACTGAGAGGTGGTGAGGCTAGACCTTTAATAGTTTGAGGTATGATTATTATGGATTCCACACTTGATAGATATTTCTTTGATACATTTTCCACACACTCTTATATTTTATTAGTTTTTTGTTTTGTTTGTTCTAAAATTTGAACGTATGTGTGGGGTTATGTCGATTGATACAACATTAGGGTTTAAAGAAGAAAATGTTAAGAAATATAAGTGTTATGGACTCGAGGTTGGTGGGTAAGACTTCTTATTAGACTTATTTGTTCTTGAGATGTTGAGTTTTGATCTAATTTTGGGTATGGACCATCTATTTTTATACCATGAGAATATTGATTGTTACCATCATTGGGTAATTTTCACTTCTCTTGAGAGAGACATATAAGTCCAATCTGGTGAATTGGATGTCTGGGAAGGCCATTCGGGGCCTGTTTGTCAGTAGTTGGGTGAACTAATGAGCCAGTTGCATTGTATCATTCATGATGATGAGGGAGTAGAGCAGATTATGTTCCCTCATATGGTGGATCAATTCCAGAATATGTTGCCTGAGGAATTTTTTAGGCTTTCGCCTGATAGGGATGTCGATTTCACGATAGAGTTGTTGTCGGGAGCAGAACCAGCTTCCATTCTTCCATATAGAATAACATCAGAAGATATCCAATAACACATAACTCTATTTTAGGTACTAGAGAATAAGTGTTTTATTCATTCGAGTATGTCACTTGGGGATATCTAGTGTTTTTTCTAATAAATATTACATATCCTTATGACTATGTGTTGATTATAGGTATATAAATTAGATGATGGTTAATAAAAAATTAACCTCTACCTCAAATAGATGATATTTTGACCAATTGGGAGGTTCACCATTGTTCTTAAAGATTTATTTGAGATTAGGGTATCATAAGATAAGGGTAAGACCTCTTGATATACCACAATGGTCCTTCAAAATAAGGTATGGGTTCTATGAGTTTTTGTTATGACGGGCAGGTTATGTAATGTGATAATAGTGTTTATGGACTTGATGAGACAAATAGTTCACCCTTACCTTTACTAGTTTTTAGTTGTATTTTTTATGGGATTTTAGTACACTACAAAACTCATGATGATCATGCCAAACATATTAACATCATCTTTAGTATACTGAGAGAGAAAATTCTATACAAAATGTTATCCAAATGTCACTTATGAATTGAAAATGTGGATTTTGTAGGGAACAATATATCAGAGGAATGTGTGTTCATGTACATAGAGAAAGTGCAGTCAAATTCATATTGGGATCATCCCAAAAATGTTTCATATGTATGAAGTTTTTTGGGTTTGTTATCTATTACCGATTTTTAATTAAATATTTTTCTTATTTGGAAGCACAACTTTCAGGCCTGGCAAAGAATGGAATCAAGTTTGAGTGGTTTTTTGGATGTCAGAATGCATTTTAGGAATTAAATTCATGGTTGAAATCCACACTTATTCTGTTCTTACCTGATACAGGTAATATTCTACAAGGAAGAAGCTCTAGATTATTTTTAAATCAAGTCACATTAACTAGAGAATATCTACTGAATTTGGAAGAATGACAGGGTATGACATTTCTATTTGTACTAGGCCTATCCATATCTACATAGGATAGCTAGTTGAACAGTCATATGATGTTGAAGAGCTAATCATTATGTAGACACTTGGGAGGGCCATTTCCAAGTATTCATTGTCTTGTATGAATTTCTTTAGACCTTTGGGTCATGTAATGTTATGAAAGACTATGAGAAATGTATGTTTTTTCCTTCAACCGTTAAAAGAGAGATTATCAAAATTGAATAAAAAATGAAGGTATTTGGGCCATTCAGGAATATGAAAAATGGGTCATCATAGTTGAGGACTAATGAATGAAATTACCCTACACATGATCATAAATTGGTTGTGGTGGTTCATGTCTTAATGTTTTGGTGGAATTACATATTGGGGGAATGGTTTATGGTGTATACTGATCATAAAATATTAAAGTACATCTTCTCTCAACATGATTTGAATATTTTTCAATGAATATAGGTTTAATACATCAATAATTTTACTATGAGCTAGTTTACACATCAGGAATGTAAAATAGTGTTGCACATTCTTTGAGTCAGTATACTTAAAATCAGGATGCTCATGAATAATTTTTAGAGTAGAAGATGATGGAAGTGTTTGCTGAGAAGGATATTGATGGGAAATATGGATAAGGGAATATTACCCTTATATCCTTGGAAGTTATGTCCATGCTTCTAATACGGATTAATTAGATGATGTATGACGATTTGGAAAGCTTGGATTTGAGGGTATGTATTAAAGGTGGAGAGTCTCCTTCTACTTGGAGCATTGGAGATGATGGGATCATTTATGTTCATGGCTGTTTTTTGGTTCCAATGTGTATGTAAGAAGAGTTAATTTATGATTTTCATGCATCAAAGTGGGATGTGCATACCAGTTTGACCAAAATGTATCATGATCTTCATATGCAGTATTGGTGGCCATGGATGAAGAAAGATGTTGTAGTTTTCATGGAGAAATGCCTTAATTTTAAGTAGGTGAAGGCTAAGTATCAACGAACTAGTGTATTTTTGTAGCCTTGGACTATTCCAAAAAGTAAATGGGATGACATGGTGATGGATTTTGTGTTATGTTTTTCAAGGAAACCTCGGAAGAATGATTTGATCTGAGTGGTTTTGGGTCGGTTGACTAAAGATACTCATTTTTTCAATTTGATAGAATTCTTATGTAGATCAGTTGGGTGATTCTTATGATTGAGAGTTGGTTTGGTTTCATGGGATACTATGGAATATATTTTCAGATTGTTTTCCACACTTCATCTTGTGCTTCTGGAAGGGATTATAGAGAGCACATGGTACCCAGGTGTTTTTGAGTATGACCATTCACCTGCAGATGGATGGGAAATCAAATCATATTATTCATATACATATGTACATGTTGAGATCTTTTTTTCAAGACTTTGGTGGATTTTGGTAAATGTATCTAAAACTAGTTGAGTTTTCCTAAAACAATAGTTACCATGATAAGATTTAGATGGCACTATTTGAGGCACTCTATGGTAGCACCCATAGATCTCTGTTATATTAGATGGAATTTTTGGAATAAAAATTATTAAGATCGAGTATCACATAGGGGATGTCAGAATATGTTCAGTTGATTATAAAATGTATGGAAATGGATCAGAGTATACAAATTTTGTATGAGGATCGACATCATAGACCTCTTGAATTTTTGGTGGGTGATCAAGTGTTTTTTTGGGTGTCTCCAAAGTTGGGTCACTATAGAATTCAAAAATAGGGATAGTTAGTTCCCAGGTACCTAGATATATTTGATATTATGGAGTGGATCAAATTTGTGTAACAGTGATTATCTCTTTTAAAATGGTATAAAACTGTGTGTGATGTTATTCATGTGTCGCAGAAACATGGGAGAGAGAGCAAGATATGTGGTCTCAGGGGCCCAATCTTTATACTTTGAAATCATAGTGATTCTTGTAAGATAACATTGAGGATGATCCATTATAATTTTTTGGGGTTTTAAGATCCCAAACTACATGGGGCTATGTACTTGTTTAAATTTTTTCTTAAATCCCATAAATTTTGTTAATGGAATGTATACTAATTATATTGGGTGGCCCGGGGGTCTCTCGGGGGTTCGGGGAATGAATGAAAAAAGAACTTTTCCATCCAATGCATGTTTCATGGTTGGTGACCAATTATATGTAACTGTGTATCTAAACTATTCTAGAAAATAAGTGGGGCGAACAATTATGTAAACAATTCAAGGGGGAAATCCAAATCGTGCAGATTTGGATAGAGACATTCTATACAGTTAGCATGAGGATTTTCAAACCCTACAGAATCCATAGGTAACTGTTCGTCTTAGACCCCTCTTGGATATAGGCAGTCATAAGGATTTGAAAACTGTGTGCCCCATTAAAAGTGGGTTTTTACCATTTACCCCCTCAATATTTTAAGGGTTTCACCCAATTTCCCCACCAATTCTTCTTCCTCCTACCCTTGTGATAGGCCAAAATGACAAAGGCTTCCCAATAGTTGATATCCTTTGATTATATAGCACTTGGAGTGCCTTTCGGTGTGGACCGAAGCTCCTTTCAAGTCTAACACTTCTATTTCATATCTGTTTTGGTTTTATTCTTCTTATTTCAAAGCCCTAAACCCTTATTTTCATGTAGATATTATTTTGGGGCATCAAATAGATCCTTAATTCAGATCTAAGTCTGTGTTTAATATAGATTTCATCTAGTGATTCATGGTTGGATGAATACAAGTTATACCCCCAAAGTTTTTATGTTGATTTGTGCATGCATGGTTCAGTTAATAGTAATCCTTTATTGTTCATTTGATTACATTAAATGGATTTGGTAAAATGGTTAGATAAATGAAGAATTGAACCCCTCATAATCATCATGGAATGCATTTAGGTTGACTAGACTACATTGGGTCCACCCATGGGGTGTGGAAACATTCCTAGACATGGAAAAATTGAAATGTTAAGCATAGAATGGACTTGTGAAAAATTATATCCCTTAATGAATGTGTTGATATGTTCGTTGATCTAAAAAGGGATTATTGACAGTTGTGTCTAGACTTTGGTAACAACCTAGTAAATTATTTGACTTATTATGAAATGGGTTGGATACGATGTATTGATTTTCTTAAATGACATCTGAATTTTACTTAAATTTCATAAGTGGGTTAATGCATGTGAAATGATGAACATGTTAAATGGGTAAATACAGGTAAATTTTTTAATGTGTTAAATGGGTTAATACATAGTAATTTGATTAATATGATAAATGGTATAATGTATAGGAATTTTTTATTATGCTAAATGGGTTGAGATATATAATGATAAATTGGTTAAATAGACCATTCTACGAAAATGGAAAATGTGATAATGGGTTAAGGATTGATGGTGATTCATATGTTGTATGAAATGTGAATTGTGTATATTATGTGTATTGGTTGTGTATGGTTTGGGATATGGTATATGTAGAAAATAGATAAATAATCATGTGCACATAACATGGTAGTCATGGGGTATTGTACATGAGGATATATACCCATGGGCTAGGAAAGACTGAGACTCTAAACCCCACCCAGAAAATGCATGAGTAAGGGAACGGGACTGAGCCTCTATGCCCCTAAGAGTTTCATTTGGTGAGACTACCTAGACCGAAGATCCTAGGTAAGTGTAATGTAATGGTTTCTAAAATGATTGTATCTAGTGAGATTTTTAACGTGACTTATTCTCTTAGACATAGCAATTGACCAATGTAGGCCCTTGTGTAAATGATTTGAATTCCAAACCCATGGAACAAGTAAATAATATGTATTATGTGATTAAAATATTTAAAGTTAATATTGTTACTTAATGGAATCTGAGTTGAATTTTATTTACCTTGTCATTTTTTTTCATGAACTTTCTTTTTATACTAGATATTTTGTTGACACCATTGGTGATGGATTGGTAATTTTTACCCACACCCTACTCAGTCCACCACTAGGAATCTGAGATGATTTCTTTACTATAGGTCTGGACAAGGGAGAGGCCATATTCTTGGGGGTTTAGTTAGGCTTTGGTTGTGCATGGGAGAGGATCCTAACATGGAGACATGAATCATTTTGGGGATTCATCTATTTGTCTTATTTTCGGGTTTTCTTCACTTTTGGAACTGTTTTCATGACATGTTATAATAATCATTGGTTGGGTTTTGTACCCTATTTGGGAGTGTTTAGAAATTTATATTTCTAGTTAATGGATTATTTTTTTCATTATTTTGTATTCTTTCTTCTATAGATTACTTGGGTAAAGAGTATATAGTCACCCCACTTCATCCATTAGACCCTCACTGATACATGGAAACCTCTAGTGTAAGAGGAGGCACACTTGAGGTCATGTAGAGACTCGGTCGGGGCACTAGTTAGTGTATTTTAGGTATGGAACGTTACACAAAATTATTTTCCTTATCTTGGGTACCTTGACCCATTATTAGAAAATAATATTGGACTTTAGGAAATCCCTCCTTATTCCATTGGGAAAGAATACTCAAGGTTCATACATTGATCCTGATTAAATTCTATTTAAATTATATAATTAATTAAATATTATTATCAAGGCTAAGGGATAATTTTATTCATGGTTTATAAATCAAAAATGTTTATTCATGAATGAAATATTTAGGTTAAATATTTATTTGGGAGATCAATATATGTTAGAGGAGTTTGAATGGTCCAAGACCGAGTTTGGTGAAAAATATTAATTAATAAGCCTATTAAATAATATTTTTTTATTGTACAAGTTGGTGCGAACCACAAAATAATATTATTATTTTCATAGTTCTATGGAATGGGGTTTATTATAGATTGTAATATTATTTAAGGCTTCATATTAAATTAAATAATTATTTTAACCTAAACCATTTCTCTTTAAATAAATCATTATGTCTATTGTGTAATGAATAAAAAAAATAGATAATCATTACACATAATGAAACACTTTCCCGAATCCTGCATTGACTCTTCCGATCAAGACTTAGAAACACAAGAGAGAACGTTTCAAGAATAATGGAAACAAGATCAAGACTAATAACATAAGATAGTAGCCTCATCAAGCTAGCACCCATAGATTAATTGACATTGTTTGTAGATCAATAGGGAACATATGGAACACCAATAGAGGGATTATATCCTTTTATCCTTTGAGTACAGTGAAAGAAATACGAAGGGGTCTTTTTGGATGACTAAAATCTACATAGAAGAAATATTTCTCAGATTAGGTATTTGTTTTTTATTATAATAAACTAATTAATTATAAATTTTACATGAAAGTTCCATACTCCATGTTTCAAGAAACTAAATATTATAAGATATTACAATATATTTCACAACATTTCACGCTTCTTCTGCTCTCAAAACCATCACTTCCCACATCCCACACTATAATTAAAATTTTCTATAATTAATCACAAATCATGAATCACATCATAAATCATGCATGTAATTGAAAACATAATCATCATCAACAACACAGGGCAATCAAAAAATATACAATCATTATCAAATCAAGAAGTGTCAAGTAGGACTTCACTTATATCATATACATTTCTAAATACCTTTTCAAAATAATTTTAAATCCAATAAAATTTCAAAATAAATCACAATACGAAAAAAATATGAATCAATGGGAAACCACATATCACAATATAAAACATACCGCCCAATTTTAAAATATCAAAACCCTTTAAAAATTAAATCCCACATGAAAAATACCATTGGGATTAAAACCCGATGAACATAAATTTTCTAATTTAAAACTATCTTTGAAATTTCATCAAATATTGAAAATACATAAAATACCCATTTCTAACCAAGAACCATTTTAACATTGGAATTCCACACATTTTTTATGTGAAAACCAATAATGTTTATGAAAATAATTAAAAATTCAATCATATATAATCCACACCATAATTATATAGGTTAGAAATGAATATAAATCATCAATCATCAATGGAACTATTAAATAGAAAAAAATTAAACAAAAACACCTACCTGAAGTGGTGTAACCTTACCAACTTCGATGAAATCCATAGGAAAGGTACTCGTACCATGGGTCAAACCATTTCAAACCAAAATCACTAATTTCTAGAAACCCAAACTAATAAAATCATCTAATAATGTTTACTAGGTCTATAGGAGTTGGATAAAATGATAAAGGCCAAATTAAAGAGAAGATATGGATTCATACATCTTGAAATGTGTGAAGAATCACCTTGAAACCAACTTAAAATAACTATGTAAAAGCTTAAAAGAGAGAGAGAGAGATATATATATATATATATCTTTATGGGATGTGTTTGGGTTAAAGGGTTTTAATGGTTTGGTGTAAGGAGGAATATCACAATTAAATATAAAATTAAAATACCAAAATACCACTAAATGGGTTGGTCAAATGGTTTTCCCACACAAATTTCTTGGCCAAGGTTAGACTATGCATTTTCCACTACCTCAAGAACCCATGACCTTGCACAATTTCTTTAACTGTGCATAGACTATAACCTCCCCTCTTCTCTATTGGACAAGGCAACCAGTTTCTACTGTATAGTTTCCAAATCACGTGCCTTAACTCTACACCCCTAGAAAAGACTCCAAATATTAAAAAACAACAACCTGGGACACCAGGACACAAGGAATAAAATAAACCAATATAATATTTCCTATAAAGTGACACATTAAGGTGTAAGAAACTACCCAACATGCCACTTTATACCCCCATAATTTCATCATAAACATAGTTCTAACAAGAATGAAAAGACTAACATCTCCTTATTGAGGACTTGATTACTAACCAACGTCCAAAACCTCGAAACAAGGGGAATGAGCCATGAAAAACCCATTAATTGGGATAAACACTACTAAACTATTAAAAAGACACCTGAAATGAATCACCATAGAATACATATAAATATAAAACTCTATATAGAAATATTTATGGGACAACAAAATAAGATGTAAGGATAGCCACTTCTATGATATTCCTTCAAATTGGTATTACAAAGGGACACACCACCTGTCACACCCGGGTTTTTTTCTTTTCATGTCAGGGATTTGATCTGGTTCATTGAAAATCCTGATCCTTTTATTTGGTGTTGGGTGAGATTAATATTGAATTTTTAACTACCATATATGTATCATCACTGAAATTTTGGTTCCTTGTTTCTTGTTTAGTAGTTTTTGGAGAAAGGGTGGTTATTTCATGATTTGGGCCAACCGTGAGCACGTTTACAAATTTAAAACCCAAATTTGATTCTTTTATAACTCCTTAATTGTTCAACTTTTTTCATTCATTCAACTTCCAAATTTTCCTCCACGGACATATTAAAACTAACATATCCTTTATTACCTCTTATAAATTTAAAATCATGGTGAATTTGGGTTACTTATTTAGGCATTGGTTCAGGTCGTGGGCCCATTTCTATTTTTTTAAAATAATTTGTTTCATTCATATATTTTTTATTTTTTTAATATTTTTCAGTTATTCTAAATCCCATTAGAATCAAACATACCACAACTCACCAAACTTATCTCTTTTACCTATTTTGAGATCATTTTAATCGCATATTAGGGAAAAAGTTCTTAGGTTTCCTCAAAATGTCTAGAATTGAGAAGGTAAATTGTTTCTTCCAAAACTCATTTAATTCGTTCTATTTTTCCAAAAAAATATTATATAACTAGTTATCACATACCGTATAAGTCTCTACAAAAATTTACTAGGCATTCCTTTTTCTCTATGGGTGCATATCTAATGGAATACATAGATTTTTCTAGGTGGAAAGGTGAGATTCTTTCTTCTTTCTCCTCCATTTTCCTCCTCCTTTCATTCTTTCTTGGTTTTCTATTCTACCCATGTAATTTATACCTATGGTTATGTTATCTTATTTTTTTTATTGGGTTTTTGTTCGTTTGGGTCTGGTCATCATAGGTTTAGGGTTTTGAAACCCTCAGATGGTGATATTGGGTGTGGGTTTCCATTACGCTAAGGATTTATGGTAGGATATCCCTTGCACATGCCTTTATAATTTAAGTTTCATAATTTTACTATATTTAACATCTGATATATATGTTTATTATTTTTTTCATCCTTTGGATAATTTTTTTGGTGGGAAAATGGTTTTTTAAGCCTTATTTTGTGAAAGGTAGAGTTGTTTTGTCATAAAAGTGCACACCAAGTGTTTTTTTAAATGTTCCTCTATCTTTCGAAACTGTTTTGTGAGGTTTAAAACCTATTTTATGGAATTTTGAACATTTTATAATATCTCTAATAAAAATATGGCATGAAATTGGTGTTTTATTCCTTGTCAAGTTCATAAAATAAATAGTTTTGTTTAAAAAGGGCATGTCATGTGTTCAGTAAATTGCATGGTTGGATTTTATGTGTGATGTATGATTTATAAATAATTTGTTTGGATTTATAAATGAATTCTAAGAATGATAAATGTTATTTTAGCGTACTTATATGGATTTACAATTTTGATTTGGTTTTAAAAACAAATGGGTTTCGGTTTACAACATGTTTTGGCCCGAGTTGTTGGAAAATGGCTCGTTTCACATCCTTATAAAAATGTTTGTGTTTTGAATATGTATCCTGAGTGTTTTAATGGATTTATGAATGAGTTTTTCTACTGTAAATTGTGTGTATACACCTCTTTAATAAAATTTGAATGCATACCTTGGTCAACTGTTAGTTTTGAGAAAGGCTTAAAGGCTCGTTTGTCATTTTTTTTAAATGGGTTCCATCTGATTTCATGTTCTCTCTTTTAAATCCATTTTATTGTCCATGAAAGTGATTTATTAATTGTTTTGGGTCTGAAAAATCTGGTTCTTTACATTATTTGTGGGTTTCTAGCCTTAAAAGAGCATTTTTGAATGAATTTTATGTGCAAGGCCTCCTTATACTCCTTGAAATTGTTTTACGAAACATTTTAGTGGTTTATGGATTCGTGAAAAAATGTGAACCATGTTTGTGAGATGTTTGTGTGTTAATGGTTTGGGAATGTAATTTTTATTTGAAAATTGTATTTGATAATATGTGTAACTTTATTGAGCACTAAACAGAATCGCAGGTGTCTAGGTGGGTGGACGTGTACTAGTATGCTAGTGATCTCGCGGGTTTGGACCCTCTTTCACATAGAAAGTTTGACGATGACAACACTAACTAAAATATGATGATGATGTTGTTGGTGGACCACTAGGTTATGGGTATGTTCCATACTAGCGGCTCATGTGCACAATAACAAATATTTATTATGGTTACTTTCACTAAGAGGCGAGGTACCTGAGGCTCACAACTGACTTGTACCGAGGGGTGTTACCATGACTTTTGCTCATTGGATATTTTGTACTCACTATTGGCATACGGTGTGTTTGGTTGGTAAATTAAGTAGTGTGTGTGATTTATTTAAAAGTGTACATTCTTTAAACCAGCCTTCTTGAAAACTATTTTCATTTTGAAGTTACACCACTGTGAAAATATTTACTATCATTCTTGTTTATAAACCATGCAAGTTTTTGTCTGGTAATTTTTTTATAGAATGAGACCTCATTTGGAAAACATACCATTATATCTTGTATTTAAAACATGGAATTTTTGTTTTGTTTATTTTAAACGATGTTTATTGGGAATAAAATACCCGACTAACCTACTAAGTTTTAGTACACACGCCTATAGTCTTATTCTTCTTTTAACCCTTGGGCATATTTCAGCTTGAGTTTGATCGCCTTGGGAGATGTTTGATCATTATATTGGAGAGTGACCATAGGGGTCACATGGAGTTAGTTGGGTATCATGTTTGGTCAATTGAGTTGTTGGTTTTGTTATACATTTAGTTTCTCGTACAAATAATGTTCAGTTCAATTTTTATGCCAATGTATTTTAGGTTGTCCATTTATTTGTGCTATTTGTTTGATTGTTTATATATGGGTAATATCATTCTATTTTGTACTCTATTGATTTCCTAAATGCTTGTCACCATACCGGGAAGATCGAGAATGCCTCTCGGGACTTGTCACAGCCTGGCTTAGGTGACCGGTTCAGGGTCGACTCGGGCTGGTTCATGAAAAAATGGTATCAGAGGAGGTCGGATCTTAGCAGAACTTTCTTTTTAGAGTGCCCTTGTTATTTGGGGGATTTCAAGGTAGAAAGCGTAGTTTTGTTGGGACTTTAGGGGAAAGTGTCGGAAGAGATTCATGAACTCTTTCTCATTCTGATCCTCAGGTTTCCATGGGAAGTGTAGTTTTTTCAGTGTTATTTGTTCTTGATAATTGTTTGGTGTTGTGATATGACTAGGGGAGTCTGACTAATGGCCTTTGTGAGCTCGCAGAGCCTTGAAAGCCATGTGAAGCTAGGGGATGGTCCTAATAATTCTCTCTATGTTGATGTTGGGTTTGACATATGGCCTCCAACCATATGGCCATGTCACCCACTAACACTAGTTCCCTTGTCTGGGTCTCTTGGACATTTCTTGAATTCTGAATTTTTGTTTTGAAAATCCGTTTGTGATAATTGTGAAATTGGGTTCTAAATGAAGGATTCTATTTTGAAAAGTGGAAAAGGGGGTTTTAAAAATTTAAATATAAGAATGGTTTTAAAAGGTTGTTTTTTTGGAAAAAAAATAGGAGGAAGTGGAAATGATATAATGATATTAGATTATCCATAATCTAAACTTGTGGTTTGTTGGAATAAAATAATTTGAAAGTGTGAATCATTTTAAGGTGATTCTAAATATTTATTTTAAATACGGTGTTTTTGGATGTTGAAAAGTGATTGAATCTGATAAATTGGATTTGGAAATTGGTTTTGAGTGGTTGGTGTTTTCCTAGAAAGGGTATTGGTCTCAATGGCCGTCAGATTATGAAAAGATACCTTGCTGAATTTCAAAAAATGGGAAGTGGTTGTTTGGAGTAGCTTGGTTGTTTTAAAAGTTGTTAAAATTGAAGAGGGGTACGTTTTTTAGAAAAATTTTCTTGATGAAGTGTGGTTTGTTTTTTAAAATATGAAAAGGGTTTTTTACTTTGTGGTTAGTGTTCCTTTGGAAGGTACATGATTTTTTGGAATGATGTTGTTTTGTTTTATCCTTTGGTATTTTGATGGGTACTCACATGCATGGTTTCACTGATATCTAGAAGTATGGACTTTATGTCATGGTTTCTGGGTTACTTGGTGGCAAGGAAATGTGTATGTGGGTGAGACTTGATGAAACACTATTGGTGAATGGCGAAACCCACCAAATTAGTTTGTTTTCAAAATTGTTTTGACCTAAAAAATTGTAGCCTTTTTTTATAAACCAATGTTTATGTGGATAATTTTTCTATGTATTAGAAGATTTTTTTATTTTTTAAGCTTCCTTGTGATCTATAATCCATACTCTAGTTGTATCATGTGATGAGATATTGTTAGTGTCTTGGGTTTGGAGTAATGTTAATTGGGTTTCTAAAGATGTGTTGGATGTTGTGATGTGGCCTTGGATAGTTCTCCATTGTAAATCTTTCCTATTGAGCAACCTAAGGATTCATTTAAAATGTTTAATCCACCACTTAGGATGATGAATCAACCCATTTTTTGGAATAGGGAGCTGTTTATTATCGATTTAAAGTGCATTCAGGTCATGATAATTCTTTTGGATATAGAGGTAGTGTTCGGTGATGTTGATGGGATTTTCTTTATTCCTTTTCCATTCTTCTCCTCGTTTGGAGTGAGATAGAATTTTGATATGTATCTACGAGTTACTATTTATATGAAGTAGTTTTGTTGAGAAATTATGTTTTTTAGTGGTGTGATTCTTATCACCTAATTGTGGTGCAGCAGAGGCTTCAAGAATCAGGGCTCTAGCCATAGGCCTCGGAGTGAAGCTTTTCACGCAGTCATGAAATCTCTAGAGGTGTGGGGAGCTTGACCAGGCTCATTCCTCCACCATTGTGGTACGGTAATTTCTATGTATCTATTGTGGTTCCTTATTACTGTGAATTTCCCTTTGTCGCAACAAGCATAGTGGAATTACCCCTCACATAGTGTCTATGGTTACGAATTCATGGATGTAGGTTTTCAATCAATGTCCTTGTGTGGACCGCCTGTGAAAATAAGGTGTGGTCTTGGTGTTACCTATTCGTAGGTGGAGAGTATTAGGTAGTTCCTTTTTTTTGGTTTCAGTGGCCCAATTTATGGGTTCCCTTCCCTCCCCTCCCTGAGTGGTGGGGGTCCGGATCCGTGTTGAAAGTGTTGTCCCAGTTATAGTCCCCTCTATTCGGGAGTGGGTGGTTTATATGTTCATGTTGTAACCTTATTAACTTGGGTTTGAAGGTTCTTTTGGGAGATTTTGGGTGGTTCTGTGAAGGTGAGGCCCAATTCTAGTTCATTTTGAATTCTTTTTTTTGTTCATTTCTAGTTGTTCTCTAATGGTGGGGAGACCCACTCCGGGTCTCTAAGATCTTTCCTTTAGGATAAATAGGATGGTAGTTGTGATTTAATGGTGGGGATCCCATTCTGGCCTCCACACCAAGTCATGGGATATTGTGATTGAACTATGGTTTGGGTGATTATTGGGTTCATTGGGAGAAGGCCCAAAAATCTAGTTCTTGGATTGGTTGTGGAGGTGGTGGCTTGGTATTTCCATTGATTCTCTAGAAGTGATTGTGCGTTGGTGTTTTTTTTGGGAAAGAGTACTAAGTTTCATTTTGGTGAATTAAATTTACTTAACATTAGAGGATGGATTATGTTGACAAGGAATCCTTAGGTATTGTTCTGTCAGTTGAAAAGTGTTATTCTTTTCCGAGGGAGGAAAGCTTTAATGGTGGGGAGAATTGTCACACCCAGTTTTTTTTTCTTTTCATATCATGGTTTTGATCTGGTTCATTGAAAATCCTGATCCTTTTTTGGGTGTTGGGTGAGATTAATTTTGAGTTTTTAACTACCATATTTGTCTAATCACCCTAATTTGGGTTCCACATTGCTTTTTGAGGAGTTTTTGGAGAAAGGGTGGTTATTTTATGATTTGGGCCAACTGTGAGCTCATTTCCAAATTTAAAAATCAAATTTGATTCTTTTATAAATCTTTAATTTTTTAACATTTTTCATTCATTACACTTCTCACTTATCCTCAACTGATATATTAAAACTACCATATCATTTTTGACCACTTATAAATTCATAAGCATGGTGAATCTGAGTTACTTATTTAGGCATTGGGACAGGCCGCAGGCCCATTTCTTATTTTAAAAAGAATAATTTTTTTCTTTAATATATTTCTCATTTTTTAATATTTTTTGGTGATTCTACCTACCATTTGAATCCAACATAACTCGACTCACCACAATTATCTCTTTTATCTATTTGAAGCTCATTTGCATCTCATATTAGGGAGAAAGTTCTCATGTTTCCTCAAAACATCCAGAATTGAGAAGGTAAATTGTTTCATCCACAACTCATTCAAATCATACTCTTTTCCCACAAATATTCTTTCCCTGGTTCTTCCAGGCTTTATAAGTATCTACAAGAAGTTCCAAGACATTAAATTTTTTATATGGGTGCATATCTAATAGAATGTGAAGAGTTTTCTAGGTGGCAAGGTGAGATTCCTTCTCTTTTCTCCTCCCTCTTCCTCCTCCGTTCATTATTTATTGGTTTTCTATTATCCCTTTGTCATGTTAGACCTAGGGTTCTTTTATCCCATGCTTTTTATTGGGTTTTTGTTCGTTTGGGTCTGGTCATCATAGGTTTAGGGTTTATAAACCCTTGGATGCTGATATCGGGTGTGCGTAACCATTACGCCAAGGATTTGAGGTAGGATATCCCTTACACATGCATTTATCATTTAATTTTCATCATTTTATTATTTTTCACATCTTTTATATATGTTTATTATTGTTGTTAATCAATTGGATAATTTTCTTGGTGTGATAAATGGTTGTTTAATCCTTGATTTGTGAATGGTAGAGTTGTTTTGTTATAAAAGTGCACACCAAGTGTTTGTTTAAATGTTCTATTATTTTTTACAATTATATTGTGAGGTTTAAAACCTGGTTTATGTTATTTTTAATATGTTACAGTATCTTTAATAAAATATTGAATGAAATCGGTGTTTTATTCCTTTTCATGTTCTAAAAATAGTTTTTTTGTTTAAAAAGGGCATGTCATGTGTTCGGTAAATTGCCCGGTCGGATTTTATGTGTAATGTGTGATTTAAAAATAATTTGTTTGGATTTTAAAATTAATTGTAAGAATGATAAATTTTATTTTTGGGTCCTTATATGGATTTTAAATTTGGAATTCTTTTTACAAACATATGGGTTTTGGTTTAGAACATGTTTTGGCCCGAGTTGTTGGAAAATGGCTCGTTTCACATCCCTATAAAAGTCGTTGTGTTATGAATATGTAACTTGGGTGTTTTAAGAGATTTATGAATGTTTTTGTCTACTGTAAATTATGTTTATACACCTCCTTAATAAAAATTAAATTCATACCTTGGTCAAATGTTAGTTTTGAGAAAGTCTTAAAGGCCCATTTGGCATTTTTTTTTAAAATGGTTTTCATCTGTATTTCACGTTCTATATTTTGGTTTCATTTTATGGTCCATGAAAGTGATTTATTAATACGTTTTGTGGCTTAAAAATCTGTTTTTTTATGTTATTAATGGGTTTATATCCTTAAAAGATCATTTTTGAATGGATTTTATGTGCAAGTCCTCGTTATACTTCTTGAAACTATTTTATGAAACTTTTTAGTGGTTAATTGATTCGTGAAAACAATGTAAATCATGTTTGTGGGATTTTTGTGTGTTTATGATTTGGTAATATAATTTTGATTTTAAAAGTGTATTTGATAATATATGTAACTTTATTGGGCACTAAATGGAATCTCGGGTATCTCGGTGGGCAGACGTGTACTAGTATGCTAGTGATCCTGTGGGGTTTGGCCCTTATTTCACGTAGCAAGTTTGACGATGACAATACTAACTAAACTATGATGATGATGATGTTGGGGGACCACTAGGTTATGGGTATTCTCCATAATAGTGGCTAATGTGCATGAGAACGGATATTTATTATGGTTACTTTCAGTGAGATACGAGGTACCTGGGGCTCACAACTAACTAGTACCTTGGGGTGTTCCCATGACTTGTGATCATTGGATATTTTGTACTCACTGTCAGAATATGATGTTATTAGTTGGTAAATTCAACAGTGTGTCTGATTTATTTAAAAGTGTACATTCTTTAAATCATCCTTTTTGAAAACTATTTTCATTTTGAAGTTGCACCTCTTTGAAAATTGCTACTAGCATTCTTGTTTATAAGACATGCAAGTTTTGGTCTAGTAATTTTTTTATATAATGGGATCTCATTTGAAAAACATACATTTATATCTTGTATTTAATGCAATAAAGTAATTTTTCTTTTATTTTAATGGATGTGCATTGGGAATAGAATATTGGGCTAACCTACTGAGTTTTAATACTCACGCCTATATTGTTCTCCTGTTTTTAGCCCTTGTGGAGGTTTCAGCATGAGTTCGATCACCTTGGGATATGTGTGATCATTGTGTTGTAGAGTTACCATAGGGGTCACATGGAGTTATTTGGTTATCAGGTTTGGTCAATTGGGTTGTTGGTTTAGTTATACATTTATTTTCTTATACAAATAATGTTCAGTTCAATTTTTATGTAAATGTATTTTGGGTTGTCCATTTCCTTCCACTGTTTGTTTGATTGTTTATATATGTGATAAATCATTCCATTGTGTACTCTATTGATTCCCTTGGTGCTTTTCACCTTCCTGGGAGGATCAAGAATGCCTCCCGGGACTTTTCGTGGGTGGGCCTAGCTGACCGGTTCAGGGTCGACTCGGGCTAGTTCATGGAACCACCACTTATAATTGCCTCCTCAATTCCATAATAAAACATAAGAAAAAAATAAATATCTCCTCCAAAACATCTGATGTTACTAGAACCAAACTAAAACACATTCCAACTAATGGAATCTTAAAGTTTAACTTCACAAGAATATAAAATAACACACTTAGACCTAGAATAGGTCTCCCCACCATTTTTAATTTATCATAAATTATGAAACATTAGATAAGTGAACCAAAAAAAATACCACCATGAAAGAGACAATATATACCCCACTGTTATAACCAAAAAGAAAGAGAACTCCAAGATAAGGATACCAAGAATCAACCTCACCAACATTTAAAATTAATCTAAAATAGTGATACAACTAACATCCCATTTCAATGAAACAATAGAATTCCACATAAAACAAATTCATGAACTCTTTAGAGGTAATGAAATAAAAACCAATAAAGATATTAAATATAGGAAAAAATAATAACTAATAAATTATAGGTATATATCATTTGGATCATAGTCGACATATGAAGGGTTTTAGATCCAACTCCTTGAAAAGTGGTCTCATAGTAATTATAAGGGAAAACAGAACTCGGTGGCTCCCCCACCGGACTTGAAATAAAGCTACACCCTATGTACCAATACCTACTCCCAAGGTTTCTTCCCTATCCAAACCAAAAAGGAGACAAACCTTGGTCAACACCATGCAAGGCAAGCATGAAAAGAGAAAATATGTATAAACATCTTAAATTATATGAAAACCCAATGAATAGACCTTTAATCCACTATACAGAAGGAAATTGGATATACACGAGATAGAAGATGTTCCAAACCCCAAAGAAAAAAAATTTAAAAATGGAGTTCACCCAAAACGATGCTCATATAATAATATTTAATAGAACTGAAAGTGAGGGACATTAACTAAAAAAATATAATTTTGAGACTTTTTTTATTCCTAACCATTTCATAAAACCTATAAATATGACTAGGATCATCACATAAATGATATAACTTTTGAGATAATTAAAAATAATGTTGAATGTTCCAGAACACCCAACATTGGAGACACACCAATGTTTTTTACTTTATTAAAACAATAATGGTGTATTGTGATGATAAATTCCCATAACCATCACCCCCATGATTTTACTTCTCACCAACTAGATTATCATTAATAGAAATGTTGGGAAATTAAAAATCATAAAACATGGGTTGAATAGATATGATTTCCACTAAAATTATGGCCTTCTAAAATATTTCTATAAAGTCTTTCATTCTAGTCTGATGAATTGATGAATAAAATTTTGAAAGAAGGCCTTGAACAAAGAAACGATCTATGTTTGAGTCGTTAGAAGAAAATATATAGATAAAGACAATAGGATAATGTAATGTTCAACATATTCTCTAATTAATGGACCATACTATAGAGTACTCAGAAACATCATCACATACTCGACTCTCATATCTTTAAGATAAAATTGATTATTGCATGTAGCCTTTAAATATCCCTAAAAGAGAGCCTCGAATAGATGGTAATGAATGGAGAGATTCCACCACTATAATACAAAACCTTCAAATAATGTAATGGTAAAACTCACCCTACAAAATTTAAGAGTTCATAGGAAGTTAAAAATCTCTTCAAACTTGAATTGTCATGAGATTGCCAAAATGGGGTCCTCGATAATCGTAACAGACCGAAGGATAATTGTTTTAAAAATTTTTTTCATGATCCATGATATGGGAAGAGCATTACACTTTCACTCTATCATGAGTCGGGGTAGAGTTAGAAACTAAAAATATTACTTTGGGATAACTAGGACAACTACATAAGGCATTCCCTTCATAATATTTTAATTCTTTCATAGGGGAATCATTCTAAAAAAAAGGTACTCAATCCAAACCCCTTTAAAATATCCAAGAATATAAAATAACCCCAAATAATTAAATCCAAAAAATATTACAAAACATCTCAAAAATTATAAACAAGTGAAACAAAAAATTCATGAAACCAAATTGACGTCACAAATATATTTAAAATTTTCCAACCAAAATATTTGGGAAATTTTCATATCATGCCCCCAAATCAGATTAACATCGTTAAAACATTAATAAATCATTTTATTTACCCAAACAACTTTCATTTAGGTAAAATAAAATTTCACAAATACACTACAACTAACTCAAAACATTTCAAAAAATGTATCTCATAAATATTATAAATTTCTTTCATTGAAAATCATTTCGGTAAAAAAATTGAAAGAGTTTAAAAAAACATTACCTAATAAACTTGAGAAATAAAATAAAACTAGTCCAAAAAACCTCAAATACCAAGACAAACAACATTTAATTTAAATGTTTTTGAAAATCCACAAACTTAACATAAATACTTATAACAAATTATAATCAAACACAAGGAGGGATAACATTAAAAAATGAGGGAAAATAAAAGAAAATACAAAACGTTACCACTGTGAAAAAATTGGCCAAGTGGTTTTTTAAACTGTGTGAAAATCCTTCATGTGTTAATGGATGTTTTCAAGAGTGGTTTTTATGGACTATTCACAGTTTTAATGACTATGTTCCTTAACCATGGGCCCCTAGATTCATTCTAATTTCATTTTGAATGAATTAATTTCTTATAAGGTTTTTCTGTGATTTCTTAAAACACTTTTTGATACAAATCAATACCACAATTTCTCAGGAACAAGCCATTATAAATCTATAAATGAGAGAAAACTTCCTAACCACCATAAAAACTCAATATTTGGCCCAAGGAAGAGCAGGCCAAGTAGTTCCCCAATCATACCACTTGAGACCCAATGGTCCTATCCCTTTTCTACCACTGACCCCAAAATAAAATAAGATGGATTTCATGAACCTAGTACCTTATTAAGAACCTATAAATCTATTTTTATGTTTTAATGAACCGACCCAGGATTCCTTCAAAATCAGTGCATAAACCACCACAACACATACATGAGCAGTGTCCCTGGTCACCCTAGGCCAACGACAACCGTCAAGGGTTCCAAGAATAGATGTTGGGGTGGTTTCACCCTAAATAATATAAAAATATACATCCATGTTATAATTACTCATAATGTGTATACATAGATATTACATCTAAATAGATGAATTTTTAGTACATAACATAACAAAACCACAACACAATATAATGTGATTAGAGTCTTTGGAAACATGGAAACATAAAAAATTGGTTCATAAAACATATATATATTCCCTAACATATTATTTCTTAACTAGAACCCTTTGTTTACATATGAAACTAAAATAAAATTCTTTGTATCATAGTGAAATGAAGCATAAGAAAAAGGTGATATTAGATTCTCAGTAAGGTTAAAATTTAGCTAATGAATCATATACCCAATAAAAGTAATAATTATCAAATGAAACATTGGAAAAAATTTCTGTAATGATACTTATGATATTACATATCATGGTGTATTATATAAACTACACATAATAAATAAGTGGTGAATAAGGCATATATCTCATATAAGACAAGGTGAGATGAGAAACCCCAATATCACACTCCCATATAGTTTTTCATACCTTAGCATCCTCTATAAAGGTTTAAATAATTTTATTAATTCATTTCAGAAACAAAATAATATTTATAATACCTTATGTGATACTTTTATAACATTTTACCACCCATTTATTAATAATATTTCATTATTTTCATTGTTTTGGGTGTGTTCATTTCATGATCGGTTCAGTTGTGTACAATTATGGATTTCAATATAAAAAGGAAATTAAACTCTATAAGTGAAATGAAATGGTATTAATTCACTCCCAATATTTCAATTATTCCAATATATAATTTTTCTTTCTAAAATGAGGATGATTCATTTGACAAAATGTCAATGAGAAATGTTTAGTTTAATTTGGTAGGTTTTTCGACCATCATGAACTAGTGAGGTTTTGTTCAATATTATGTCTATATATTAGTTACATAACATGAAATGGTTTTTAATATACTGATAAAAACCAAATTTAACCAGAATAATAGTTTTTTGATCTACCCTGAAACTGGTAATGGAAAAAGAACAGAATCATTATTTAATGGGGTGATTAACCCGCATAATTTGGAGAATGGTTTTTTTAATTGAATAAGAGGAGATGAGAAATGAAATGGTAATGAGATATTACATTAGAAATATAAAACTATAGTATATAAACTATTCTGAATTTATAATTATTTTATATATGAAGTAGGTGAGAAAAATTAGAAGAAAAAAAGAAAATAAGAGAGGTATTTTGAGAATATTTTCTCTTGAATTCACCTCCTTAGAGGACCCCTGGAAGAACTTAGATATGATCTTTTGGTGAGGCCAGTAGAAATTTGATGTGGGGATAGTTAGTAACAGAGGTTTTGGATGAGATTTAATGAGATTGATGTCTTTTGAGGATAAATGGTGTGGAGAGGAGTGGTATTTTTACATTAGGATAGGTGGTTTAAAGTTATTAAAGAAATGTTTATTTTAAATTAAAGACAACCACATTGAGGTGAAATTAATTTCCATGTATTTTGATAATAATTAATATTTTAATGGATTATTTGGGGAATTAAAATACATTAACCACCCATTAATGTTTTTATTTTATATTTATTTTAATCCAGTAACTTTTAACATTGTATTATATAATGATTTTACCTATACAGTGGTAAATCTCTAATTTTAGCATGGTAGCTTGTTTATTGCTATATATAAAAATGAAATTAAAACCTAATTTAAAAATTATTATTCCAAATATTAAATCCATTTTACTAAATTCAATTCATATAATTAGAAAATTTAGATTTACAATTTATCCTACAGATGCAATAGGAAATCGGATTTTTTAAGTGATAAAGTTCAAACGTTTTAAAAAAAATTATATCCAATTTTAATGTTTAAATAATTATAATGACCTAAATTGAATTTATTGATGAATAATTGGCCCAATTATAATTTAAAACCAATTTTAAATATAATTTAACTACATAAATAAAGTAGACGAGAAATTAGTTTTCAATTAAAATTAAATATTTTTCATTATTCATAAAAAATGAAACTTATCCAAAAAACAAAAACTAACCGTAATAAAATATTGATATTATTAATTAAAAAATGAATTTTATGTTTTACATAAAAATATATAATCTTTTCAAAAGTTTAGTTTTAAAACATGTTATCCATTAAAAGGTGGGAAATTTTTCTTTTAGAAAAGTATAGCTGTTATGCTTAAAATTGGATTTATTATTATCTTAAGCCTATAAAATATATTGGAAAACATTTTATTAAATGTATAAAATATTAATATTATAAATATATTTCAATAATATATATTAATTTAGTTTATTAAGATAAAATTCTATTGTGGGTATAAAATACTTTTTAATAAAAAGACTCCCTTTATGTCCAATTGGGTTTTTTCATTTCTAATTGATATGTATCCAATGAATTAATTTTATAAATATATATATAATATATTTTTATAATTTAGTTATTATTATTCATTCTCAAAATTCTAACTTCTATGTGGTAACGGTTCTGTTAAAATATTAATATTTTGGAGTTTGTTTGAGCTCATTATTTTGTGAAAAGTAAGCTATCGAAGAGATTAATTATTTTTTCTAAAAGGCATACCATAAAATATTTTTGTGTTACATTCTTCCCCGCTTAAAATAAATTTATACCTAAAAATTAATTACTTGGATATAAATAGATGAGGATACCTTTCCCTCGTCACATCCTCGGGTTCCCACATAGCTTCTTCAAATTGGCGGTTTCACCACAAAATATTAACCAGGTGAGTGGTATTATCCCATAGAACATTATCTCTATGATTAAAAATATATACCTATTATTCTTTGTAACAATAATCATTTTCAATTTGGTATGACTATTGAGTTTATTACATGTGAAGGATCATATATGTACTTATTCCGGATAGATACATGGAACACATAGTGAACTTGAGAGAGTTTTATTTGAAACATTTATCGATAAGCTACCATCCCGATACAATCATGAACCTAAAAAAATACAACCTTGAAATTTAAAATTGTACGTAAAAACCGAAGGTATATATTTTAAAATTCCATTTTTGGAAACCCACATCATAAAAATTGGTCAATCATACTTCTTATTAAAAATAGGGAATGTAAAAGACGATTATCTGTACATAAATAAGATACTGATTAGGAGAATATTAACTAAAAGTAAACATATTAAAAATGAAATATAATTCTAACTGTATTGTTTTGATGGAGAATGATAGAGAACATGGTCATTAGAAGGTTAATGACCACAAAATTATAGACCAAATAGTTCTAAAAAAGTTTATTGATATCATTAGAAATGATAGTAATAGGTAACATTTTATTTCAAAATAATTTGAGAAGACATGATTTCTTTATTTATTCTCATATGTACAATCTCACTCTTTGATTTTACCTTAATCAATATTCTCTTAATTTATTAATCTATAAAATTTTGTTAAAATTTTAATTCTTGATGAGCTAATGGATAATGTGATCCATAATTGGAAGAGAAGTCATTCCTAATGTCTATAGTTATCCAAAAAAAATAGAATTTATTTTTCATTTTGAAAAAATTATTGTATGGTTAACTAATACATTAATCTATAAAACCTCATCTAATAGTAAACGTAAACAATATCAAAAGTGATTACCCTTATAAACCATTAAAGAGAATCGAATGGAGATCACTAAATTTTCAAAATGAAAGTATCATTAACCCCCCCACTCAACTTAATATAGCTCTTAATAGTCACACACAAAAATTGAATATCATTATCATGTATTATCTTGAAACATCGTAATTACCTGAAATACCATATAACATTAGTGAAGACATGCATGCTTTAATAAATTAAACCCATTCTGATATCGTAAATTAAAAAAATTATATAAATATTATCCATAAATAACATTATTATCATATTACTAAAAATTTCCAAGGAAGTCAATATTATCTCATTTATTTTATCATAATTAAACATTTCTTTATCTCATTATTATCCCAACATCATGAACATATTAGGGTTTATCATTCTCTTAATCATGCGTTCTCCAAAAATATCACCATAACACATTGATCACTTTTCATGGTCACAAGTACAATTCAATTTATACTTTAAAATACATAAGTAAAAATTGTAACGGAACAATCCATAGATGTTTAATTATTCCATAATACCATGAGAGTATTTTTGAAGCATTATTATTTAATTCTGATACATAAATACTCAATCATTTAACATCTTTCCTAAAAAATTAGATATGATTCATCATTTTATTCCTTAACACTTATTCTATCTCACATTTCATTCATATTATCTTTTCCATTAGAAATATAACCCTTAATCATACATCCTTGCAGATTCTCTTCGTGATATTTAACCCTAGGTCATAAATTTTATAATTCCCAAGCATTTTATATTTAAAACATTTAACTGTTGATGATGCCTTAGGAATATTGTTATCGTCATCCATTGTGTTAACTGAAACATTCAATTTGAAATTGAAATTACATTCTTTGTTTCCTTCTTTTCCAAACAAAAATTATCTTCTACTTCCTTTTAAGCATTATCCAATATGAATCTTCCCATTAGGAAAAATAAACATTCTCTCTTATGAGGTTACCATGAAACTCCATATTTATATTACTAGATGGGTTAGGAAACTCACCAATGTTAAAATTATTGATAATTTTATGAGATTTTTTATTTTTCATAGTAAATAGTATTCTCCTTCTCACCCCCACTTCATTTGGTTACTTGTGAGGAATATCATTCCATTTTACCTCACATTCAACATTAACATGAATCCTACTGTTTTCATCAATTGTCTAAACCAAAAAACTTATTGTGTGAAAAACATTATTAACTATGGTAAAACCTCATAATCAAAGGAAATTACGTATCAAATATAAATCTTTGAAACCTTACATTTAACTTATTTAATTCATTATCGTTACCAAAACACTAGGACTATAACCTAGACTTATCATTATGGTTCTTTCTATGGTTTTCTCATCCTATCATTTAAAGGTTAACTAAAACTTGCCTTGATACCAACTTTATTGATTCATACTCACAATTAATTGATATTACATCTAAATAGATGAATATTAATTGAATAACAAAACAAAATCATGATATAATTGAATGGTTGTATCATCTTTACAAACATGGAAACATGAACAAATGGTTCATAAAATGTCTAAATAGTCCCCCACTTATTCTTTCATAACTTGAACACTTTTGAAATATCATACATAATACATTTATTTGTATAATGGGGATAATAAATGTAAGAAAATGGTGAGCTCATATTCTTAATAAGGGTAAACAAGGGAGATATATACGTAATCATAATATCATAACCATAACATCTGAAAATTATACCCTTCATTACAAAGATAAGAATCTTGAGTCATGTGATAAATCATATAAGTTCATAAGACATGAATGGTAAAAGAACATGAGAGAATAATAATGGAATAAGACATAGAAATGTGGCATAAAAATAATAATACAAATTCTTCTCTTCAATAGTGAAAGCTCTTTTCCCTGACTATCATAGTGGAATGGGTTCCCTTTCCAAACTATCGCAGAATCCAGGTATCACTCCAAATAGTATTATGATGTTTTGGGTTCAATATAGAAACCATATTATTATACATGGTTCTCTACCAAGACTATCATAGTTGATTTTTTCACTACCAAAATAATATAAGTGTACAAAGTTCTTTACTGAACTAGTTTCACTTCATGTTGCAGTCCTATCTTACTAAACTGAGTTCAATTCCTATTTCAGTCCAGTCTTACTGAACTGAGTTCATATCATGTTTTAGTCCTATCTATATCATGAGATACAAATAATTACCTAATTAATTGTAGGTAGATATCAGTCCCACCAATCAAACAATTTAAATCATAAAAATGTCTTTCATAAGAATATATATCAAAAATCACATCATAACCCATGTAATTAAATGA
Source organism: Viscum album (assembly GCA_963277665.1). Lineage (NCBI taxonomy): Eukaryota > Viridiplantae > Streptophyta > Magnoliopsida > Santalales > Viscaceae > Viscum > Viscum album. Next base: position 967,209,328 of record OY728167.1, read on the forward strand.
GTTTCATACACATTTTATCATAACATAACCCAATGAAAATAAATGGGGTTTATAAATCCATTCCATCATAAAAATAAACCATCCAAATAAATAAATATTATATTATCATTGAATATAATTTCTAGAAAATCATAAGTAACCTAATATAATTATATCTTATATGGAAGGTAATTTTGAAAGATCACTTGAGATAATTTTGAGAAAATTGTCATTTATATTTCGCAATATTTATTTTAAATTGTGAGAAAAGGCATAATGAAACTCATATAGAGAATAAAAACAGAATCATTTATAACCATTATGTAAAAAATAAATACATGAGTAAAAATTAATTTAAACAATAATAAGATAACAGTATCAACATTTCTGGAATTTTTTTAGAAAACATGGAATATAATATAAAGAAGATTTTAAAGAAAATATTAACTTTAAAAAAAACACTTTTAAAAATTATATCATTGAAGTGAAAATTAATAAAATTAATTCATTGTTTTTATTTTATGTAAATACACAAAAAATAAGTGCATATGAAACATAAGGTATTAAAAACTTATCCCACACAAAATCAATGCCTGAAGTAATCTATGATGTTGAATTTTAACACAAAGAATGGTAACTGGGTTAAGAATTTACATACCACTTTGTAACTAGTTGAATCATATTCTACATAAAATTATTAATTATAAAATGAAACATTGAATAAAATTAAAATAAAGATATTTATTATATTATATATCAAAGGGAATATTATAAACCACACATTATAAATATGTTTTGAATAAGACATTTATCTCACTTAATAAAAATTGAGATGAGTAACCCTTACCTTATGCTTCCCTTTAGTTTTTCACACTTTAACCACATGTATAAAGGGTTAAATAATGTTATTAATTCTTTAAATTACAATAATAATATTTATAATACCTTAAATTATATGTTTATGACATATTAACACCCATTAATTAATAATATGTCATTGTTTTCATTGTTTTTTGGTGTGTTCATTTCAAGGATTCATGATCGGTTCATTTGAGTATAATAATGGATTTTATTTTAAAATAGATATAAAACATCAGAATTGAATTGAAATTTTATTAATTAACTTCTATACTTTTAAATAGTCTTGTATATCATCTTTATTTATTAAGTGAGGATGATTTATTTGATAAAATGTTAATGATAAATGTTTAGTTTTATTTTTCGGTTTTTCCAACCATCAAGGACTAGTTTAGTTTTATTTAATATTATTTCTGTATATTAGTTAAATAACAGGAAAAAGGTAATAATATACTCATTAAATTAGTCTTTCACCATAATAATGGTTTTTTTACCATCCATGAAGGTGGTAATGGAAAATGAACCAAATCATTATTCACAGTGGTGATTAACCAACATAACTTGGACAATAGTTTCATTTTATTAAATAAAAGGACATGGGAAATGAATGTTTTGTCATATATTGAATTATAAACAAAACAATATTTTATATACATGATTATAGAGTTATCATTCCTTTATGGAGCAATTAGGTGAGAATAAAGTAGAATAAGAAAATAAAAAAGAGGTGTTTTGAGAAAATTTCCCCTTAAATATCAACTCCATGAACGACCCATTGAGGACCGTGGATTCAGTATTTTGGTAATACCATTAGAAAATGGAAGTTGGGAAAGTTAGGAGGAGATGTTTAGGAAGATATGTGGGGATATTTGAGGATTTTTAGGAGAAATTACGTGGTGAGGGGTGGTATTTATACCAGAGAAGGGATGGTTTTAACATATTAAATAGTGATTATTTTAAAATTAAATACAACCACATTGATGTTTAATTAATTTACATGAATTTGGATGAAAATTAATATTTAAATACTGGTTACGGTCAAAAAATACCACAACTACCAATTAATTTTTTTATTAGTTTTTTTAATCCTTTACCTTGTAACTTTAATATGTCATATGATTTTACCAATACCATAGCAAATCATTCTTTTTACCATGATAAATTTATTATGTTTAAATATTAAAATGAAATTACTACATAATTTGTAACTTCTAATTAAAATTATTTAATCAATTTTTATAAATTCAATTAAAATAATTGAAAATTTTATATTTAAAATTAATCCCACAGACACAATGGGAAAGAAGGTTTTTAAAGTGAAAAGGATCAAAACAAAATTAAGGGTTTTTATATCCAATTTTTATTTTAAATTGATTATATTGACCTAAATTATATTTAATTATTGATAATTAAACTATATATACTTTAAAACCAATTTAAAATATAGTTAAACAATATAAATAAATTAGATAAAAGCTATTTTCAAATAAAATTCTGTATTTTTAACTATTCATCAAAAAATAAAACATCTCCAAAAAATAAAAAATAATTGTATTATAATTTTGATATTATTATTTAAAAACGGTTTTTTATTTTATAAAATAAAATTTACAAACTTGTAAAAATTTAGTTTTAAAATAGATTCTCTGTTAAAAGGCAACAAAATTACCTTTTATAAAAATATAGACTTTTATGTTTAAAATTGCATTTATTCTTATCTTAAGACTATATAAATTGTTTTAAACCCATTTTATTGAATATATAACATATATATTTCATTAATATATTTAAATAATATTTATAAATTTAATTTATTAAGAAAAGTTTCCATTGTGGGAATAAAAATAGTTTTTAATAAAAACACTCCCTTTATGTTCAGTTGGTTTTTATTATTATTTTATATTTAATTGATAACCAATGAATTCATTTTGTAAAAATGTGTAAAATATATTTTTATAATTTATTGAATATCATTAATTTCTACTATTCCAATTGATAGGTCATAACAGTTGTGTTAAAATAATAATATTTTGGATTTCGTTAATGCTCGGTGTTTTGTGAAAAGTTAGCTGTCAAAGAGATTAATTTCTTATAAAAATAAGGAATACTATAAAATATTTGGGTGTTAAACAATAAATTAATATCCATAAAAATAAGATATGTAGCAAAATGATAAATATACCATAAAGAAACAAGCAATATTGAGCTATAAAACTACACCTGAAGTTGAAAGAAACAAAAAAGAACACCAAAGTTATAAGTCACCAACCATAAAAATTAAAAAATCACGAGTTCCAAGTCATGAATTAATAATAATAACTTTTAGGATATTTTCATGTTTATATTTTTATCAGAATTGGGTCATAACTCATATATAAAAAATCCATATAATATAAGGTAGACACTTTTGAGCAGTATCCATTTTTCTAACCATATAAACCATTTCAAAAAACATTATTTTTTCATAAAAAATATTGAGGAAATTCAACACGACATATTATTTTCTATTATCCATCCTTAAATCATATGAATTTTTTTTATAAAAATGGGATAAGAAAAAGAATATTAGTTAGGGACACAAAAAAAACCATTAGTTCAATGAAAAACATGAAAACCCATGAAAAAATATTTTCTTAAAAAATTAACTTCTTACTTAAAGGGTAATTATATTTATTTTAAATAGACCATTTTAATTAACTTCTAAAAACAAATTATTTTTATTAAAACACATTAGTAACTATAAAATATTTGTGTAGGTTCTTTAGGGAATCATCTCATAGAACCCTTACAGAACCCTTACAAATTAGAATAACTATACATCCAAATTCAAGTATAATTATCTAGTTAAAATAATCATTACCTAATGTATTAGAGTAATATCTGGTTGAAATCATCATTTAAGCTATAACAGGATCACCAGGTGCTCTCTAGGCACACCCATCATATATGACTTAATAGGCTCACCTGACACAATCTTGGTGCACCCATTTCTCATGTATAATTCTTAATTAGCATATCATGAATAAAAAAAGTTTATTTATATAATTTAACACCATATAATAGTTTAAATACTCTTTTAAACTTGTATTAAATCACTTTCAGATATCGAAATAGCCATTTGTTTTTTAAAAACCCAATTTCAATACCAAAATACAATTTTATTTTGAAAAACATTTTTCAATAACAAAATGCTCAAAAATTTGAAAAATGGTTTTTTCCATTAATAGAAAATAAACTGTTTTTAGATAATCCAAACTTCAAATAATGGTTATGGTAGTATAAAATTCATTATCATTGTATACGTTATATTTAAGCATTCTTTTTCTCATTTGTCAAAACATTATATATTAAACTGTAAAAATATTCATTTCAAAAACATTTGCTATAAATTAAAATTATATATATTATGTAATTTAATAATATTTTATATCCATATATAAAACTTCATAAAAACATGTAAAAAACATTTTCATGGAATATAAATAGTTGGATGAAAAACATTAAGAGATTATTTTTTTTAAAAGAAAAGTCCCTTATCACTATGGCTACACATGAATCATAATACCCATGATAGAATTACATTAAAAAATATCAAATAACATGATAATGGATAAATTAATATTATAAAATTTCAAAGGTTCAGTATATTAACCTCATAAAATAATATAGGTGCATAACATAAAAATATGCATTGCTAAAGAAAAATGAGAAGAGGTCTCTTACCTCAAGTTTGATTCATCATGTAATATCTTTATAATCCTAAATAATGAACTTATGTTTATTATTTACTTGATTAAGAAATATTTTCATTTTTATTGTTACTTTTATTTAACTTATTACTGGGTTATATATTATTATCTAATTAATTATGTTTACATCGTATTTTCAATGAAATTTGGATTATGTGTCAAAAATGACTTTGGTATGTTGACTATGGTCAATGTGGTATTTATCAAAACATATAAATAATAATAACTGTGAGATAATTATAATATTAAGACAAATAGTCAAATGTTTTTTTATTAATTTAGTACATTACGATCATCGAGACAAAACATTGTGCGTACGTGTGAGGAAATTTTCCATTTTCTTATGATCATTATTGAATGGTTGTAAGTAATAATTTATCTTTAAAAATTATCATAATATCATATATACTATATAATTTCATTAAATAATCTTATATATATCATCCATGTTGTGTGGTGTTGAAAATAGTGTCACATCACTCTGTGAAGACAATAGTCCACACGTACATGAACGATGTTATCATTTTTCAGTGAGTGAATGGTAAGAAAGAAAATGATATATTATATTTTTAGAATGATAAATTTTACATGAATATAATAATTATTTAATTTATATCATATATATTAATTACATTTATTCTTATAACTTTTCATGTAAGGCATTAGTGAAAAACGAATCACATTGCTTCATGAGGCCGTAGTCTGTCATACACATGAGTGGCATTATCGTATCCCCTTTATAATGAAAATTTAAAAGTTATATATGATATAATGATTCAAGAGGTATATTTAAAATATTATTAACATATATATACTTTATATCCATCGTCATACCTAATCGTGATTGGTGTTGATGGAAAACGTGTAACATCGGTTCACGAGGTGGTAGTTCATCATACACATGACTGATATAGTCGTTTTCTATTTTAGGGGAGATAATATTGATATAGATGATTAACAAAACATAAAATTTTCTCAGTATATATTAGATAATATTGTATTTATATAATCATAAATTAATAAAATTTTAAGGAGGAGGAAGAATAAATAAAATAAAAACACATGGTTTGAAATTTTACCTCTTCTCGGACCAACTCTGTATGATTGTACTTAAAGTATTCCTAGATTATATTTATAAAGAAAAAAAGGATTAAAGGACTAGGGAATGGAAGTTTTATGTTAATTTTTTTTATTGGTGGAACCAAAATGGTTTGAAGGTGTGAATAAGATAAAAGAGGGTGTGGCATTTTATAAGTGAGGTGAGTGGCACACTTGTAATTTTTAAAAAGATAAAGGTGTAACAACAATATACACATACCAAAAGAGTCCAAAATATATTATTATAGATATTTAGTCATTATAAGTTAAAAATATATCCATAAAATATATTTTAGATAAAATGTAAGTCATTTTATCCCTTATTGTATTTATTTTAACACCTGGTAACTTCGTTTTTACCTTAATCACAATAATTAATTTTTACAATTTTCGCTATTCATTATTGTAAACAAATTAAATTTAACTAATTAGATAATATAAATTATTGTTATTAAAAATATGGAATCCATTTTTAACAAATTATTTTTACCGAATTAGAAAAATAAAATTTATAACAAAATATATAGATGTGATCATAAATGGGTTTTTAAGAAGCGTATTTTTTCATGAAAGAGTTGATTTTATATTAACTCCATCATTAGTAGTAATTAATATTATGAATCTATATATGTATATATATAATAAAATTTAATTAAAATTACTGATCATTAGGGGTTATATAAAATAACTAAAATTGAAAATCATTATTCACTTTAAAAGAGTTTTTAGAAAAAAACAGTTTTTAAACCAAACAAACATAAAAAAATACAATATAATGTTGACTAAAAATAAATTAATTGGATTATATATTACTAAATATTATATATTTTAAAATAAATTTTATTAAAAACATAATGGTACTTTAAAATCACTTAATTTATTGAAATGAAAAGACTTTTTTTACAAAAATTAGTATTTTCACTATTCATTGAAAAATCAATAATTTTCAAAAAATAAAAAAATTAAAACATATTTATATCCGGATATTAGGATTTAAATTTTTTTTTAATTTTTTCAAATTAAAATTATAAAATTTTAAAATTAAAAATTTATGTAAAACCTTATAATAAAAGTGTTTAATTAAATTTATTTCATTTTTTTAAATTACATAATATTTTTATAATGAATATAACTATATGAATAAATATGAAAGTGATTTATTATATCTTTATATGGGCTGTTACATTATTTCCCTCTTTTTAAATTGCATCCAAGTATTTTTTCACTTAAAAAAAAAAATTATACCATTCCCTCATATCATTTTAAAATTCCCTTGTTTCATCATAAACCATATGGTTTTTACATAAAACCATAACCTAATGAATCACTTTATTCCATAAAAATATCCCTCTAGAGTAAAGAATATAAACCATATAAGAAATATAAGAAATATTCTCAACCAACTAAACTAATTCAGGGCTCATAACAATTGATGAATCCATAAAGTATTTTATTTACATAGAAAAATGAAATATGTTGTGTAATTGAGATAAAATTGGAGGAAAATTCACTTAATAGGAGAATGATCCAACATTATCCAGGATTCCACATGGTGTAATAAACTATATAATTAGCTTCCATTTCATAGAAAAATTCATAACACATTTCCATGGATAATATTTTAGAAAGATATAATCACAAAGCTTGAATGAAATATCATTCCTCCGGTTGTACACATAACATTTCTACCTATATTGAGCTATCCACAAGTATTATGAAATCAAATGAACCTTCTCAACTATTTCCTCTAATAACTCTATTCCCATTAACTTTTTTTCTCATAATTCAAATCCAAAAGCAGGTGTCTAATATTATATTCCATATAATGCTTCAAGTGATTCTTTATAGGTATTGTAATTAAAACTATTATTATAATAAAATCATATAAAGAAATATATTGATCCCAACTACCCTTACAATCCATTGAAAAGGAATGAAGCATATTTTCTATGGCCTGAATCATTTGCTCATACTGACCATCGACTTGAGGATGAAAAACTATACTGGAATTTTATTTAGTACATAATTTCTTATGAAGTATTTTATAAAAATTAGGTATGAATCTGGGGTCACATTTTGATATATTAGAGAGAGTAACTCCTTGTAACCTTATTATATCCTTTAGATATAAATAATGAAATCTGTTCAAAAGACACAATGTCTCTAATGGGAATTAAATGCACATATTTAGTTAATCAATCAACAATAAAAAATTAAATTTTTACCTTGAGTATTATTTATTAATCCTACCATGAATTCCATTTATATATTTTCCCATTTTAACTCTAGCATTGGAAAAATTTTAATCATTCCCTTTGGTAATTTTGATCCTTCTTTAACCTGCTGACAAGTCAAAAAATTCATGGTAAATTTATCAATATCTTATTTTATTCCATCCCACCAGTAATACTACATAGGGTCTCTGTACATATTTTTACTACCTGGATGAATGGAAAATAGTGAACTATGAGCTTCACTCAATAAATATTTCTAAAAATAGGAATCAAAAGGAACACATAATATTTTTTCTAAATCATGAAACACCTTATCCATCATTATTAAAATATAGTAACATACTCTTCCTAATGTATTATACCTTTTCCTAAAAAGTATATTCCTTCTTCTCATCTTTCATAATTGTTTTTAAAAATTTATACTATAATAAAAATTGAAATAAAACAAACAACATCTCTAAATCCAAAACTTCTATAAAAAACTTATCAAATCATTAACCAAAGGATCACATTCCAAACAAAACATGGTTAATGTAACAATACATTTTTTACTCAAATAATCATCCACATTGTTTTTTTTCTAGGATAGTAATGAATCATGTATTCATAAACCCTAATTAGTTCAAACCATCTACTCAATCTCATGTACACTTATTTCATTCTAATTATATACTTAAAATCTTTTTGATCATTATATATTTCACACTTTACTCTATACAAATGAAACCTACAAATTTTAAAATAAAGAACCGAAATAGCTAATTTGATATCATGTGTAGGGTAATTCATCTCATGGTGTTTCCCTTTATGTGAAGCATATGTAATTACCGGGTCATTTTTTATTTGGAAAAAACCATGTCCCTTTAAAGAAGCGTATCTGTAGATGAAACATTTTTCATTTCTTGAATGTTGGGCGAAATTCGAGCTTCACCGGTCATCATTTTAGTTCCTAAAAACAATCATCAAATTATTTTTATCCAAATGAATTTGACTTTATTTCTAGTTAACTTAGTCAGTGGGCTAGACAATTTAGAATATTTTTTAAAAACCACTAATAATAACCGATTTATCTATGAAAAGAATGAATCTCAATGATATTTTTTGATCATGGACATTTTTTAACAATGTTTGTTGTAGTAGGGTCAATATGTATACCATATTTGGATACAATATGTCAATGGAATGATTTTTTTTCCAAAAAAATCATACATACTAAATGTACCATTTTATTTTATTTTGATGTTTTCAAATCAATACATAGGTCTCTTTCATATTCATCTAGAATTTTAGTTAACACAAAAATCTCATTAATAAAAACAACCAAAAAATTGTCTAGTATCTCATGAAAAACTCTATTAATAAGGTTTATAAATATAATATGTTTATTTAAAACCCCAAACAGAATATCTAAAAACTCATAGTTCCCATATCTAATCTAAAATGAAGTCATAAAAATGAATGCTTCCTTTAATTTCAACTTATTGTACCCCAGCCTGAAATTAACATTTGTAAAATATTGTTCTCCCTATAGCTGATCAAACAAATCAATGATATGGGGAAAATGATACTTTTTTTAACACTGATTTTATTCAAAGCTCTATAGTCAATGAAAAGTATCATTGAACCATATTTCATTCTAACAGACAAAACAATAGAACCCCATGGTGAAGTTCTATGTCAAATGAAACCATTATATAATAACTCATACAATTTCTTTTTCAATTCTAAAAGTTACATTTGATACATTTGATATATACGTTTATAAAAAGGTTTACCATCACGCACTTAGTCCATAGTAAACTCAACCTCCCAATTAGGAATAACACTAGGAAAATCTTCTAGAAAAAACATCAATATATTCATTCAGTATTGGCACATCACTGATTTGAAACACATTATTTTTTTTCTAAAATATGATTTAAGCATTGTTCACTTCCATCTCTAATCAATTTATTTTATTCTTTGTATGTTATCAAAGGAATGATATCATTAAACAAAACTATATTTTCTCTTCAATATATATTACCATGATAAACTGAAAACCAAAACATACCACAAATTATATAAACCTATATTATGGATACTTTAAAAATATTTAGAAGAAAGACAATACCATATATAACAATAGAAATATTCCTATATGTATTGGTTTCATTAATACGCCCACTAGTAGTTTTCACAAAAAGATCTATCTAACATCCATGAGGTGATATTCCCAATTTACTTAAAGAACTCTCATAAATGAAATATTGTGAAGATACAAAGTCAAATAGGGTATTGGAATAATTTAAATACGCAATTAACACACTTTTCACCACTTTATTTGATGGCCCAACATCAGCCATAGTAGTCAAAAAATATTTTTCCACACCCTTGTGCTTTCAATCATGATGATTTCAATCATGAGTTACTAACTTCAAGAACAGATTATTATAATGACCCAAATATTTTTAATTAAAACACCCCACCATTGGGTGGATATTAGTTACCCCATTCTCTAATTCTAAAATATTCTTTTCCTTGAAATAATGGGATATATGGCCAATTTTTTACATCGATAACACTTCCATGATTTCATAAGACATCCATCATGTTTGTTTTTACCACACCTACCACTTGATTGGAACAACATTTTATTACCTCCATATTTATTTATTTTATGTTAACCCATCACCTGCTATCTTAATCGCTTCTTATTTTAATCATCATGAGGCACATAATTGTCAGAAAACACCATCGCATCATTTTTAAGATAATGAAAAACTTTCTCATATCTTTTAATTACATGTATGAAAAAGATATTTGTAGAATTGGTTTTAATCATGGGTAAAATATATTAATTTTATTATCAATGTAATGTATAAAATATGGTATATATATTGAAATTATTTTAATGTTGGATTCATATGTGTCCACAAAATCATTATATTTTTCCCTTAATTCCAGAAAGTGTTTTTCAATACATAGTCAAAAAAACCATAGGGAAGTATTTCTCCAGTATAGGATCCATAATTTTTTTTATTACATGGAATAAATATCATATTTCTCTTTGGTATTATTAAATAAAGACCACCATTATCCAACTTCGCCTTTAAAATTCTAAACAATAAGAGTTATCATTTGACGTTCTGAATATTCCAAGAATTAAAAGATTTTATCCATAGAATCGATCTGTTCTTCAGCTACCACAGGGTTAGATGATACACTAAATGATGGGGTATGTTGCATCCAAAAATGATCCACTATAGACATGTTAATTCATGGTAAGTTAGGTTTCTATTTGGTATGGATACCCCCACTATTGATAGCTTAAATGAACTAATCCACCACTACAATAAATAGTTCTGTACCAATTCTAACCCTCTTTAGATGTTGATTTGGAATGATATTTTCCTCTCAATTCCATACTAATATAGCTTTCTTATTTCCCCCAAGGAAAATTATTTTAAAGAAACATATTTTAGATGAAGCAAAAAGGTAATCATTAAATTCTATATCATTTCCACTTAATCATAAATTAAAATATTTTAAGTGAATGATATTTGCATTATCTTAACCGACAAAGTTATCTAAACTATACTATGATACCAAATTTATGTATCCAAAATTAAAAAACATAATATTGAGTATTAAGTCAACAATTTATTATCTTAAATTGTATGATCATTTCCAATTTGTTGTTTTATATAATTAGGTCATAACTCATACATAAAAAAACTATATAATTTGAAGTGAACACTTCTGATCGGTAACAATATTTTCCACCATATATAATTTAAAAAAACTAAATTATTTTTATGAAAAATATTCATGAATCAAATTTTGACCTCTTCCTTTACCATACACATCCCTAAATATTTTGAGAAACATTTTAAATACAAGGGATGATTATAAAAAGGTAAGTAAGGTACATAAAAAGAATAACACTATAAGTGTAGTGAAAAAAATTAAAGCCCGTTAAATTTTTTTCTTAAAAACATAAATTTTTACCCAAAATGGAATTATCATTATTTTAAAGGATAATTTATATTATAATTTTAAATCAATTTATTTCCATGAAAACTCATCTGAAATCATATAAAATTCATATAAGATCCTTGGGACTTTATCTCACAGAAACCTTACAAATTGTAATAACCATATGACCAACTTCAAATATAATTTTCCAATGAGTATAAACCTTACCCAATGAATTGGATAACTATCTAGGAATACCCATAGTTTAAGCTATAACGGGCCAACCTAATGCTATCTGGGCATTCCCATCATATAAACTAGAACAAGATCACCCAATTCTATCTAGGAACATCCATTTATTGTGTATAATTATAAAGTAATATATCATGAATAAAAGAAATTATTGAAAATTTTCGTCATAAAAGATTTGAAAAACTATTTTAATCTATAAGTAATCACTTTTGGATATAAAAATAAATTTTATTTTAAAACCCCATTTCAATAAAAAAAATATCATTTTCTTTTGAAACAATTTTTTAAATACAAAAAATCCCTAAAAAAGGGAATGAGGGTTTTTAATTGAATAAAACATAAAATATAGTGATGGAATATAACATAAAATAATGGTCACGGTCGTAAAAAACCCTTCAACATCGTATACATTAAAATTGAATATACTTTTTTTCTAATGTTTTGTATAAAACATGTAAAAGGTTTACTTTTAAAAAAATTATAAAGTGAAATATTTTATAAAATTTAATTTATAAAAATTTTATATCTATATAAACAATTTCATAAAATTTTTGAAAAGTATGGACATGAAAGAGAAAGAGTTGTAAGGAAAACCTTAAAAGAGGTTTTTAAAAACAAACGTCCCTTTTCAATTGGGAAATTCTTGAATCGTAAAATCCATAAAAGAAAAATATTAAATCGAATATTGAATTCCATGATAATTTTTAAATTCTTGATATAACATGTAAAAGGGGATATATATACACATCATAAAATAATATATGTTCATAACATAAAAATATTTCTCAAGGAAAGGAAATTGAGACGAATTCCCTTACATCAGGATCAATGTGTCACAAACATTCTTTATATTCCTGACTAATAAAATTATATTAATTATTTACATGATTATGAAACTTTTTAAAGTATATTATTCCATTTATTTTAGTTGTTAAAATTTTATATATGATTACTTAACTGTTTAAATTTTTTTTGGATGTTTAGATGATATTTGGATTATGTGTCAAGAAATGACATGTGTAAGTTAACTATGGTAAAATATGTCAATATTTAATAATTTTCAGACTAGAAATCATGAAATAATTATAATATTTAAATATTATTTATACTTTTAAGACTAATAATGAAATATAGTTTTGAGAAATGAAGTATGTTACGATTACGGAGATGGCAGGTCGTATGTACACATGAGTAATGTTCTCAATTTTCAACTATCATTATAGAAAGGAGGTAAGTACTATTTTATATATCTAGAATGATAATAATATTATATAAACCATATTTTTTGTCTTTTAATATACTTATATATATCATCCATGTGGTGTAGTGATGAAAAGAGAGTCACACCCCTTTGGGAATGTGGAAGTCTGTACACACGAATGTTGTTATCATTTTTCAGTAAGTGAAAAGGTAAGACCGAGGATAATATATGATATTTTAATAATGATAAATATGACATGAATATAATAATTATGTAATTTATTTCACATATATTCTTTAATTTTATTCTTATTATCATTTACTTAAAGAATTAGTGAAAAAAACACATTGTTTCACGTGGCGGTAGTCCGTCGTACATACGAGCAATGTTATCGTATCCCCTACAGAATAGAAAGTTAAAAAATTTATATACAAAATGATCAATAAAAATGTATAATTATTTTATTAAAATCATATATATATATATAAACTTTATATATATCATCATAACCAATTATGAGACGTGTTGATGGAAAACGTGTCACATCAGTTCATGAGGCAATAGTCTACCACACACATGAGCGACATTATCATTTCCCATTTGAGGGATGAGGAGATGGATAAATATAATTACATTAAAATTGAAACATCTTAACATATTATATATATTGGTTTTATTATATAATCATAAATGATGATGATTTTATGTCGGTGTATGGATAAATAAAATGAAAATGCATAGTTAGGAATTTTACCTTTTATTAGACCGCCTATTTAGGATTATACCTAATGTATTCATATGATGGGTTTCTTACCAAAACAAACCTTATAAGAATTTATTATTGAATTTTAAAGTTATTTTCGTAGATCTTAGACAAGAAAATGGGTTTGAATGTTTTAGGAAGAGAGGAGTGGTGTGGCCTTCTATAAGTGAAGAGAGTGCCACACTGGTATTTTTGGGAAATAATAAGTGTACCCACATTTTTCCCATACCAAAATGGTACAAAATAGAGAATTATGAAATTATTATAAGGTAAAAATATTTCCATAAAATAGATTGTAAACACATTTTTAAGTCATTTTTCCCATATATTTTTAGTTTAACCCTTCAGAAATCAGTTTTTACGTTAACTGCAGTTATTAATTTTTATTTTTTTCACAATTCATTATGGAAAAAAATTATTTTTAGCTTATTATATAATATAAATAATTATGATTCAAAATATGGAATCCATTTTATGAAATCAATTTCTCTAAGTGGGAAATTTTAATTTAAAATAAAACCTACAAACCATATGAAAACGTGGGGTTTAAAGAAGTGTATTTTTCAAGAAAAAGATGATTTTATATTAACTCTATGATTAATAATAATCATTATATGAATATATATTAATATTTATTAATATATTATATATAAAATTTATTTATAAAATTTCTCATTAATTACTATATTAATTATATAAAATAGAAAAACATTGTTCAATTTTAAATAATTTATTGAAAAACATGTTTTTAAATCGAGAAATAAAATTATACTAATATCTAACATAAATTTGATCCAATATTAATAAATTATATTAAATATAAATAATTAATTAATATTTTACCTCAAATTATTTTAATAATTTAATGGTAGTTTTGAATTACTTAATTTATTGAAAAAAATGACTTTTTTATAAAAATTAGTATTTTTAACTATTCACTGAAAAATAAATATTTTTTGAAAAATCCAAAAAAGTTAACCGAAGTGTATTTTGATATGATAATCTAAATTTTTTATTTTTTTAAAAAATTAAAATTCTAAAATTTATATATAAAACATATAAGTAAACCCTTATAATAAGAGTTTTTAATTAAAACTACTTTCTTTTTTGTTTTCAAAATTACATAATAGTTTTTCAATTATAATAAATATATAAATAAAAATGAAATTGATTTATTATATATTTACATAAGATGTTACAAAATTTTCCAATAAAAACTCAAACCGGTCGGTTCAATGAAACCGTAAGTCTGATCACCATCTTCACGTGACTCTCAAGCCACTACCCAGATCCAAACATCCATTATCTTCACAAGAAAGACATCATCAAATCCACATAGAACACCAAGACCTAAAGATACTTGTTCAAGACATGAATTATGTATACTAAAAAATGTGAGTATATAGGGAGTGATTTGATTCCAGTTGGATATCACCATGATCTCATTTCATTTCTTTTACAAAATAAACCAAAATTCTAGTTTGAAAACAATTTTTGGAAAAAATAGGTTTCCATTTCATTTACAAAGAATGAAAATAAGATAATTGTAAAGAATAAACATACTCAAGGTGTTACAATTGTAAAACCATTTCACAAGGATGGTTCTTCTCAAAATAATACCAATTTTATTGAAATCCCCAACCTTTATCTTTAAAACATCATTTTTTTAAATAAACCCACACATGGTTTCAAATAATTAAGAGTTCCATATAAGAAAAGTTCTTTGAAAAATAGTTCCCCAATTTTACCCTTAAAATATTTTACACACCAAACTAAAATATAAGCATTGAAATAAGTGTAACAGTAATGAAACAAAACCCTAGCATGTTATAAATTATGTCAACAAAGGGATGGACCAAAAGTAGTTAACATCATGATATATTGAATAAAAGGATCCAAAAATCAAGAAAGTCCATCCAATGAAAGAAATACACATTAAAATGTATAAAAAAGAGGCATAACATATGATAAATAGAATGAGGAAACAAAAATGGTACTAACATGATAGTGTGGGTCATGTGCATGTGGACCTACTATCAGTAGGTTAATGATCTCACATCTACCCATTGAATCAGTCTAATAATTTTCCATTGTGTTATCCCTAAATCCATGTGTTATATACAACTAAGGGGGACTATCTAGTGTTTAAATCTCAACTAGAAATGATCATCCCTAATACATCAAATATAATATCCGGGGTTGTCCCCATGGAATAATTATTTGTGTTGATCCATATGAAAAAAAAATCATTGCATTATAATAATAAATCCCCAAGTCTAAACCCATAATTACATCCTTCCCACGTTCCAAAATACCCATAAAAGTTCCAAAATTTATCAAAAATTATAAATAACATCATAACAAATTCATATCATAGATAATGCAAGATTCATCAACAACACAGGGGGCTCAACCAAGGAACAATCAATATCACACCAAAATGTTTCAAACATTCCTTCACTTATATCATATACATTAGGAAATATATATTAAAAAAATAGAATCCAAAAACATTTCAAAATAAATCATAATCCTAAATAGAATAAATGAAAAACCAAGGTAAAACTCTATCTCATTTATAAAACCTACAACCAATTTTTAAAAAATGGAAATCCTTCAAACACAAAATGGAAACCCACATGAATAATAAAATTTAGATTAAAACTGAATTAAAAATTTATTTTAGTATTGAAACCCCTCTTTTTAATTTCTTAATACATTTAAATTCATTAAATACCCATCTCCAACCATGCACCATTTTAACAAATGGAATTCCACCCATTTTCCATATGAAAAAAACAATAAGGAAAAATTTATAATAACAAACCTAGATAACCGACACCATAATTATCTAAGTTATTCATGAATTTAAAAAATCAAGTATAAATTTAATTCTTAGATAAAATCAAATAAAATATATACACCTACCTCAAGTGTAGGAACTATGTCACAGTTGAAGAAATTCACATTGAAGGGACTCTTGCCATGGATCACAACCATTTTAAAACAAAAGAAAAAACTTATAAAAAACATAAAGAGTAAATTCATCCAATCATGACCACTATAGTTATAAGAGAAAAATAAATATATAAATACCAAGGGTAAGAGAAGTGAGGGGATCATAGCTCTTGAACCGGGTTAAGAATCACCAAGAAACCACCTTGAAATCGCAAAGGAGGAGCTTCAGGTAAGCATAGAGCTCTATGAGAGGAATTTGGGTCAATGTGTTTGAATGGGGTTTCTTGGAGTGGGTTCTCCCAATTAAAAAAAAGAGTAAAAGATCAAAATAACAAAGACTTGGTAGGACTCAAGTTTTTCACACACGATTTTCTAGACCGTTTGCAGATTGTGTGACTTCAGCTACCTAAAGACCCCCAAACCTCACATAATTTTCTAAAATGTTTTTCTTAAACTTTCTTATACCATTTACTCTCCTTGGTCCCACATTACATGGAATATTTTTTATATTGTATAGTTTTCAAACCATGGAAAATCCTTCAAAATTTCAATAAAATTAACACAGGACACATGGACCCAAGGGATAAAACAAAAACTACATTTTTACCAAGAAAGTGAAACCTAGGGTGTCACATGAGTCACATAAAAACACTTTTTATATAATTATTTATTATTTCCATGCATGTGGAAATTTATAATGGTTTTTATCACAAATTTTTTAATGTTGTTTAGATAATTTGATACTTGGTTATCACATCAGGAAAGAAGACCCAAGTATATCAAGAATTTTTATGTGTAAGTGATTAAATTAATATATATCTATATATATATCATGTTAAAATTTAATTCAAAAACATCAAGAGTTTTAAAAATAATTAATTTATCGGGATTTAGTCGCACCAAAAAATGATGAATTATAAGGAGAAATATTGTATTGTTTTTTCATATAAATTTTCTACTATTTTAAGTAAGAAAAATAAATGTCTGAAACTCTTGGTAGATATTCATAATTCAATATCTAATTAATCTCATGTTTTTGGGTTATTTTTTGAGTCTGAGAATATCTTTTCAGAAAAAATCAAGTTAGCTCCAAATGACTCTTTTTTACTTATCTTGGTGGCTCATTGAATCATATTTCAATATTTTATTGATGAAGAAACTAGGTTTATTTGGTGATCATATTTATCATGTGTCCATTTTTTCTTATGGTGTGATTTTGTGATATTTGGTGTCACTCTTAATGTGTGTGGTGTTGTTTCTTATGAATTCTTGTAATTGGAAATCACTTGTCCATACAATTAATAGAATCTACGGTTGAATATAAAAACTTTCTTTAAACTATTTAGGATTAAGCATTGGATCTAAACCTTGTAAACGTATTCCCTTATTATTTATTTTCCCTATATGATCATATGAGGCTGAGAGTTTCTATTTTTTACTATATCATACCCTAACAAGTCACATATTATTATTTTTTTAAAATAATATTTCAAAACTACCTGCCACTAATTTAACCTCATTCTCATTAGAAGAAAATGACCCGTCCATAAACTTCAATAAGTAATAAAGTACATGTTTCCTATGAAGCATCCAACATGTTCTATATTGATAATATATAATATTAATTCAGTCATTAGTAGGGGTGTTCTGACATTTAATTGAATAAATTATAATAGTTGGAAAATTATAATGATACCATAGTTGTTTTCTCTTGGAATGGAAGTTTTAGAAAAGGATACAGTGGGATTCCACCCTTTTTAAATATTGGTCAGATGATGTTTTATAAGATATGGAATATTAAAATTGATGGAAAAGAACAAAAACTATTATCATTTAATTATTATAGAAAGTATTCACTAAAACTATAGGAGTATAATCCACCATATAAATCTAGGATATGATATAGATTAGTTATTTAGGGAATGTTAAAGTAAAAGTGGAAAAGATATAGATCTACAAATTAAATATTAAATGAATAAAAATAGAAGAATATGAATGTATTAATGATTTATTTACATAGCTAAATGAAATTTAGAGTAATAATCCAAATTTTCAGCTTGTCATGCCCTAACTTTAGAAATAATTTTTATTTTATTATTTTATTATTTTATCTAGGTTTTGAATGATTTTCCAAGGTGTGTGTTGGGCCTGGTTGAATGATTGTGTTTTTGCAGATAAATAAGCATTATTGGCGTCTCATGTACTATGCAGGTGTAAAGAAAAGATGAAGATGAGTGACTTCATTAAATTATCATGTGGACTTCCCGGAACACAATTAACTAATTAATTATCATAATGATAAATTAAGTCAACTCAAAGAAAAATGAAAAAAATAGAATTATACGAGTAATTTTAATAATGATAATAATAATATTATTATTGATATTATTATTATTTTTATCATAATCATTATTATTTAGTTATTTGTATTATTATTATTATTATTTATACTATTGTTGTTTTTATGATTATTATTTTTATATTATTTGTTTTATTATTATTATCATCATGTTATTATAATTATAATTGTTATTATTATTATAGATATAATTTTTCCCTTAATTGTTTTGAGAAATACTATGGGTGGTTCTCCCCCCTGCTCCCTCTCCCTCACCTAGTGTGGTGCAAACCCCACCTCCATCACCTTCCTTCCTCAGTGGTATCTCCCTATCCGGCCATCCTCTAGCCACGTAACCCCTTCCAGCGACCTGCCCTATTAGTGACCTCTTTCAAGCATGCATGCCCTCCGGTATACTCCTCTATTTATTCATGTTTTTTTCTCCTTGTTTGTTTAGGGATTTCCCCATTAAGGGTTGTTCTTAGTAGAGTTAAGGTTTTAGATCCCTAAAAGAGAAAATTCAGGTTTGATTTTTATAATGCCATGTTTTGAGGTAGGTTATCCCAACACACTTTCCTTTTTTAATTTTAGAACCTCTAATTTCCTGTTTTTTAGACTTGTTATACATCATAAATAGTTTTTTTCTACCTTCTGATTAGTTGTTTGGTATGTGGTCGATGCTTGAAGTCATGCTTGATGCGGTCTTGTTGTGAAATTAATTTTAATGTATTATTTTTCTGTAAAATTGTGTGTGTTTTGTTTTTGAACTTGTTAAGCCTTTTATTGATATTTTACTAAATGATTCAAACATTTATTATATTTTTTGGGTAGTGAGTAAAATTAAATGTATCATTTCTGGGGTTCATTTTATTTTAAATATATATTTTTATTTGTAGTGTGCTTCATCAAGTTGTGAACACTAGAGTTTTTATGCACATGGTCATTAATTTTTAAACCTGGTTTAGAAACATAAAAACAATGTTGGAAAAAAAATTGGTGTTCATACTTTGTTGAGTTATAAATTAAAATTGTTTTATTAAAATTTACATACCTCATGTGCGGTTAATTGCCCATTTCGATTTTAGGAGTCAAATGTGATATTAAATGAAATTTTGGGGATTCTAAAAGTATTAGAAGCATGAGAAATAAAAATTTGGTTTATTTATGTGGTTTCCCATGTGGTTTAGTTGTAAAAAAAATTCTTATTGTGTTTTAATATATTTTTTTCATTTTATTAAAAAAAATCTGGTCTTGAGTGTGTAGTATAATAATATTAAAAGGAGTTTATCAATTTTTTAATGTGATCAAGTGCTTCAATACACCTCTTATTGAAATCTGGAAATTGAACCTATTATAAAATTGGGTTTTATGAATAATTTTTAAAGGTCCATTTTTTCACTTTGTGAAAATGATGAAAAAAGGTTTTATTATGAAAACCTCCGTAGATTAACACTCATTCCTTATTATGTTTTAGGGGTGGGATATACTCACAATAGAATCCTCGTGACCAGTCACTGGAGGTCCTCGACATAGACTCATTGACTTCTATTTATTATATTTCATGTGAGTTGATTCATTGGATTTCTTGGGGTGATGATCGTTATTGTTTATTCATTATATATCAATACTTGTGATTGGATGCTCAGTTGGAATAAATTGGAACACCCCTATTATATATAAGACATAGGGACCTAGAATATTGAGAGAATAGCTTGCACTGGTAGTCAAAGTGATGACCAGTGGCCCATAGTATGTGGATATATGTTTGGGTTTATTACTATAGGGTTTTCCCACCGCCAGTCCTGAGTTAGGGTGGCTGATCGTGTTGAGCATTTTGATTTCATCATGTGTGGCATGCTACCAGGGATGGAGTCTAATGTATTAGTTTCTTATGGATTATTATCGATCACCCGACCTCACCTATGTTAGTTTCATTAGTCATTTACAGTGATGTTGAGATACTGGTATGGGTATTTTTGTTGGCCTTGTAGTATGATTACCGTGGTACTTTCTTTTGTAGTTTTTTTTTGATGAAAAGTGCTGTGTTGATTCTAATAATGTTTTTGGAAAATTATTTTTCAAGAAAAGTGTTTTATTATCTTTTGTTAAAATTAAAATATAGCCACCCATATCCCCTTGTAAATGTTAATATATCACTAATGGTAGGAATTTTATTTCAGAAATAAAAAGGGGAAATGAGTTGTAATATGATTTTCTGTAAAATATATATAAAAACATACTTTAATAAATTGTATTTCAGACTTGAATATTTTGTTTCTTAAATTTTAAAGGTACTACATTGGGGAATAGAATATCGGTATAGCCTACCAAGTAATAATACTCACTCCTATAGTTCATTTCTGTTTTTATTCATTGTGTAGGTTCCAACTTAGGTGCATTCTCCTTGGGAGATGTTTCATATTTGAGTTGGAGAGTGGATTGCGGTGTCAAATGGAGATAGTGGTTGTACTGTTTAATTAGTATAGTTTCATATTTCATATGTATTTTCAGTTTCATGTTTAAATGATATTGAGTTTTGTTTTATTTATATTTTTGATCTACATGCTCTTTAATGCTACAATTTAGTTTTGATTTTGTTTATTAGGGAAAATAATTCCATTATCATACTCTATTGATGCCTTGGTGATTTCTGTAAGCTCGGGAGGATTGAGAATACCTCTCAGGCCTTTCCATAGATCAACTCGGGTGACCATTGCAGGGTCTACCCAGGTTGGTTTGTGACAAAATGGTATCATAGCAGGTCAACTCTTAGAGGACCTTGATTTTTAGAATTCCCTTTTCTATTTGGGGATGTTAAGGTAGATGGAGCAAGATTGTCAGAACATGAGGGGTAGGTTCAATAAGATCATCATGAAATCTTACTCATTCTGATCCTCAGGTTTCCTTGAGAATTCCAGTGCAATTATTTTCTTTGGTCTTTAGGGAATGTTTTCGATTGGGATACGACAAAGGGAGTGGGGATAATAGTTCTTGTGATCTTGTACATACTATAAATCCATGTGGAGCTAGTGTAATGGTCCTAGAAGGCTCTCCATGCTATTGATGTGTTTGGAATATGGAATCAAACCATATGTTCAAGTAACCCACTACCATTAATTCCCATTTTGAGTTGTTTTGGGTCTCCTATGAGTTCTAGAAGGTGTTTTAAACATATAAATAGGTTTTTAAAAATGGTTTTTTAAAATGGAATGTTTGATTTTGGAATTTTATTTCAATTAAATGGGATTGGTTTTAAATAAAATGAATTTTGACTTGGTGTTTAGTGTGCCTTTTACGATATATTATTTTTGAAATGGGATGTATGATTTGTTTTTGGAAAATGAAGTTTATTTGTTTTACCCTTTGGTGTCTCATGGGTGCTCACATGCATGGTTTTATATGGAAATGGGGATGGATTCCTAGTATGGAATGGTGGATGGGTGCCTAGGGTGGGATGGAAATATGCATGTGGGTGAGGCTCGATGAAACAACATTGTTGAGGGTGAAAATCCACCATGTCTGCCCTTGAAATAAAATTTGTTCATAAAAGAGATATTTGTGGTTAATAATGGTTTTCTTTATTATGTTTATAGTTAGTCACTTATGTGGTGTTCGATCTTGAGGATTTTTTTTAAATTGACTTTGATTTGGTTCTTAAATTTTTCTTGTCTAGTGGTTTTTCCCATGGAACTTCAATGAGTGATTGTAGTGTGGTTGATCAACATCAAGATTTTATGCTTGAGTTCTAGAAGTTATATCCACCACTCTCTTATGGTCAAGCAGACTATTCCGTAGTGGATAAGTGGATGTGAATGATCTAAAGGTACTTTAACCTCATTGAGTTTCTTTATGTTGTTGAAGGTCAAGATTGAAACCACCATGTTTAAAGGTTCACCGTGGATGTGGTGGAATTCAGTGTCTCAGAAAAATCCCCATCAAGAGCTTACATTAGATTTTTTCAAGGCTTTCCCCACTCATATGTATTTTTCTTGAGAAATAATGGGTGAGAAAGGGGATATTGATGGGTTTTTTGCAACAGGGTGATGGATTAGTGTTGGATTATTTCCATCACTTTGTGGGTCTAGTCTATTATGATTAAGGGTATGTCATTGATGACTCCATGAAAGCTCTACATTTTGAGGAAGGTCTCTATCCCAATCTATAGTCGAAGGTGTCAGAGTCCAACCTAACTTCGTTTTCCGATGTGGTGAGACAATATTTTCATGATGAATCTTTGATGTCAAGAGTGTTAGAAGTAGTCCTCCCTATTTTAGTTCCAAAGAGTAGGTAGGAGGATTCTGGAAAGGAGATGAGGAAGAAATTTAAAGTTGATGAAGAATTAATGGAATCAAAATTCCTTATGATATTTCATCAACCACTTTGGATTGAGAGATCCTTGTGTGATATTAGTGTGGGAATCTAGGGCACAAAAATTCATCATGTACAAAATGTTCTGAAGCCTTGCTAGGCTTGTGGACACTTAAGTCACTTGTGGTTATTTTGTTGGGGTGTCACAAGAAAGTGTTATGGAGTAAATTCTATGAAGTGATGTGTTGTTGTGTTTTTTCTTAAATTATTATGTGTATGTTTACTTCTAGTATAAGTAATCTCTTGTCATGGTAGTTTTACTGATGATGTTATGAGTTTTAAAATGTATGGGAATATTTTGGGTCTTTTGACAAACTCATTTTTTAAATTCCATTTTGGTTTTAATTTAAAAATGTTGTCCTTTATTTTGTTTAATCAAACAATGTGTTTTTTCTATTGAGATTATCAGAACCACACTACAAGGTATGAGATGCTTCATCCATTAGAGCTCCATCCAAAAGGACTTAGAGTAAAGCTGGTGCATATTCAGGAACCCTGGGGGTTTGAGAATTTAGTTAATATTGTGCCTTTATTGTTACAGTGAGACAGTTCTAGAATTTCTATTGTGGTTCTTCTGTCGTTGTAAATATCATCTTGTCTCAAAGATCATGGTGGAATTACCCCGCATGAAGTTTCCCTATATATGCTTTTTGGATGTGAGTTTTGAGTTAGTGTTATTGCATGGACCACTCATGTAAATTATAAGCGGTCATAAAAAGTGGTAGGTGGTTTTCGTTTGTGGTTTAATGGTCTAATAATTGGTCACCTACCCTCCCTGCCCATGTGGTGAGTGTTTTTTGTCCGTGCAGGAGGTTTCAATTCAACTCTTGTCCCATTTGTATATGAGTGAGTGGTTTAAATGTTCATGTTTTTTACCTTTAGCTTAGAAAAGACCCATATTGGGGTTCAAGTTGAATTTATATTTAGTCATTTTTAGTTAGGTTCTTAATGGTGGGGAGACCCACCATGGGTCTAATTGGGTATCCTCTTAAGATGTTATCAAATGGTTGTTGAATTATAATATTGGGGAGTCTGTTTAGGCCTCCCCTCTACTGGTGATGTGTTTCAGGTTATGAAGTAAAGTTCTATTTGTAGTTGGTGGAACTTACTCAGATTGAGAGGTTGGATCATGTTGATGTGGAATCCTTAGGTGTTGATCAATCGGCTGGAATATTTCTCTAGATTTCTAGGGATGAAAAGCGTTATGGTGGAGATAATTTTCATGCCATGACTTTGAAATTATTTTTATTTTATTACTTTTTATTTTATCTGGGTTTTTAATGCTTTGTTCAGGTGCGGGTCAGGCATGGTTGAATGATTTCATTTTTTTCTTATAAATAAGCATTGTTGGAATCTCATCTATGGCGCACAGGTAGGGCATAAATGAATCTCAGTGACTTTGTTAAATTATCATGTGGCTTGCCCAGTACACAGTTAACTAATTAATTATCGAAATAAAAAATTGTGTTAACGCAAAGCGAAGTGAAAAAATTAGAATAATTTGAGTCATTTTAATAATAATAATAATCACGATGATGATATTATTATTATTATTATAATTATCATTATCATGTTTTTTATGTTCGTATTATTATTATTTAGACTATTAATTATTAAGATTAGAATTTTTTATATTACTAGTTTTATTATTATTTTTATTATCATGTTATTATCATTGTAATTGATATTATTATTATAGGTATAAATTTTATTTTAATTTTTTAGAGAAACCCTATGGGTCGGTCCCCCCTCCTTCTCTCCCCCTCACTTGGTGAGGCGTTATCCCCACCTCCAGTGCCTCCCTTTCCCAGCCGCATCTCTCTGTCTGGCCCTTCTCCAGCCACGCAACCACTGCCGGCGACCTACCCTATCGGTTACCTCCTTCCATTGCACAGTCCCTCCGGTATACTCTTCTCTTTATTCATTTTTTTCTCTTCTTCTTTTTTGGGTCTTTGTCAGTATGGGTTGTTAATGGTATATTTTAGGTTTTAAAACCTGTGAGGATAAAATTCAGATTTGAGTTGTTATCGTGCCATTTTTTAGGTAGGTTCTTCCCACGCACATTCCCTTTTCATTTAAGAAACTACAATTTCATGATTTTTTCACTTCATATACATGGTACATATTTTTTTCAACCTTTCGATTAGTTGGTTGGTATGCGGTCGATGCTTAAAGTCATGCTTGATGCGGTCTTTTTTTATAATTAACTTTAAAGTGGTATTTTTGAGAAAAATTTGGTGTGTTCTGGTGGATAACTTGTTATACCTTTTATTTGTGTTTTACCATATTATTCAACCATTTATTAAATTTTTTTGGTAGTGTAAAATACGAAAAGAATCGTTCCTATGGTGCGTTTTATTTTAAAAATAGATTTTTATTAGTGGTATGTTCATCAAGTTGGGAACAATGGTTGTTCTACGCACATGGTTTGTAATGTAAAAACATGGCTTAGAAATTTAAATAACATTTTTTTCAGGAAAATTGGTTTTAATACTTTTTTGAGTGTGAAATTGAAATTGATTTATTAAACTTTTTGTGCCTCATACGTGGTTAGTTTCCCGTTTGGCTTTTAAGAGTTAAATGTGATATTAAATTAATTATCAAGGTTTCAAAAAGTATCATAAGTGTTTGAAACAATGTTTTGAGTTATTAATGTGGTTTCCCAGGTTGATTGTCTTTTAAAAAAATTTGTATTGTGTTTTAACATGCATTTTTATTTTATTAAAAAAATGGTCTTTTCTTGAGTGTGTAGTCTAAGTATATTAAAAGGAGTTTATCAATGTTTTCATGTGATAAGGGGTATTATTACACCTCTTATGGTAATTTGGAAATCGTTCATATGATAAAAGTGGGTTTTGTGAATAGTGTTTAAAGGCCCGTTTGGCACGTTGTGAAAATGATGAAAAAAAATGTTTTATTATGAAACCCTCCTAGATTAACTATCATGCATTGTTCTATTTGATGGGTGGGATATCCTTGTTATGTAATCTTCATGATCCATCACTAGAGGTCCTCTACATAGACTCCTTGCATTCTATTTATTATATGGTATGTGAGTAGATTCATGGGATGGCTCAGGGTGATTCCTTTTATTGTTTATTCATTATATATATATACTTTGGATTTGATTCTCGGTTAGAATCAATTGGACCACCCCCATTATACATGATTCATAGAAACCTAACATATTGAGATAATAGTCTAAGAATGATTACTGCACTGGTTGTCGATGTCCTGACCAATGGCCCATAATATGTGGACATATGTTTGGGTTTACTATTATGGTGTTTTCCCTTTGTATGTCCTGAGTTAGGGTGGCCGAGTATATTTGGCATTTTTATTTCATCATGTGTGGCATGATATCAGGTATGGATTATTATTAATTAGTGTCTGTTGTATTATTCTCGATCTCTAGGGTTTACCTCTGTCTATTTCTTTAGTCATTTACGGTAATGTTGAGATGCTAGTATGGTAATTTTTTCCATTATAGTATGATTACTATGGTACTTTCTTATGTAGCATTGTGTAGAAAAGCGGTGTTTTGATTATAATAATTTTTTAGGAATTTTTTTTTCAAGGAAGGTGTATTATTGTCTTTTGTGAATATTTAAATATAGATACCCATATCACATTGGAAATGTTAATAACCCACTAATGAGATGACGTTGGTTTCAGAAACAAAAACGGGCAACATGTTTTACTTTGATTTTGAGTAAAATATAAGAAAAACTTACTTTAATAAATTTTAGTTCAAACATGAAACTGGTGTTTCTCTAATGTTAAAGGTTGTACTTTGGGGAATAGAACATTGAGCTAGCCTACTGAGTTTTAATAATCACGCCTATAGTTTTTTTAGTCCTTGTGCAAGTTTAAGCTTGGGTACATTCAGTTAGGGCGACGTTTGCTTTTTGAGGTGTAGAGTGACCTAAAGGGTCACATAGAGATAGTGTTTATCCCATTTGGTTAGTATAGTTGCATATTTTAGATGTATTTTAAGTTTACTATTTAAATGATATTCAGTTCAGTCTTATTTATATTTTTGATTTGCATGTGCTTTCTTAATACTATTTAGTTTTTGTTTTGTTTATTAGGAGAAATCATTCCCTTGTCAGAGTCTATTGATTCCTTGGCACTTGTCACCAGTCTGGTAGGATCGGGAATGCCTCTTGGGACTTCCGTCAAATCGACATAGGTGACTGGTTTAGGGTTGACCAGGGTTGGTTCGTGACACAACTCTTGATGATTTTTTATATCTTTCACTTGATGAGTTATATAATATTCAAATTGTAAATGAATTGATAAATCTTATAATATTCAAAAATTAATTGGAAGATAAAATTTATTTTTGATCTAAGAGAAATGTATATTTTTTTAATAATGTAGGTGTTATAGACTCAAGTGATTATTATAATTATGAATAATATCAACGAGTAATTGAGTTCATTTTAGAATAATTTTAAAAGTGAAAGAGAAAGAACAATCTTTTATTCTCTATAAAATGTTATGAATATTATTGTATTGAACACTATGTATTTAATTATCCAAATAAGAATGTAATATATTATGAATTTGGAAAAGATGATAAGAATACTGTAAATAAGTGAAGAAGAAATTTTGAAGAATCGTTAAAGGTAGAAGTAAAAAAATAGATTTTAATGAACCAGTAGAATTAATTTGAAGGGTGCAAAATAAGAAATTGATCTTATCTCATGTATCTATTATGATGAAGAAATTCAAGAGAAATTTAAAAAAATTAAGACATTATTTATAAAACCATTGATTCATTAAGTGGCGATGAAGTTAATTTATAAACAATATATTATAAATACATATTCAATTATTGACTAATAGCATGTCATGAGAAAAACATTTTGTCCAAGAAATATAAAAATAAGTTGTTAATATAATAATGATATGTTAAATGAAAAAGTTAACCAATCTAAAAGGGGAAAAACTCTTGTATAATAAAATAAAAATGTTAGGTGGAAAGATACACAATACGAGAATATGAAAATTGATATTTATTAAAAATATTTTTAATGATAAATAATTATCAATGACATAGTCAAAATGTATTAATGTCGAGGAAAAACTGGCCCCAATCAACAAGGACGTCAAAATATCTATTGATCTCAATGAAGAATCCTCTAGAGATTATAATAAAAATCCGGTATAATCCAACAAAATTCTATTTACAAAATATTTCGCACTATAAATGGTTTTTAAAATATTATATATGGTAAAATATTGACCAATAAAAATGTATATAATTTACAATCTAAATATTCTGAGGAAATGTGGGACTTCAATGACTCTTATATTCCAAATAAAACACAAATAGTTACCTAATCCTTTCAAAAAATTCCAAATTTTGATAAAAAATATCTGGATATAACTTTGGGTTTCCAATAAAATATATATTTCCCGATCATTACTAGTATTGTGAATTGTTCATATATAAATCTTATACATGTTGTAATAACATGTCTTTACTAGGAAAAATTCTTCAATATAGGGGTAGTAGTTCCAATGAGAAGGAAGAAGATTCTAGAAGATAGAGTACAAATAATAAAATTGGTTAGAAGTTGACAAAAATTAGGTTTTTCTTTCATGAATATCCATGTGCATTGTGTGATCAAAAGGGATATAGAGAAGATAAATTAATGACATTTTTACCCAGTTAGTTCCCTTAAAATGATAAAGGGAACTATTTTCAAGTGCACAATAATGAAATTTAATGCTTGGAGGAAGATGATTTTAATGAATGACATAAGAAAAATTCATATATATCTGATATTGAGTATTCCTCCTACATTATTAGTGATTCTAAAATTCTGATGAACATTTTGAATCATGTAGAATCTATAGTACACATTTGTTATTGAATCTTCCTTTAAAATAAAATGTTTTTGAATAGCTCAAATTGAGAATGATAATTTAAAATAATATGATTTCCCTTGTATTGAAGGGATAGAACACAAATTTTTGAGTGTTACACAACTTTTTGAAAATGGGAATGAACAAATGTTCAAGAGATATACATTAATCACTAAGAGCACAAATGTTGGAAAAATAGTTTCTTATGGAAGTAAACAAAATGGAAATTTATTCTTGATTGGTGATCCTTCCAAAACATGTTTCTTAATAATGATATATGAGAACATTCTATGAAATATAATACTTGAGAGTCATGAAAAAAATAATCCTAAATTTTATTTTGAATAATGAAGTGGTAATATATATACCTAAACTAAAAAAAGGATAATATGGAATCTATGGAACATTTTAAAAGGGGATGATAACTCAAGAGATGCACAAATTGGTGGATATTATTCTATTGCACCATTAGAATTAGTCCATACTGATATGTGTGGCTGTGAGATCCAAAATTCCACTTGAGGTTATATTTGTTACATTACTTTCATAGATCAATTTCCATGGATGATAAATTTTCTTTTTATCAAGTACATGTTTTAGGTTTTTAGGATGTTTAAAATGCACAAGAAGGTATGTGGAAAAATATATATTTTTGTATATAAAAATAACATATATGTGATAATGGGAAATAATAAAAAAAATTAATGATTTAAATTTAAACTATAAAAATAATTAAGAATCATTATAACACGCAATATATACCAAAACAGAATGGTGTTATATAGAGGAAGAAAATGACCACTATAGAAATGGAAAGAAAAATTGCGGTTAAGGATAATGTTTCAAAATAATTATCGAGATATGTGGTATGTGTAGCTATTCAAATTAAAAATAGATTTATTTTTTCACTCAAGACACATTCTAAACATTATGAATTTATTTATAAAATTAATTCAATAGATAAATATTTACAGGTCATTGGAATTATTTATTTTACTAAATTCAATGGGAGAAGAATGGGGATATTTGAATAATAGTATGATTATGGAGTATTTATAGGAAAACATTATAATGGAAAATGTTATATATGTTAAAATATGAGGCTACATAATATTTTTTAGTCTTCAGATATAACAATTAATGAAAATATAGGAAAAAATATATTAGATTCAAGCATATTTTGAGTTTCCTATAGAAAATTAAATAGTATTTTTCTAGATAATTATTTTAAATGATTACTAAAACCTGACTAGATACTATTGAGGATAATTATAAATGTTTTATTGACTATTAATAACCTTCTAGTTTTGATAAAAATCTTTTTATAGGTTAATAAAATGTATAAAAAATAAAAAATGCCATTGAGAATATTATTGAACCACTTTAGTCCAAAAGGAGGCTAAGAGTTGAGAATCAAACTCTTTTATCAAAGGTTTATACTAGAAAAGAGGAACAGGATATTAAATATGATGCATGGGTGGGATATATGAGTAAATTACCCAATAAAATAGAGAATAACATTACATGGGAACTTTTACATTGACTGAAATAGGATAATATGATTAGTACATTCTATTTTTTCATTATCAAAATGATTGAGAAAGGTGAAGTAACATAGAAAAAAGGTAGAATTTTTAGAAATCATACTCTAAAATTTAAATCATGTAAATAAACTATAATTATCTATCGTGGATGTACTTGATAAAATAAGTATGTTCTTTGATGTTCTAGCTCATATGTATTATAGGGTATATCAAATGGAAGTAGTGTTCATTTTTTTAATATTGATGTTAAATAATTAATCCTTATTAAACAACAAGAATGTTTATTTCTAGAGAATGATATAAATATGGGGTTTAGGTTAAAATAATTGGATAGATTGAAATTATATTTTAGGGATTGGTATTCTAAAATTAATGATTGTTCGGGAAAATGGGGTTCTCCCAGTGATTTTTTTTATAGAAACGTGTAATTGAATAAGTATTTCATGACATAATAATGGTAATTATAAAGGTTCATGTGATAATTTTTTCTATTAATGATAGTTTTTATATAGGTAATCCACTATTAATATGTAGAAGAACATCGATATTTCTATACTGGGTAAAAAACTATTTTCTAATCATAAATATTTTTTGGAATTCAAATTATATCCTCATTTCAAAAGAATATTGTTTATAATAATTAATGAGAATATTTTGAATGGATCATTCATAGTATTTTTCTGCACCTATATTAGGTGGTACAAATTAGGAAAATGATGAATAAGGTAAAATGGTTGATCAGAAAAAAATTAAAACATGATTGGTAGCTTGCTGCATCTCACAATTTCTTGACTAGAAATTGCCTATGCAGTGACTCTATGTTCTAGGTATTGAGGTGAACTGATGGAGTCACACATTATTACAATTAATAAACTTATGAAGAATGTAAAATTCATAGTGAATTAATGGTCTCTCAACAGTTTTTGTATGAATTACTAATTTGTTGTTTACACTAATTTAGATTGGGTAGGTGACTGTACGTATCATTGATCAACATCAGGTGGTGTTTTATTTTTTTGGTGATAATTGTGTTAGTTTGTATAGTTATTAGAACTGTTTAGTAACCCTTCGTATAATCAAATCATAGTATGTGGTGGATACTCATGTAGTTATACAATATTTATGGATGTAAGTCCAACTATCAAATTTATGGGTTAATTTTTAGATACCATTGATACTTATTTTTGATAATAAATGCACTATTAATCCTTAACAAAATATCATCTAACACGCAATGTGTGAACATAATGATATTCAGTATCACTTTATTAAAGAGATTATGGATTTTGGTGAAATACTACATTTATTTATTGGAAAAAAGTATTTAC
Source organism: Viscum album (assembly GCA_963277665.1). Taxonomy (NCBI): domain Eukaryota; kingdom Viridiplantae; phylum Streptophyta; class Magnoliopsida; order Santalales; family Viscaceae; genus Viscum; species Viscum album. The sequence continues at coordinate 967,241,832 of OY728167.1, forward strand.
TTGTAGATATGATTATAAAATTTATTCATCAAGGCTGGTTTGTGGAGTTAATGTTAAAATTTTCTATTTTAACTTCCCGGAACACAAGATATTTTTTTCCTTTAATGAAATCATGATGGTTTATAATATTTTACCAAAGTGGTATAGAATTTCATGATTAAGGGGTATATAAGTGATTGGGAATTTTAAATTTGATAAGTAGAGTCATTTAAATCACTTGAATATTATTTTATGATTCTTATATTATAGAATTATAGTTTTGGGGGATACATTTTTCTACCAAATAATCAAAAGTGGGAGATTAAAAAGTCCAATGGTTTTAGAGAATTGTTTGAGGAAGATTCGTGATCGTATCGCATACTTGTGAGTAAGGATTTTTGTATTTGTTTTCATTCTTATCATGAGGTTATCTTAATTTCTAATAATGTTTTATCCATTTAGTAAGTCATATATATTATGTAAAAGAGTTTTATGATTCTAGATAATGTTTTAGAGAAGGAATGTATGTTTGATGAAGAGGCTCTAGGTTTATTTGAGAGAATTTAATAAATTTCTAGAACCATGTAGATGAATATTGTAAGTCCATATCAATGTACATGATTTTGTGAATTTTAGAATCACATAGTTGTATCAGATAGTAAAATATTCTACATATGAATTTTGAATAGATCTACATAGCTAAATATTCCACGTAGCTATATTTGTGAATTGTAGATTTGTGTATCCAATGTATGTTTTGTAGGTGACTCTATATAGGTAATCAATTTTAGTTTATAATCAATATTATTCATGTAGTTGAACACTTCATGTAGGATATTTCTTCTATATAGGTAACTCAACATATCGGATTAAATAGAATATGAAAATGTGGATTCATGTAGCCGATTACTATATGTCTATTTTTATATGTGTTTCCAAACTTCCCACACAACCGAAGGAGACACATATCCAATTGCGGCGATTTTTCTGATGTGATTCATATAGCTATCACTTTTTGTGTAATTCATAAGTGATTCCATCATAAAATGAATTCCAAATTGTTGTATCGATGTGATTTTTATATATGTCAAGAGTTTGTGATATTTGGTTATCTCACTTAGAAACAAAACCCGATTCAATTTGGAATTTATATATAGAGGTGAGTACGTTTATGTTAATATATATCTCGTGAAAACCAAATATTGAGCCATCATATGTTTTATAAACTGATGATTTGATTAGGATTTAAAAAATAAAAAGAATAAAAAAAGTTATATAGAAAACACGATCTGGTTTTTAAATAGGATAATTTTTTATTTGTGATGTTAGAACAATAATAACTTGAATATGAGGTTAGATATCCAAGGTTCTACACCAGATGAATCTCAAGGAATAATGGGATTATTTTTGTCTAATAATGTTTTCATAGAATAAATCAAGTCTAAATTATGTTTGATTTATTCTTTCTTATCCTGAAGCATCATGGAAGCCGATCTACATCTTCAATTATTGATGAAACTTGGTTTATTTGGATATATTTTGTATCCTATATTAATATTGTTTTGTTTATACAGTTTGAAGTTATGATTTTGGGTGTTACTCTTGATGTGTGTGGTTTCATGTCACATGAATAATTTTAATTGAAAATAACATGTGTATATAGTGAATGGAATCAATTAGGGGGGGGGACTTTCCTCAATAAAGAGTATGATTTCCCATTGAATCCATTCCCTGTAAGAAATAAGTTTTTCATGTTATTTTTTTCTTTTCATGATCATTTGTGGATAATATTTTTACTTATTTAGTATATCATTCTCTAATAGGTGAAAAATTATTATTTAGTTTGAAAATTATTTTTAAAAACTAGCCTTCACTAGTGGGGGAAACAAATCATACTAAACACTTCATGTATGGAATCCCAATTTAGGCTATGGAAAAGTGTCTGCATAATACTTTTACTACGAGACTTAAGATTACATAGAATTTTAGGAATGTGTATTTTTTGTTTTGGTAATTTTTAGTTACTTAATTTTAAAAAATTTAATCATTGTAATTTAAATGGAAATGTACTATAGAGGTAAATGATATGGAACATGGGATTCAGTCCTTGAAAACAAACTATGTGACCCATTTCAGTGGTTTTTGTAGGATTTGTATTATTAGACTCATGATATAGGTGAAAATGTTTCCAAATAATGCATCATGTAAAAGTATTTATTTGTTCTATTGTAAGGATATACTATTTCTTAACACATAATCATGAGAACTCATTACATCCAATGTAGCTTTTAAAAAGTATTAAGATATAGAACAGGAGGAATTATTTGGTTGAATGTATTATTATTCAAACTACCTTCCTATACTAAAGTAGTCAAAAAAGCATTGATTATAGAGATAAAAATGGATGAATTTCAATATATATGAGGTGTTTTTTCTTATGTCATGAGTGTGAGTGAAGGTATATCCCTGGAGATAAAATGGAAATGGTATGAATTTAGATGTGAACATATTAGTTATTCCAGATGTAATTTTCAAAATTATATGTCAACACTAATAGGAAATAGTCCACTCATATAACATTTGAGAGGAATGTTGGGATAGACTATGCCTTTATACTATGAGTATTTGAGTTATTTTGATTCCCATAGACGAATGGGTCATCACCAATGGGTCCAAAGGACAAACCCTCCTTAGAATATCACATTAGGGTCATTTCCACTATAAGGGATCCTAGGAATAGTCACACTCCACTAAGGTAATATGATATTTTTGGGGGAATCTAGGAAACCATATAATCCCTGAATGATTCACCTATACCAGAAGCTTCAACTATCGAACATAGTTCTATATGAATACCTCTCAACTTCAGTATTTAGGATTAATAATTCTAGGCACCCCAATATCTACACCATGTCATCCACCAGTAGTTTTGGATCCCTCACCTTATTCACAAAACACCTTCATTCAAAAAATAAACAAGAAAGACATGCAAATAAAAATAATATAGTGAATAAAAAACAAAATCATAATACACAAGGGATTACATGGTTCAGAAATTGTGTCCTAAATATATAGAAGAATAGATGCATCAATTTATTCAAGGAAATAATTACCTGAGTTATAATGAAACCATATCCCAGATCCTTACTTAGTTTACTAGAAGAGGATAACCTAAATATTCTATAAAATGCATATTTAAACATATCTATTTCCAAATTTTCATCCTTCCAGCTATGAAAAATGTGCTTCAACTCTCTACTATTAACCTCTTTGGTGTGAAAACATGGAACTAACACAAACATTGATGTTCCATGGTGGGACCCTTCTAGTATACTAACATCTCTTCCAGACCATTCCTACTCTCATTCAATCCCCTACACATATAGAATAATAAATCCTCTTTATATTTTTTCTCATATAGTCATTATGTCCCCTTATCATTCCAAAACATACATAGAACACCCTATTGATTTTGGAAACTATTGATAACCTGTACTAGTCACCTCATCAACCACCAAATTCAAGTGAATAGTGAACATCGTCTTCTGGGACATTCTCACATCTACCACTACTTCTATATTTCTGTTTTTTATCTAGAAGTATCCCCTTATGTATATATCATTACTTCCTATGGTATATATTCAAAAAAAAATCCCATGTGTTAGGTGATCTACCACTAAAATACCTTACTCAAATTATGTTGTTCAACTTCAATTGGTATATGACTATCTAGTTTTTATTTTTGGATTTACTTAGCTACATCCATAAAGCTCCCTTCGGATGCACCTCTCCGCCCATATTATATGGATTTGATGACTAAAGATTCAATTGAGAGACTTCCATTCAACTATAATCCACTATAATCACTCAACTACTTCTATTGAATTTACATTTTAATGAACATCTTGGGAAATCCTGAACTTAGACTACCATGGTACATGTGTACAATATCTATTCAACATTACCAAGTGTATCTTTTGGGGAAGTAGAATCCGTATTTCACAACACTTAACTAGAAAACAATTATCCAAAAAAACCTAACTATATACCACTCAAGAATTTTTTTCATAGGTTATGTTCAATAATATCCCAATCTAATACTATTCCAAATGTTTCTCACCAATGTCCTTCCAATCAAATTTCATTCATTTAGCTAGCACTAGCATAGTTCTCCAACATAAAATGTATTACTATTCATGCTCCCACTTAAGAAATAAATCCTTGATTCTCTGGATCTATGATAGCATTTTAATTCCTCCAAGGAAATTTTACCCCAAAATAAAATATAAAAAGTATAAAAACTGGTTACTTAAGTTGTTTGTTTATTTTTTATAACATCATTTTTTAGGAATATTGTTATCCCATCTAGTTTAAATACCCTAAAAGGGGTGAATATTGGTATGAAAGATTAAAAAAATCTCCTTAATATCTTGTTTCATTCTTAAACAAGAAACTCTTCTCTCCATTTTCTAGAGAAATATATTAAAAAAATGAAAGCATGAACGAGACACAAAAATTTTACATGATTCACACTCACTAATCTATGTCTATGTAGAATAAAGTGACAATGTAAAGATTTACCAAAATCCACTAAATGTAAACTACTATTTACAGAGTTCAAAATGGACTCACTATCCCTCCTGGTTTACAACCAATCACAAATTGAAATCTCAATGATATTAAAAACTAAAGTGTGATCACTAATCCTTCAGAAGAAACCACTTTGAGTACATGAATCAATATGTTTTACACCTCATTTGTAACATCATTAATTTATATTTTCATCTACTTAATAAATACCAATTTATCAATGAATTACTAGGAAACTTATATCTACAATGAAACCTGTTTCTACCTTGTACGTAACATTAATACTTTGCATGAAACTTTTGAGATTAGGTGTAGAACTTCCAACCTCTAAAAAATTGGAAAAATATCTTGAGTGAAACTTTTATTTTCTGTGAACAACTATCTTTACATTGAAATCCACTTGCATGCAACTCTTATGCGATTAAGAGACAAATTTTTCTCTACGGTTGAGATATCGAACATAGGGTGGTAGTTGCTAATTTATAGACGTTGATGACCCTATTTAATGGTTTTCTGTATACCACCCACATTGCACACAACATTTCCCCAGCCACATAATACCATCTTTTATGTCACATTTGGCTCGCAACTCTCTATCTCACAAATCACATCATCTTTATTTCATGGGTGCACGTAACTCAAACTATGTCCCATAAGTCTATCTTTCATGCAATTTCAGATTTTATGAGAAATTATTTAATTTTATATATTTTGATGAGATGATATCAAATATTATATGGCATCAATCTTTACAAATCACCATCAACCGTTTTCACAACATCCATTACCAAAAAAAGTCATTCACAAAAATTTGGACCCATAAATTTTGTAAACACTATGAAATAATGTCACATCATATATACACATTTTTTAGCACCTATAGAGCATCCATTATTTTTTATTGTTTGTTTTTTCAACATTTATTTTCAATTATCTATTTGGAACTCCAAAAATGACCTTGGGAGACCCTCTTTTTCAAAAAACATAATCCACTAAAAAACACTACAATGTTACCGTAAGGGATTTTTTCCAACACAAAGTCATTTTATGGGATGTGGTAAATATATCTTTTAATCATATTCCTAAATACTACTTTAAACATATTTATAAAATTATTTATTATTAAATTTAGTTATTCTAAATATTTTCAACTTCAATTACATAAAAATAAATTTGAAATTTTATTTTCGACATTAGTTAATAGTCTTGAAAAAATAATTTTTCACCTAAACTATTTAATAACTGATGTAAAAATATATTTTTTTTTTCATTGTGAATTAAAAACCCTACATGATTTTTTTTGCAGAACTAATAACTATAATCATAGTTTGATAAGATAAAATAATTATTTTATAGTTATAAAATATACAAAATTAAAGATAGTTTAATGAGATAATGATAATTGTCAATAAATATTAATAATAATGTCAAAAATAATATTATAAAAAATTAAATCTTCTAAGGATTTTACCTCTATGAGAGGATTTTCACTAAATAATAATGTTGAAACAAATGTGTTTGGAAAAAAACCTCTCAAGGTATCATAATAGTGTTTCTGGGTTTATTGTGTTTATTGAAAAAAAAATTCTAAGGTATGTAGTGAATGTCCAAAGAGATTTTTCACACAGTATAATGAAAAAGATCCATGAAAAATGAATGGGTTCCTAGGAAAAAATGTAGAAAATTACACACACAATGTGGCACTTTTTCCCAGTGTTTTCCAAATTTTTCGGGTCTAAAAATTGGAGGATGTCCCTATCATCGTGATAGTTGGATTTCCTTGATGGCCTCATAAAATTATGGTAAAGTCATGAGCTTTGTAAAGACTTTGTTTTATGAAATAAATTTCATGAAGGTCTAGATGATTGTGAGTGGATTATCATGAATGTGAAAAGGTTTAACTATAATTTTCATGATTACAAGAAGCTTTGAAAATGGGAAATTCTAATTCACGAAAATTGGGAGCATCGTGAACATGATTGGAGGGATTTGAGAAATGGTGATGATGTGGATGGAATATTATATAATGGGAAGAAACACCTACAAATAGGACTTTACACCCTTTGAAAAAGTAGAGATGAAAAAATAACGAATATTCTGAGGCTCTGGATTCCCAAAGGTGATTGGCGAAGGTGGTTCTCCTAAAATAGTATGTGAAGAAAATAAGTTCACGAGGTTTATGAAATATGACTAGAAATAATGATCATAATGAAAGTATTGAAGTTCATGAAGGCTATAATTAGATGACTAAAGGTTTTCAGATTCACGAAGGCTGGGTTAGCTTCATGAAGTGATTTGAGATTTGTGAAAGGAGGTTACTTCATGATGGTTATTCGAGCTTTAAGAAAGATTTGAGATTAAAAAAAATTGTGAGGTACGTAAAGAAGGTATATGATTGTGAAGAATTGGTTAGATTTGAAAATTATTGGAGCATCATGAAGTTATTAAAAAATGAACATATTACAATATTGGATTTCACAGTAAATATATGGTAAAGTGGTATTAATCAATTGGATTAAAGTTAGACTTTAACATAACATATTTATACAACTGATGATGTATTTATTATTGATAATAATGGGACCTAAATGTATATAAAATGTGGGTGAATCCCTTCTAGAGTAGTGATAAAAGGAACAGGAATATGGTGATTCTTTCCACTGATAGTGATCCATAGAAAGATACTTAGGGAGTGACACATAGGAAGGTAGTAAGATATCCCAAAATTTAGTAAATGTAGTGATACTATGCATAGAAGTTACCAAGCATGAACTTAGAATTATAAGTGATCCATAGTAAATTAAGTATATCATAACATTACCATGGTATGCTCCTTGAACATAGTTAAGTGAGGGTGAACTGAGTAAATACCACTTTGTATCATACATGATTTCATTTCTATTTATATATTTTTACTGGAATGGGATAAGAGTGTGTTTTTAATAGAGAACCAATTTCTACTGGGGAAGTTATTTTCATATATCAGACCCTGATTCACCGCCTAAGCATATTTAACTTAGTTGGACTTACAATTAGTATCAAAGGGAATTTTTATCAGCAGTGTTTCTCTAAAAAGTGTTTAAATGGAGGTTTTTAATCCCAAAGGGATTCTGATCTTCTATGGGAACAATTTTGAATTATGGAATAATCATATGTATTAATACTTTTTATATTTAGTAAATGACGTATTTATAGTAATGATGAAGTAAATTTAAGCCAGTATTGACAAATCTTCTTTATCAGAAGTTGAAAGAAGATAATTAGAAGCTAAAATAAAAGAAATCAATGCCTTAAGTGGAGCCATATCCAATTAAATATATATGAATTTGATGTCATATAAAACATCACATTATATGTGGGAAAATTTGTTAAATATTTATGAGGGTGGCTCAAAAGTCCAAGAAGAAGATCCATAAGTTTTATGGAACAAATATAAGGACATGTTAATGAACCTAAATAGGTCTATAAATTCATTATTTTACTGAGATAATGTTATTGTGAAAGAAATTTATGGTATCAGAAAAATTAATTGAAGAAATAATAATGTTTATGCACATATTGGGAATAATTTCACCTCGGTTCAATCCAAAAAAAATTGTATTAGAAGATGAAGATCTAATTGATATGACATTGGATAGCTTGTACATTACTCCAGTTGCATACGAGATGAGAAATAATGATAATGAGTCTCTGGAAAAGGAGACGTATAAAGAGGGGGAATTCAAGGTTGTGAATAAGCTATCCATTTAATATGTATAGTTAAAAGAAGAGACAGATAAGGTTATTTTATTCATATCCACAAATCTATAAAAATGAAATGGGAAGTTCATAGGGAAACATCAACTTTCAGTATTTTGATGTTGAATGATTGAACATCCTGAATTAAGGTGACCCAAAAGGTATCAAAAAAACATGAGGATGAATTTTTAATTCGTATGAAGAAGTATTGATCCCATGTGAAAGGTAAAAAAAAGTTCAAGAGAAATTTCATCAAAAAAAATAATCTTATTTTATATGAAAATGATAGTTTAGTATAATATATGGTTGAAGAAATGGAGAACTGAAAAGATCGTAGAGAATATTATATATTAGTAGTTGTCAATTTCTCTACTAAATCCTAATAAAGTGATAATGGTGAAGAATAAATCGATGGAAGAGTTAATATGCATGCTGAATAAGAATTATCTCTTGAGGAGATAGATGTTTGGATAGTAAAAATGAATACATCCAACATAGTGGTTCATGATGAAAAACTTTATGTTTAATAGTAGTTAGAAGGTATGTTTGAGATAAATGAATAAATTTAAAAATTAAAATCATCAGATAGTATAGAATACTTCATTTTGTACAAGCTCAAAAGCGATGAACAGAAACTAGAAATTGATAGTTTGACTAATAATAGAAAAGATAAAATAAAACGTAATGAAGAACATTAAGAGGAAGTCATCAGCCTATGATGAAGTTTTAAGGATCATGAAAAACTATTGACATTTGGAAAAACATTTGGAATGAAGATTTTTTTAGAAATAGAAAAGATATAAGTGCAAAATTGAGGTCCAGAAGAATAGAAGAAATAGTAAAATCCAAATAAGAAGAACGGTATGAGTCTTGATTAAAAATAGAAATCAGTAGTGGCTGAAGTCATACCAAAATCACCTTCCCTGAGAGTGAATATTGATTTAGGTATGAATATAAACTTGAATATTCAAAAAACTAAATCTAAAACCAATTGTGCAGTATTGACACATGGTAATGTGCCTCTCATGAGATGTTATTGTTGATGAAAGGACACACCCAAAATGTATATTCCATTGCCAAGAGGTACAAAAGAGAACAAGAACTATAGAGGTAGGCATTCAGATCTCAATATTCCTAGACATCATTTGAAAGTCACTATTTTAGGTATGGAGGATTCAGGAACATTGAATGATATTTCTCATCAAAAATGTAGAGAAATGTTTCAAAGCACAATAAATGTGGTAAAAAGTATCAGTTTAATGTATCATAAAAGGAGTTGAAAATAAAAAATTTATTTTCATATTTACAAGATAAATCTGGTCCATAATTTTCTGAGAAAGATCGATAGTATCACTCTATGTTGGTTATAAAGTAAAAAATATGGATAAAAATATAAGAGATGACCATGAAGTTGTTTCAAAGATTTCACTTAAAGAATCAAATCATTTTGGCTTATGGATCCTTGATAGTGGATTCACATTCTATTTGATTGGTTATAATGATCTTGTTATAGGCATAAAATATGATAAGGAAGGTGTGGTAAAATTTGGAAATGATGATGTCATGAAGATTATTGGCTAAGGAAAATCCAAATTTGGGGGCAAAGAAATGAGATGTGGTGATGTCATAGGTTATGAAGGTCTCCTTCACAAATTTCTTACTTTCAGTCAATTATGTGAATTATGGAATACTATAAAAATTAATATGAATATGTGTATATTTAAAGGAAGTGATGGTGCAGTTGTTCTATATGGAAAAATAATAAAGGGGAATATATACCTTGTAAGCGGAGAATAAGACATGTGATTTTTATCCAAAGAGTAATAAAATACGTAGTGGAATAAATAGGTTGGTCATATATGACAACCATATATGAAGGATCTAGTCCATTGTGATGAAAATCATGATCTCTTTAACCCATCATATGATCATACTCAAACATGAAATGATTTTCAACACGGGATGATCATCATAAATACATACAGGGTAAAAAATAAAAATTCAACTAAAGTGAATGAATTGGTTCTTGAAGATGTATTTGGTCCTATCCCACCAATATACTTTTATAGAAATAGGTATTATGTTTATTTAATTTATGATTATAACAGGATGGAATGGGTATTTTTCATTTATTACAAGTCATAGGAGTTCAATTTTATTAAACATCATTAGAGGGAATTTGAAAGGATTCATGGAAAGAGGATTATAAATATTAATACTAATAATGGAATGATGTTCAAAAACAATCAAGTAAAATATTAACTTGAGAAACATGGGATAAGAAATCAAGTTTCACCAGAAAATACTCCTAAAAAATAGAGTAGTTTAGAGAATAAATTGCATCATCAACAACACAGAATTAAAAATTCTTATTTAAAAAGACTTACTAGATAAATTCTAGAAGGAAGGACTCTTAACATCAGTCTAAATATCTAATATGGGTGTATTATTTTTTAATAAATAAATGAAATTTTTTGAGATGTGGTAAGGAATGAATAAAACATTGAAGTGATTTTGAATATTTGGAAGTGTTTCATTCTTATTAAAGAGAAACACAGGAAGTTTGAGTCATGCAGAGATGAGGGGTTATTCCTTGGATAATCAGGGAAAATAAAATCATGTAAATTCTTCAACAAAATTTTGGGATAAGTTCTTGAAAGAAATAATGTCACTATAGTATAAAATGAAAAAAATATTCAGCAAAATAATGAACAGTTTCATGATTAACGTGATCATAAGATAATAAAATCAGGGGGAGAAGAAGTTGAAAATGATGATTCAGAATAAGATAATGATTATGAGCATAAAGAAGTAAAATTTGTACTTTAAAGGAAGCAGAACTGTCAAGATGAAATTTAAAGACAGAAGATAATCAATGATCATATAGCACAAGTGAAGACAGGTAGTATGAAAAATATATAACAAGCATAATTATTATCATAAGTAGAGCCTAAATGTTTTGAGGAGGTATCTAGAGATGAAAAATGGGTTCAAACTAAAAATGAAGAGATTTCCCAAATTGAGAACAATTAGAAATGTTAGATAATTTTGAGACCAATAGATAATAATTTCAATAAGAGTAAATGGGTATATAAAAACAATATGAATAAAGATGGTGTAGTGATTCAAAATAAATCACGTATAACATGAAAAGGGTACTCCCATATAGATGGTATCTATAATGATGAAAATAATTACTTCTTGTAAGTATAGAGACAATCATATTACTTTTTACCATAGTAGTGATAAGATGGTTCAATGATATCTATATGGGAATCAAGTTAGCATTTTAGAATGGGAATCTGTAATAATAAGTTTATATTGAGAAAGCAGATGGTTTTCTCATTCATAAAGATTATAACAGAGGTTTTAAATGATGAAGGTTCTATAAGGGTTGAAGCAAGAAGAAGTATCATGGTGTTAAATACTAGATTAGTTTTTTAAGAAGTATGGTTTTCATTGTGGGGTAATTTATTATAATCTATATGTCAATAATGAAAATAATCAAAGGATGTTGGTGTTAATATGTGTTAATGACATAATATTTGGTGGATCTGATGAAGCACAATGCATATAGTTTGCAGAATTCATAAAAAGTGAATTAGAGTTTCCAATAATGGGGGAGCTGAAATTTTTCATTGGTTTACAGGTGACATAAGAAAAGAATTACACATTGGTTTCTCAATATTTATATTATAACGAGGGTTTTAGAAGATTTGGAATGGATAATTCTACGGATATGACTACTTTGTTGGCTACCTTGATAAAATTATCATGGGATAATGAAGGAAATGTAGTTAATGTCATAGAATACAAGAAAATTATTGGTAGTATTTATTACATGATAATGAGAAGACATGATATTGTGTTTTCCATGTGACAAGTAGAATGATATCAAACCAATCACAAGGAAATACACATGATTTCAGTTAAATGATTATGTTGGTATATCAAGGGTATGGTGGAGTTAGGTTTGCGATACAATAAAAAATCCCAACCAGCATTATTAGGATTTAGAGATATAGAATAGGATAGATAATAAGATGATAGAAAATCAATGTCAGGTGGTTCTTTCTATACTAGTTGTTTTTTTTATTTCTTAGTTATGGAATAAAAAAATTTATTTTTTTAGCAACGCAGAAGCTGAATATATTGCGGATAATCAAGTGTGAATGTGTTTATTATGAACAAAGCATCAACTTTATGATATGTGAGATGAAGTAATGTCTTCGATAATAATCTATTGTGATAATTCTAGTGATTTTAATATTATAAAAAATTCATTCCAACACCCAAGGACAAGGATCATTGAAATCAAGTATCAATTTATCATGGAGAATGTGGGAAAAGGGATTATGAAGTTGGATTATGTGCCTATAAAACTAAAGATTGCAGAAATTATCCTGAAGGCCTTTCTAAGGTTGAATTTGAGAGGAATTTACTAGCTCTTAGAGTTTAGTTGACTCCCTTCACTTGAATATGTAAAGATATGGGACCCCCTCCCCCCGATGTATGGTTTTTTTTCTCTACTGTGTTAATATGTGTTATTTACCTTGTTGAAGAACATAACAATGTTACGTTTAGTTTCATTAAAAAGGGGGGAGGGATTGTAGATATAAAATAAGAGAAAACATTTTAATCAAGACAATGGAGAAGCTGATAGGGGGCATTCAATATAGGGGGATAATCTAATCGAGGGAGAAGTTAATTAGGGAATGTTTTAAATTTCATGGTGCTAAAGATAATCAATCAAAGGTTATATATCACGATAGATGTGGTTCATTATGGAATTTTTTTTATTGGTTTTGGAATAAAGTGATTCGTTGAAAAACTTTTCATAATACTCTCTTTTCTCATGTTAAGCATTTTCATGACCCGATTCACCAAGATAAGGGAAGGGATAGAAGATTTCTATACCCTTCCTTCTTTAAGATGAAAAAGAGATAATGACCCCTGAGACCCACCTCTAATAGGTCTTGGAGTGGCAACTAGAACTAAGGGTTTAGAATCACACACAAAATGGAAGGAATCAACATTTTTATTTACTAGGATCATGAGATAAGATAGTAAATCCCAAACAACACAAAAAACTGGAAGAAAAAGTAAAGCAAAAACAATCCATTCACATATGTATGTTCCAATAATAACGTTCTACATAGTACAAGGAAAACATTAAATAGAAGTACCAAAATAAAAAAAATAGTGACGCCAATGGTCCTGGCATCTGAGCTAATAGAGTCTGGAACAGTAGTCATAGTCCTCCTGGAAACCTGAAATCAGTTTTATATATGTAGGGTGAGTATACAGGTTTACTCAGTAGGGAAAACCAAAAAATCTCATGCAAAAGTGGGGAGACATTCTAATGCCTCTTGAGAAAAAGAGATAACCAAAGCACCTAGTAAGGAAAATATCCACACAAACCTTAACAAGGCACACTCCACAAATAACACAAGTCAGGTAAAGTAATTGTAATAGCACATCAATGTTTGGGTAGCCCACACCACTTTGCCACTGGTTAATGAAGATATCCTACACGTCAGACCTCCCATGTCATTCTCACCGCAGTCCCAATGACATATCCCACCCGCACACACCTGGGCTACCACAACCACACAGCCCATATACAAACACTTGGGCCACAACCACACGTAACCACACCCGCAGACATCTAGTCCAGAAAAACTACTGCCACGCCCAAAGACACCTAGGCTCGAACAACTATTTCCATGTCTGAAGACACCTGGGCATCATCCCAAAGACACTTGGGAAACAACCTACCCACACACACCTGGACCAACCACTATAATGTGCCATGTTCGAATAATCTTGGGCTATACTGGACCTCAGGCTGTCACATTCTTCCTGAAGAGTCTTGGGCTACTCATGAAAGGGAGCAAAAAAGGAGCTAATAACTAGCCACTCATAGGAGTGTTGGGAAAAACACCCTCCCCCATGAAATGGTGGTGTTCGGCAGGAAGTGATCAACTTGGGCGGGGTGTGAATAAGAAACATATGAACTAAATTATACATATAAGTAAAAAAGAACTCATCCCAACTTAGGGGTTCCAACACTAGCCCATACACAAACACCCTCATTACTATTCATTAATAAAACACAACATCCACAACCAAGTCACAACTAATTCCCGAAAAACAATTCCTCATTGAACCCATTCATTTTTTCATATTCAGGTGGCTCCATTTAAGAAATTTTTCACTACTGGGGAACTGACAGGCATATCCATAAGCCAAGGAATGAAAAACAATAAAGTATAAATCTAATAATTCACACTCAGATCTCTTGTAGGTCACAACAACAAAATGGATATCTGAGATCCCTCAAAGTACTGGAACCAAACAAAGCCTCACCATATGACCCCACACGACCTTAGATCCACACTCCATCAACTGCACCACAATAGGGGATCTCAGCACCATCCATATCACCCCACAAGAATCAAGAAAAACAACCACACATATTACCAAGACAGAGCAAGGAAGTTTCCAGATTTAAACACACCATTCATTGAGTTTTTTCTTTTCCATTAGGTTAACCGTGGTGATCACACAAGGATTATTGTTCACTGGACATAAATTTAATCAACTGAGTTTACTTGATTGGCCAATTTCTATGTTACATCCATTCAATCATCACAGAAGACCGGGGACTATTAGTGCACAAGGAAAGGCCACCAATGTCAATTATTTTTAGTAGACAGAAGACCATAAAATTCACAACATATAAGCTTGGGTAAAAGAGTACAATAGCATCATCAAACACACCCCTTCATTATTTAAAAGTCTGGTTATTATCTTTGTTAAGGTTTGCTTTCATCCATCCCCATAGAAACATTATAATACATGACCCTAATTATACACAATAAAGAGATATGAAGGAAGAACCATACCGGGATGATCAATGATCGAAGTTTCTCTCCACACTACAAGAATTGGGGATGCGTGACTTGTAGGGGAGGAACTCAAGGGACACCAAGAGCTAGAAAAAAAAGATTCAACACCGGTGCACCACATGCCTCGGGAAGGGGTGGAAAAATGCACCAAGGAGAATAAGGAAAATATCCAAGAAGAAGAAGGAAAGAATTATAGTGCGATAAAAAGGGTAGATCCTGGAGTTATGGGATATAAAAATCTTGAACAGATTTTAAGACGGATCGTGGTTTCACCATGTGGTTAGATGGTTACACATGATGGAATTAATTGTTATTTAATAATTCTCATCAAAGAGGTGTCCATAATATATTTACGTTAAGTAGTTTCCTTTAATCAGAGAAAAATGCGTAATAGGGGAGGAACTGGAAAGTACAGAGAAAATGGTGTGACAATTAACCAAAACCCACACATTTTTTTAAGTCAAGGGTCTCCCATCACTTAGGGGATTTTAGATATCATTTATGGGGTTTTAATGTCTTTTAATGGGGTATTAAAACACTCTTACGTCAAAAGATACATTGCGGGAGTAGAATTGGAAAAAGAAACAAAGGTGAAACACCGTTTGGTGAGACACCATAAGCGGTGCCACAGTCATGGTGCCACCATCATGGTGCCACCCTCATGGTGCCACTATAAGTAGTGCCATCGTTTTGTTGTGTTATTTTGATGGTGCGACCATTACAGTGCCACCATTTCGGTGTCTGATCATGACGGTGTGACTGTTATGGTTCCACCATTTCAGCGTGCGGCCGTGATCGGTGCCGCCGTTTTAGTGGAACCATTTGATGGAACATAGTTTTTGGAAAACACTTTAATGAGTCATTACTCGGGCCATTACATCAGATACCTCTCAAAGTATTCTCATCCCTAAAAATATACCAATTAAGAGAAAACCTCCTTAACATCTAGGAACACTTCTCTCTCAAGTAATCACACAACATTTAATGTTCATAATGTCCAGTCATATGGATTAAAGAGTCCATTTCTCCATGTTAAGATACTACCCTCTTTGGGGGTCACTGACTCACCTACATAGGTTTAACCACATCCACTTTAATACATCTTTCTTATGAATCAGGTCCCCCTCCCCATAGTCAGTACTCTTCACACACATCCATAGAATAAGGGAAACACTCCATTTCATAGTTAACAAGGTCAAACACTACATCACAAACAAGTATAGAACAGAACAGAACGAAACTCAAAATAGCTTTGGGTACTGGGCATGCATATGTGCCTCCCATTCCCAGGTACTCTCCTCGAGGCCACCATGACTCCATAACACACGAACCAAGGGAATGGTTCATCGAAAAAGCACCTTCTCTTCACGAGCTCTTATCATCACTGGTCGCTCTACAAATGTCACATCATCCTCGATATCCATCTCTCCCCAGTCGAGGATGTGTGAACCATTGGGTAGATACCGACGGAGCTGAGACACATAGAAGAAGTCGTGCACTCTTAGTAGCAGTGGTGGTAGCGTTAGCTGATAATCCACTTTTTCGACCCACCACAACACCTCGAAGGGTCTGACAAACCTGGGAGAAATCATACTCCCCCAACCGAACCTCTATTGTCCATGCCGAGGGGAGACCTTCAAGAACACGTGGTCCCCGACCTCGAAATCCTAGGGTATCCTCATATTATTAGCATATGACTTTTGATGGTCTTGGGCTACCTTCGTCCTCTCTCATATAATCTGAACCTTCTACATCATGCTTTTCACCACTTTCGAGCCAGGAACACCTACTTTCCCGACCTCTGTCTAGCACATGAGTGAGCGACACAACCTTCTGTACAAGGCTTCAAATGGATCCATTCCAATGGTAGAGTGATATCTATTTTTGTAGGAAAAATATACCAGAGTCAAATGTCATTCCCATGATCCCCGAAAGTCCAAAACACATGCATGTAGCATATCGTCTAATGTATGGATGGTGTGCTCTATTTACCCATCTGTCTGGGGGTGGAAGGCAGTGTTGAGGCATAGTTGGGTGGAAAAAGAATGTTGCAAGACTTTCCAGATCCATGAGGTAAACTGGGTATCCCAATTAGAGACTATGGTCCTTAGAGATCTATTAAACCACACCACTTCGTCCATGTACCGCTGTGCTAGGGCATCCACCGCACTCGACTCCTTGATTGCCAGGAAGTGAGTTCATTTCGTCATTCGGTCCACCACTACCCAGATAGCATCACAACCCCCTTGAATTCTAGTTAGTCTCATGACTAAATCCATAAAGATTTCATCCCACTTCCACTCGGGGACATCTAAAGGGTGTAACAGACCCCCGGGGATTCGGTGTTCAGACTTCACCTGAGGACACATGAGACACTTCGCCACAAACTCTACCACTGCCGCCTTCACCCCAGGTCACCAAAACTGACCCCTAAAGCCCAGTACATCTTGGAAAATCATGTGCGCACTGCCAGGGGTGAGTTTTAGAACTCACCAAGAACACTCTGGCACATTTCTATTGGGATGAACAACTTCCCATAAAACATCATCTGACTCTTCCCATCTTCCGACCATCCTCATAGGGCATCACCAAGGCTAACATGATCATGCATCACTTCAGCCTCTAAGTCCCCCAATGAGACTCCTTCACTTGATGCAACAGAGAGGACTGCACTGTCATCTGGGACAGACAGCCTCTGCCATCCTCTAACCTTGCATCAAGGTGTAGGGCAGCCAACTCCTCCATTGCCTTCCAATCATCTTCCTACTCTAAAATCTAATCCTTCTACAACTTCCTTCTCAACGAATCGGACATCACATTCCCCTTACATTCAGAGTAATATATTTTGAAGTCGTAGTCCTGAAGAAACTCCATCCACATCCACTACCACAAGTTCAGGTCCCGCTGGGAGAAGATATACATCAAGCTCATGTGATCCATGAAGACCACAAAGAGCTCCCCAATGAGGCAATGCTTCCACAATATTAGTGTGAACATGACCCCTAAAATCTTCAAATCTTGTGTGGCATAGTAATGATCATGGGTATGTAACTCCATCTACCCATAAGAGATCACCCCTACTATTTCATCAGCACATACCCCAGGCCTTGGCCTGAAGCATCACAGAAAACCTCAAACGTCACCCCTTCTCCTGGAAATTTCAACACTAGGGTACTAACAAACTTCCCCTTCAGATAACTGAAGGATGCCTCTCACTTCCCACTCCACACGAAAGCTTAGTATCTCTTGGTCAATGATGTCAAACGTGTTATAACTTCGTAAAATTTGGTCACGAATATCCGCTAGTAACTTGCTTGGCTCAAGAAACTATAAACCTCCATCACATTATTGGGTGCCTCCCAAGAAACAATTGCCTCATCTTTTGACAGGTCCACCATTATTCCCTGCTCGAACACCACGTGTCCAAGGAAGTGTACTTCTCACATCCAGAACTTGCACTTAGAAATTTTCCCATAGTGATGGTTTTGTCGGAGGACCTCTAAAACCACCCTCAGATGCTCATCATGATCCTCCTCTGGTCTTGAGTAGATCAAGATGTCTTCAATAAACACGACTATGAACCAGTCTAGATATTCTCGAAAGATAGAGTTCATGAGTCCCATGAACACGGCTAGTGCGTTCGTAATGTCGAACGACATGACCACAAACTCAAATTTCCCATATCTATAGTTTAAGGTAGTCTTTGAGATGTCACCCTCCTTCACCCTCAAATAGTGATTTCCTGATTGCATGTCTATCTTAGAGAACCATCATGCCCCCTTCAATTGGTCAAAGAGGTAATCTATCCTCGAAAGAGGGTAATGGTTCTTGCCCGTTACCTGATTTACTCTCCGGTACTCTATGCACAGTCTGAGACCACCATCTTCCTTCTTCAAGAACAATACTGGAGAACCCCAAGGTGACGCACTAGGTCGAAAAAAACCATTCTTCATCAGATCATAAATCTGAATCTGTAACTATCACAATTCAAAAGGTTCCATCTGATAGGTAGACATCGAAATTGGATGGGTCCAGCTTGAAATTCTATCCCGAACTCAACATCATGTTGAGGGGGTAGAGTCACCACCTCCTCAGGGAAGACATCCATGAATTCACTGATGATCCCTGTGAATTCTACCACCTCCAAGTTTGTTGGCTCCACTGATATCTCGGATAACAAATAAATAAGGGGCTCCACTTTCCGGCTACCCTCTTAGCAACCCCTCTCGCCGACGAAAGTCACACATTGTCCACCCATATCTGAAAACACGATCATTCTTTGGAATTATTCTATAACATCACATAAAAATAATAGCCAGTAGATGCCTAAAATGGCATCATATGGATAAACCTGTAGCAAAAGAAGGTCCCCATTGGATAGATGTGGTCCCAACATCATTCTACATCCTCGGAAAACACAAGACAAGCTGGTCTGACCTCTGACTGGCTTACTCAAAATCAGGGGTACGGAAAGTGTCTCTATGTCTAGACCCAAATCACGGGCTAGACTGGGTGAAACAAAGGAGTGTTAATCTCATGAATCAAAAAAGGCGCATGCAAGAGTACTAAACAAGATGATCTTACCTTGGATGTCTTCTGGCCCAACTAGAATGGCTACCTCTATGGCGTTCAACTGCCCACACCTAGCTCCCCTACCCATAGGTTTTTAGCCACCTCCCTGACCATTCCATGGTCGAGGTCCCTGAAGAGTGCCTTGGTAGGCCTCCTCCTGCAATGTCTTCTCTTGGAAGAGCGGGACCTTGTTGTCCCTGTTGTTGCTACTAAAAGGGCCTGGCTAGAAACTACTGCTACGGAGGTGGGTGCTGAACCTTCCCACCCTCATTGTATTGAACTCAGTCCAAGCACTAGTTATGAAGATTCCCACGGCTTCCACAGATGAATCATCTCTGTCCTGGGCCCGAAAAGAAAGGGCGAGGACTGGGAGATCAAAATAATAACTACTGGGGCCTAATCCCCACTGGCTGAAACCTAGAAGGCCCTGACACTGGAGGCCTACTGCTGAAGGCCTTCCCCTTTGATGATCCCAACTGAATCCCTTCTTGGGGAACACCTCCCAGCGTGTGCATCATCTCTACCACTTCATCCTTCTTCTGGACCTCCAAGTATGTCGGTAGAGTGAAAGGAGTAACAGCATAGTAGAGAGAAGGTCGGAGTTCATCCTCTAAACGTCTCTCCTGATATTCCTCATCCGAAAAGAGTTCCGTAGTAAAGAAAATGAGATCCTTGAACTTGATCCCCAACTCTCTCACTAACATGCTCTCCTACTGAAGGGAGATTTTCTCCTGTCTCTTCTCTGACTTCATCGTGGAAGAGGTAAATTCTACCTGAATCTCCCTCTCGAAGTCAGTCCACAAAAGCTCAGCTTCCCTCTTCTCCCCAAGATAGAGCATCCACCAATGACATGCCATTCCATGCATCTGGCTTACATCTAGAGGAACCCAGTACTCCGTTGGTGCCCGGATCAAGCTGAAATATATCACCAGATCCGCGATCCATCTCTCTATCGCCATATTTGAGATGTTTCCCTCGTACTTCCCGAGGGTCTGCCGCTAAAAGGCATGAAGCATCTTCTTCCACTGGTCGTCCTCCTCCTCTTAATTTTCCCTCTACTGATTTGTCAAATCAGCCTCCTGGGCCTTGATTTCTCGCACTACCTGTGGTTGCCATCCGGGTACCATATCTTTATGGTAAACTAGGAATGCCTAAGCCTGAGTAGTGTAAAATATTTCTTTTAAATTTTTCTTAAACGTTTCATTTATTTTAAATCCCCAAAGTACTCAAGACACATAATAACATAGCTCATTAAGTTTCATGTACCTTTCTTAGGATCTCTACCCTGTAATCAGTGTATCCACACTTGGTCATTCGATAGGTCCAAAGTCCTTGCATTGGATCATGGGGGGCCTAAAATCCTATGTCCTAGCCAGTCTTCCCTGGCCTATTTCACATGACAAGATTACCTAACACTGTTTCCTACCATCCCATTCAATCCTCACTATGCCTAACCCTTGACTCCATCCTATCTCTCAACCTTCCTATAATACCATTCTATCATGACCCGCCTTCACCAATATGAGGGAAGAGACAGCAGATTTCTAGACCCTTCCTTCTTCAAGTCGAAGGAGAGATAATGACCCCTAAGACCTGCCTTCAATAGGTTCTAGAGTGGAGACTAGCACCAAGGGTATAGAATCACACAAAAAATGTAAGGAATCACCCTTTATATTTAGTAGTATTGGGAGATAATATAGTAAATCCTAAACAACACCAAAACTGGAGGTAAACGTAAATCCAAAAAAATCCATTCCCATATGCATGTTCTAATAATAATGTTCTATAGAGTACAAGAAAAACTCCAAAGGAAAGTACCAAAAGAAAAGAAAAATAGAAACCCCAACGGTCCCGGCACCTGAGCTAATAGGGTCTGGAACATTCCTCAATGTCCTTCTAGAAACCTAAAAGATGTTTTATATACGTAGGGTGATTATACAGGTATATACAGTAGGGAAAACCAAAAATCTCTCTTGAATAACTGGGAAGGCATTCTAATGCCCCATGAGAAAAGAAGATAACCAAAGAACCTAAAAAGGAAACTATCCACCCAAACCTCACCAAGGCACACTCCCCAAATAATGCAAGTCAAGTAATGTAATAGTAATAACACATTGATGTTTGGGTACCCCACACAACTTTTTCACTGGTTATTGAATACATCCTACATGTCAGACCTCCCCTGCCATTCTCACCAAAGATTATTGGCTAAGGAAAATCCAAATTTGGGGGCAAAGAAATGAGATGTGGTGATGTCTTAGGTTATGAAGGTCTCCTTCACAAATTTCTTACTTTCAGAAAATTATGTGAATTATGGAATACTATAAGAATTAATATGAATATGTGTATATTTAAAGGATGTGATTGTGCAGTTGTTCTATATGGAAAAATAATAAAGGGGAATATATACCTTGTAAGCGGAGAATAAGACATGTGATTTTAATCCAAAGAGTAATAAAATAGGTAGTGGAATAAATAGGTTGGCCATATATGACAACCATATATGAAGGATCTAGTCCATTGTGATGAATATCATGATCTCTTTAACCCATCATATGATCATACTAAACATGAAATGATTTTCAACACGAGATGATCATCATAAATACATATAGGGTAAAAAATAAAAATTCAACTAAAGTGAATGAATTGGTGCATGAAGATGTATGTGGTCCTATCCCACCAATATCCTTTTATAGAAATAGGTATTAAGTTCATTTAATTTATGATTATAGAAGGATGGAATGGGTATTTTTCATTTATTACAAGTCATAGGAGTTCAATTTTATTAAACATAATTAGAGGGAATTTGAAAGGATTCATGGAAAGAGGATTATAAATATTAATACTAATAATGGAATGATGTTCAAAAACAATCAAGTAAAATATTAACTTGAGAAACATGGGATAAGAAATCAAGTTTCACCAGTAAAGACTCCTAAAAAATAGAGTAGTTTAGAGAATAAATTGCATCATCAACAACACAGAATGAAAAATTCTTTTTGAAAAAGACTTACTAGATAAATTCTGGAAGGAAGGACTCTTAACATCAGTCTAAATATCTAATAGGGATCTATTATTTTTGAATAAATAAATGAAATTTTTTGAGATGTGGTAAGGAATGAATAAAACATTAAAGTGATTTTGAATATTTGGAAGTGTTTCATTGTCATTAAAGAGAAACACAGGAAGTTTGAGTCATGCGGAGATTAGGGGTTATTCCTTGGATACTCAGGGAAAATAAAATCATTTAAATTCTTCAACAAAATTTTGGGATAAGTTCATGAAAGAAATAATGTCACTATAGTATAAAATGAACAAAATATTCAGCAAAATAATGAACAGTTTCAGGATTAATGTGATCATAAGATAATAAAATCAGGGGGAGAAGAAGTTGAAAATGATGATTTAGAATAAGATAATGACTATGAGCATAAAGAAGTAAAATTTGTACTTTAAAGGAAGAAGAACTGTCAAAATGAAATTTAAAGACAGAAGATAATCAATGATCATATAGCACAAGTGAAGACAGGTAGTATGAAAAATATATAACAAGCATAATTATTATCCTAAGTAGAGCCTAAATGTTTTTAGGAAGTATCTAGAGATGAAAAATGGGTTCAAACTAAAAATGAAGAGATTTCCCAAATTGAGAACAATTAGAAATAGTAGATAATTTTGAGACCAATAGATAATAATTTCAATAAGAGTAAATGGGTATATAAAAACAATATGAATAAAGATGGTGTAGTGATTCAAAATAAATCACGTATAACATCAAAAGGGTACTCCCATATAGAGGGTATCTAAAATGATGAAAAAAATTACTTCCTGTAAGTATAGAGACAATCATATTATTTTTTACCATAGTAGTGATAAGATGGTTTAATGATATCTATATGGGAATCAAGTTAGCATTTTAGAATGGGAATCTGTAATAATAAGTTTATATTGAGAAACCACATGGTTTTTTCATTCATAAATATTATAACAGAGGTTTTAAATGATGAAGGTTCTATAAGGGTTGAAGCAAGAAGAAGTATCATGGTGTTAAATACTAGATTAGTTTTTTAAGAAGTATGGTTTTCATTGTGGGGTAATTTATTATAATCTATATGTCAATAATAAAAATAATCAAAAGATGTTGGTGCTAATATGTGTTAATGACATAATATTTGGTGGATCTGATGAAGCACAATTCATATAGTTTGCAGAATTCATGAAAAGTGAATTAGAGTTTCCAATAATGGGGGGATGAAAGTTTTCATTGGTTTACAAGTGACACAAGAAAATAATTACACATCGGTTTCTCAATATATATATTATAACGAGGGTTTTAGAAGATTTGTAATGGATAATTCTACGGATATGACTACTTTGTTGGCTACCTTGATAAAATTATCATGGGATAATGAAGGAAATGTAGTTAATGTCATAGAATACAAGAAAATTATTGGTAGTATTTATTACATGATAATGAGAAGACATGATATTGTGTTTTCCACGTGACAAGTAAAATGATATCAAACCAATCACAAGGAAATACACATGATTTCAGTTAAATGAATATGTTGGTATATCAATGGGATGGTGGAGTTAGGTTTGCGATACAATAAAAAATCCCAACCAGCATTATTAGGATTTAGAGATGTAGAATAGGATAGATAATAAGATGATAGAAAATCAATGTCAGGCGGTTCTTTCTATACTAGTTGTTTTTTTTATTTCTCAGTTATGGAATAAAAAAATTTATTTTTTTAGCACCGTAGAAGCTGAATATATTGCGGATAATCAAGTGTGAATGTGTTTATTATGAACAAAGCATCAACTTTATGATATGTGAGATGAAGTAATGTCTTCGATAATAATCTATTGTGATAATTCAAGTGATTTTAATATTATAAAAAATTCATTCCAACACTCAAGGACAAGGATCATTGAAATCAAGAATCATTTTATCATGGAGAATGTGGGAAAAGGGATTATGAAGTTGGATTATGTGCCTATAAAACTAAATATTGCAGAAATTATCATGAAGGCCTTTCTAAGGTTGAATTAGAGAGGAATTTACTAGCTCTTAGAGTTTAGTTGACTCCCTTCACTTGAATATGTAAGGATATGGGACCCCCTCTCCCCGATGTATGGTTTTTTTCTCTACTGTGTTAATATGTGTTATTTACCTTGTTGCAGAACATAACAAAGTTACCTTTAGTTTCATTAAAAAGGGGGGAGGGATTGTAGATATAAAATAAGAGAAAACTTTTTAATCCAGACAATGGAGAAGCTGGTAGGGGGAATTCAATATAGGGGGATAATCTAATCGAGGGAGAAGTGAATTAGGGAATGTTTTAAATTTCATGGTGCTATAGATAAACAATCAAAGGTTATATATCACGATAGATGTGGTTCATTATGGAATTTTTTTATTCATTTTGGAATAAAGTGATTCGTTGAAAAACTTTTCATAATACTCTCTTTTCTCATGTTAAGCATTTTCATGACCTGATTCACCAAGATGAGGGAAGGGATAGCAGATTTCCATACCCTTCCTTTTTTAAGATGAAGGAGAGATAATGACCCATGAGACCCACCTCTAATAGGTCTTGGAGTGGAAACTCGAAATAAGGGTTTAGAATCACACACAAAATGGAAGGAATCAACATTTTTATTTACTAGGATCATGAGATAAGATAGTAAATCCCAAACAACACAAAAACTGGAAGAAAAATTAAGGCAAAAAAAAATCCATTCACATATCTATGTTCCAATAATAATGTTCTACATAGTAAAATAAAAACTATAAATGGAAGTACCAAAATAAAAAAATAGCGACGCCAATGGTCCTGGCATCCGAGCTAATAGGGTCCGGCACGGTCCTCAGAGTCCTCCTGGAAACCTGAAATCAGTTTTATATATGTAGGGTGAGTATACAGGTTTACTCAGTAGGGAAAACCAAAAACTGTCATGCAAAAGTGGGGAGACATTCTAATGCCTCTTGAGAAAAAGAGATAACCAAAGCACCTAGTAAGGAAAATATCCACACAAACCTTCACAAGGCACACTCCACAAATAACACAAGTCAAGTAAAGTAATTGTAATAGCACATCAATGTTTGGGTAGCCCACACCACTTTGCCACTGGTTAATGAAGATATCCTACATGTCAGACCTCCCATGTCATTCTCACCGTAGTCCCAATGACATATCCCACCCGCACACACCTGGGCTACCACAACCACACATCCCATATACAAACACTTGGGCCACAACCACACGTAACCACACCCGCAGACATCTAGTCCAGAAAAACTACTGCCACGCCCAAAGACACCTAGGCTCGAACAACTATTTCCATGTCTGAAGACACCTGGGCATCATCCCAAAGACACTTGGGAAACAACCTACCCACACACACCTGGAGCAACCACTACAATGTGCCATGTTCGAAGAATCTTGGGCTATACTGGACCTCAGGCTGTCACATTCTTCCTGAAGAGTCTTGGGATACTCATGAAAGGGAGCAAAAAAGGAGCTAATAACTAGCCAATCATAGGAGTGTTGGGAAAAACACCATCCTCCATGAAATGGGGATGTTCGGCAGGAAGTGATCAACTTGGGTGGGGTGTGAATAAGAAACATATGAACTAAATTATACATATAAGTAAACAGGAACTCATCCCAACTTAGGGGTTCCAACACTAGCCCATACACAAACACCCTCATTACTATTCATTAATAATACACAACATCCACAACCAAGTCACAACTAATTCCCGAAAAACAATTCCTCATTAAAGCCATTATTTTTTTCATATTCAAGTGACTCCATTTAAGAAATTTTTCACTACTGGGGAACTAACAGGCATAGCCATAAGCCAAGGAAGGAAAAACAATAAAGTAGAAATCTAATACTTCACACTCAGATCTCTTGTAGGTCACAACAAAAAAATGGATATCTAAGATCCGTCAAAGTACTAGAACCAAACAAAGCCTCACCATATGACCCCACACGACCTTAGATCCACACTCCATCAACTGCACCACAATAGGGGATCTCAGCCCCATCCATATCACCCCACAAGAATCTAGAAAAACAACCACACATATTACCAAGACAGAGCAAGGAAGTTTCCAGATTTAAACACACCATTCCTTGAGTTTTTTCTTTTCCATTAGGTTAACTGTGGTGATCACACAAGGATTATTGTTCACTGGACATTCATTTAATCAACTGAGTTTACTTGATTGGCCAATTTCTATGATACATCCATTCAATCATCACAGAAGACCGGGGACTATTAGTGCACAAGGAAAGGCCACCAATGTCAATGATTTTTAGTAGACAGAATCCCATAAAATTCACAACATATAAGATGGGGTAAAAGAGTACAACAGCATCATCAAACACACCCCTTAATTCTTTAAAAGTCTGGTTATTATCTTAGTTAAGTTTTGCTTTCATCCATCCCCATAGAAACATTATAATACATGACCCTCATTACACACAATAAAGAGATATGAAAGAAGAACCATACCTGGATGATCAATGATCGAAGTTTGTCTCCACACTCCAAGAATTAGGGATGCGTGACTTGTAGGGGAGGAACTCCAGGGACACCAAGAGCGAGAAATAAAAGATTTAACACCGGTGCATACTTTCCTCGGGAAGGGGGGACAAAATTCACTAAGGAGAATAAGGAAACTATCCAAGAAGAAGAAGGAAAGAATTATAGTGCGATAAAAAGGGTAGATCCTGGAGTTATGGGATATAAAAATCTTTAACATATTTTAAGACGGATCGTGGTTTCACCATGTGGTTAGATGGTTACACATGATGGAATTAATTGTTATTTAATAATTCTCATCAAAGAGGTGTCCATAATGGATTTACGTTAAACATTTTCCTTTAATCAGAGAAAAATGCGTAATAGGGGAGGAACTGGAAAGTGCATAGAAAATGGTGTGACAATTAAGGAAACCCCACAAATTTTTGTAAGTCAAGGGTATCCCATCACTTAGGGGATTATAGATATCATTTATGGGGTTTTAATGGCTTTTAAAGGGGTATTAAAACACTCTTACGTCAAAAGATACATTGCGGGAGTAGAATTGGAAAAAGAAACAACGGTGAAACACCGTTTGGTGAGACACCATAAGCGGTGCCACAGTCATGGTGCCACCATCATGGTTCCACCCTCATGGTGCCACTATAAGCAGTGCCACCATTTTGTTGTGTTATTTTGATGGTGCGACCATTACAGTGCCACCATTTCGGTGTCTGATCATGACGGTGTGACTGTTACGGTTCCACCATTTCAGTGTGCGACCATGATCGGTGCCACCGTTTTAGTGGAACCATTTGATGGAACTTAGTTTTTGGAAAACACTTTAATGAGTCATTACTCGGGCCATTACATCAGATACCTCTCAAAGTATTCTCATCCCTAAAAATATACCAATTAAGAGAAAACCTCCTTGACATCTAGGAACACTTCTCTCTCAAGTAATAACACAACATTTAAAGTTCATATTGTCCAGTCATATGGATTAAAGAGTCCCTTTTTCCATGTTAAGATACTACCCTCTTTGGGTGTCACTGACTCACCTACATAGGTTTAACCACATCCACTTTAATGCATCTTTATTATGAATCAGGTCCCCCTCCCCATAGTCAGTACTCTTCACACACGTCCAGATAATAAGGGAAACACTCCATTTCATAGTTAACAAGGTCAAACACTACATCACAAACAAGTATAGAACAGAACAGAACGAAACTCAAAATAGCTTTGGTTACTGGGCATGCATATGTGCCTCCCATTCCCAGGTACTCTCCTCGAGGCCACCATGACTCCATAACACACGAACCAAGGGAATGGTTCATCGACAAAGCACCTTCTCCTCACGAGCTTTTATCATCACTGGTTCCTCTACAAATGTCACATCATCCTCGATATCCATCTTTCCCCAGTTGAGGATGTGTGAACCATTGGGTAGATACCGACAAATCTGAGACACATAGAAGACGTCGTGCACTCTTAGTAGGAGCGGTGGTAGCGCGAGATGATAATCTACTTTGCCGACCCACCACAACACCTCGTAGGGTCTGACAAACCTGGGAGAAATCATACTCCCCCTACCGAACCTCTGTTGTCCACGCCGAGGGGAGACCTTCAAGAACACGTGGTCCCCGACCTCGAAATCCTAGGGTATCCTCATATTATTAGCATACGACTTCTGATGGTCTTGGGCTGCCTTCGTCCTCTCTCATATAATCTGAACCTTCTACATCATGCTTTTCACCACTTTCGATCCAGGAACACCTGCTTCCCGACCTCTGTCCAGCACATGAGTGAGCGACACAGCCTTCTGTACAAGGATTCAAATGGATCCATTCCAATGGTAGAGTGATATCTATTATTGTAGGAAAAATATACCAGAGTCAAATGTCATACCCATGATCCCCGAAAGTCCAAAACACATGCATGTAGCATATCGTCTAATGTATGGATGGTGTGCTCTATCTACCCATCTGTCTTGGGGTGGAATGCAGTGCTGAGGCATAGTTGGGTGGAAAAAGAATGTTGCAAGACTTTCCAGATCCATGAGGTAGACTAGGTATCCCAATCAGAGACTATGGTCCTTAGATATCTATGAAACCACACCACTTCGTCCATGTACCGTTGTGCTAGGGCATCCACCGCACACGACTCCTTGATTGCCAGGAAGTGAGTTCATTTCGTCATCCGGTCCACCACTACCCAGATAGCATCACAACCCCCTTGAACTCTAGGTAGTCTCATGACTAAATACATAAAGATTTCATCCCACTACCACTCGGGGACATCTAAAGGGTGTAACAGACCCCTGGGGATGCAGTGTTCTGACTTCACCTGATGACACATGAGACACTTCGCCACAAAATATATCACTTCCCCCTTCACCCCAGCTCACCATAACTGACCCCTAAAGCCACAGTACATCTTGTAAAATCATGTGCGCACTGCCAGGGGTGAGTTTTAGAACTCACCAAGAACACTCTTGGAAATTTCTATTGGGATGAACAACTTCTCATAAAACATCATCTGACTCTTCCCATCTTCCGAACATCCTCCTAGGGCATCACCAAGGCTAACATGATCGCGCATCACTTCAGCCTCTAAGTCCCCCAATGAGACTCCTTCACTTGCTGCAACAGAGACGACTGCACTGTCATCTGGGACAGACAGCCTCTGCCATCCTCTAACCTTTCATCCAGGTGTAGGGCAGCCAACTCCTCCATCGCCTTCCAAGCATCTTCCTACTCTCAAATCGAATCCTTCTACAACTTCCTTCTCAAGGAATCGGACACCAAATTCCCCTTACATTCAGAGTAATATATTTTGAAGTCGTAGTCCTGAAGAAACTCCATCCACATCCAATACCGCAAGTTCATGTCCCGCTGGGAGAAGATATACATCAAGCTCCTGTGATCCATGAATACCACAAAGAGCTCCCCAATGAGTTAATGCTTCCACAATATTAGTATGAACATGACCCCTAAAATCTTAAAATCTTGGGTGGCATAGTAATGATCATGGGTATGTAACTCCATTGACCCATAAGAGATCACCCCTACTGTTGCATTAGCACATACCCCAGGCCTTGGCCTGAAGCATCACAGAACACCTCAAACGTCACCCCTTCTCCTGGAAACCTCAACCCTGGGGTACTAAGAAACGTCCCCTTCAGATAACTGGAGGATGCCTCTCACTTCCCAATCCACACGAAATCATAGTATCTCTTGGTCAAGGATGTCAAACGTGTTATAACTTCGGAAAATTTGGTCACGAATCTCCGGTAGTAACTTGCTTGGCTCAAGAAACTATAACCATCCATCACATTATTGGGTGCCTCCCAAGAAACAATTGCCTCAACTTTTGACAGGTCCACCATTATTCCCTGCTCGGACACCACATGTCCAAGGAAGTGTACTTCTCACATCCAGAACTTGCACTTGGAAATTTTCCCATAGTGATGGTTTTGTCGGAGGACCTCTAAAACCACCCTCAGATGCTCAGCATGATCCTCCTCTAGTCTTGAGTAGATCAAGATTTCGTCAATAAACACAACTATGAACCAGTCTAGATATTCTCGAAAGATGGAGTTCATGAGTCCCATGAACACGGCTAGTGAGTTCGTAACGTCGAACGACATGACCACAAACTCAAATTTCCCATATCTATAGTTGAAGGTAGTCTTTGAGATGTCACCCTCCTTCACCCTCAAATAGTGATGTCTTGATTGCATGTCTATCTTATAGAACCATCATGCCCCCTTCAATTGGTCAAAGAGGTAATCTATCCTCGAAAGAGGGTAACGGTTCTTGCCCGTTACCTGATTTAGTCTCTGATAGTCTATGCACAGTCTGAGACCACCATCTGCCTTCTTCAAGAACAATACTGGAGAACCCCAAGGTGACGCACTAGGTCGAAAAAAACCATTCTTCATCAGATCATAAATCGGAATCTGTAACTATCGCAATTCAAAAGGTTCCATCTGATAGGTAGCCATCGAAATTGGATGGGCACCAGGTTGAAATTCTATCTCGAACTCAACATCATGTTGAGGGGGTAGAGTCACCACCTCCTCAGGGAAGAGGTCCATGAATTCACTGATGATCCCTGTGAATTCTACCACCTCCAAGTCTGTTGGCTCCACTGATAGCTCAGATAACAATGAAATAATGGGATCCACTTTCCGGCTACCCTCTTAGCAACCCCTCTCGCCGACGATAGTCACACGTTGTCCACCCATATCTGAAAACACGATCCTTCTTTGGAATTATTCTATAACAGCACATACAAATATCAGCCAGTCGATGCCTAAAATGACATCATATGGATAAACCTGTAGCAAAAGAAGGTCCCCATTTGAAATATGTGGTCCCAACATCATTCTACATCCTCGAAAAACACAAGACAAGCTGTTCTGACCTCTGACTGGCTTACTCAAAACCAGGGGTACGGAAAGTGTCTCTATGTCTAGACCCAAAGCATGGGCTAGACTGGGTGAAACAAAGGAGTGTAAATCTCGTGAATCAAAAAAGGCGCATGCAAGAGTACTAAACAAGATGATCTTACCTTGGATGACTTCTGGCCCAACTAGAATGGCTGCCTCTATGGCATTCAACTGCCCACACCTAGCTCCCCTACCAATAGTTTTTTAGCCACCTCCCTGACCATGCCATGGTCGAGGTCCCTGAAGAGCGCCTTGGTAGGCCTCCTCCTAAAACTTCTTCTCTCGGAGGAGCGGGACCTTGTTGTCCCTGTTGTTGCTAATGAAAGGGTCTGGCTAGAAACTACTGCTACGGAGGTGGGCGCTGAACCTTCCCACCCCCATTGTATTGAACTCAGTCTGATCACTAGTTATGAAGATTCCCACCGCTTCCACAGATGAATCATCTCAGTCCTGGGCCTGAAAATAAAGGGCGAGGACTAGGAGATCAAAATAGGAACTACTGGGGCCTAATCCCCACTGGCCGAAACCTAGAAGCCCCTGACACTGGAGGTCTACTGCTGACGGCCTTCCCCTTTGATGAGCCCAACTGAATCCCTTCTTGGGGAACAACTCCCAGCATGTGCATCATCTCTACCACTTCATCCTTCTTCTGGACCTCCAAGTATGTCGGTAGAGTGAAAGGAGTAACATCATAGTAGAGAGAAGGTCGGAGTGCCTCCTTTAAACGTCTCGCCTGAGATTCCTCATCCGAAAAGAGTTCCTTAGTAAAGAAAACGAGATCCTTGAACTTGATCCCAAACTCTCTCACTAACATGCTCTCCTACTGAAGGGAGATTTGCTCTTGTCTCTTCTCTGCCTTCATCGTGGAAGAGATAAATTCTACCTGAATCTCCCTCTTGAAGTCAGTCCACAAAAGCTCAGCTTCCCTCTTCTCCCCAAGATAGAGCATCCACCACTGACATGCAACTCCATGCCTCTGGCTTACATCTAGAGGAACCCAGTACTCCGTTGGAGCCCGGATCAAGCTGAAATATATCACCAAATCCTCTATCCAGCTCTCTATCGCCATATTTGAGATGTTTCCCTCGTACTTCCCGAGGGTTTTCCACTAAAAGGTACGAAGCATCTTCTTCCACTAGTCGTCCTCCTCCTCTCAATTTTCCCTCTACTGATTTATCAAATCAGCCTCCTGGGCCTTGATTTCTCGCACAACATGTGGTTTCCATCCGGGTACCATATCTTCATGGTAAACTAGGAATGCCTAAGCCTGAGTAGTGTAAAATATTTCTTTTAAATTTTTCTTAAACGTTTCATTTATTTTAAATCCCCAATGTACTCAAGACACATAATAACATAGGTCATTAAGTTTCATGTACCTTTCATTGGATCTCTACCCTGTAATCAGTGTATCCACACTTGGTCATTCGATAGGTCCAAAGTACTTGCATTGGATCATGGGGGGCCTAAAATCCTACGTCCTAGCCAGTCGTCCCTGGCCTATTTCACATGACAAGATTACCTAACACTGTTTCCCTACCATCCCATTCAATCCTCACTATTCCTAACCCTTGACTCCATCCTATCTCTCAACCTTCCTATAATACCATTCTATCATGACCCGCCTTCACCAATATGAGGGAAGAGACAGAAGATTTCCAGACCCTTCCTTCTTCAAGTTGAAGGAGAGATAATGACCCCTAAGACCTGCCTTCAATAGGTTCTAGAGTGGAGACTAGCACCAAGGGTATAGAATCACACACAAAATGGAAGGCATCACCCTTTATATTTAGTAGTATTGGGAGATAATATAGTAAATCCTAAACAACACCAAAACTGGAAGTAAACGTAAATCCAATAAAAATCCATTCCCATATGCATGTTCTAATAATAAAGTGCTATAGAGTACAAGAAAAACTCCAAAGGAACGTACCAAAAGAAAAGAAAAACAGAAACCCCAATGGTCCCGGCACCTGAGATAATAAGGTCTGGAACATTCCTCAATGTCCTTCTAGAAACCTAAAAGATGTTTTATATACGTAGGGTGAGTATACAGGTATATACTGTAGGAAAAACCAAAAAGCTCTCGTGCATAATTGGGGAGGCATTCTAATGCCCAATGAGAAAAGAAGATAACCAAAGCACCTAAAAAGGAAACTATCCACCCAAACCTCACCAAGGCACACTCCCCAAATAATGCAAGGCAAGTAATGTAATAGTAATAACACATTGATATTTGGGTACCCCACACCACTTTTTTACTGGTTATTGAATACATCCTACATGTCGGACCTCCCCTGCCATTCTCACGAAAGTCCCACTGCCATACCCCACCCACACACACCTGGGATACCACAACCACACATCCTGCCCGCAAACACCTAATCCACAACCACACGTCACTACGCCCGCAGACACTTGGGCAAGAACAACTACTACCACACCCGAAGACACCCAGTCCCGAACAACTACTGTCACGGCCAAAGACACCTAGGCTTCATCTCAAAGACACTTGAGAAACAAACTGCATGCACACACATGGGCCATCCACTACAACGTACCCTGCTTGAAGAATCTTGGTCTATAATGGACCTCAGGCCATCACAGCATGCCCGAAGATTCTTGGGATATTCAAGAAATGGAGCAGAAAAGGAGCTAATAACCAACCACTCATAGGAGTGTTGGGAAATACACTCTCATCCATGAAATGGGGGTGTTCGACACGAAGTTCTCAACTTGGGTGGGGCACGAATAAGAATCATAAGAACTAAATTGTACATATAGGTAAATAAGCACTCATCCCAACCTAGGGGTTCCAACACTATCCCATACACAAACACCCTCGTTACTATTCATTCAAAAAA
Source organism: Viscum album (assembly GCA_963277665.1). Lineage (NCBI taxonomy): Eukaryota > Viridiplantae > Streptophyta > Magnoliopsida > Santalales > Viscaceae > Viscum > Viscum album. Next base: position 967,276,482 of record OY728167.1, read on the forward strand.
ACACAAAAGCCACAACCAAGTCATAACTCATTCCTGGAAAACAATTCCCCATTGAACCCATTATTGTTTGCATATTCAAGTGATTCCATTTAAGTAATTATTCACTACTGGGAAACTAACAGAAATAACCATAGGATAAGGAAGGAAAAACAATCAAGCAGCAATTTAAGCATTCACACATAGTTCTATTATAAGTCATAACAAAAAAGGGATTTGTGAGATCCCTAAAAGTACTAGAACCAATCCAAGACTCACTATACTACCCCATGTGACCTTAGATCTATAAACCAACAACTACACCACAACAGAGGATCACATCCCCATCCATTTCATCCCCCAAGAATCAAGCAGAACAACCACACATATTACTAAGACAGAGCAAGGGAGTTTCCATATTTAAACACACCATTCATTGAGTTCCTTCGTTTCTGTTGGTTTAACCATGGTGATCACACAAGGATTATTGATCACTTGACATTCATTTAATAAACTGAGTTTACGTGATTAACCAATTTCCATGTTACATCCATTCAATAATCACAAAATATAAGGATCCATTAGTGTGCAAGGAAAGACCTCCAATGACCATGATTTTAAGTGGACAGAATCCCATACAATTCACAACATATAAGTAGGGGTAAAAGAGTACAACAACATCATCAAACGCACCCCTTCATTCTTTAAAAGTCTGGTTATTATCTTTATTAAGGTTTGGATTCATCCATCCCCATAGAAACATTAGAATACCCGTCCCGCATGATTCAATGTTAATAGAGACAAAGGAAGAACCCTACCTAGATGATCAACGATCAAACTTTCTCTCCACACGCCAAGAATTGGGGATGTGGGACTTGTAGAGGAGGAACGTTGAGGACTCCAAGAGTGAGCAGAAAAGATATAACACAGGCGCACCACTTGCCTCAGAAAGGGGGACTTCAAACTCACCAAAAAGAAGAAGGAAACCAGCCAAGAAGAAGAAAAAAAGAATTCTAGTGTGATAAAAAAGTGAGATCCTGGAGTTATGGGATATGAAAATATTCAATGACTTTTAAGTATGATCGTGGTTTCACCACATGGTTATACAGTTACACATGATAGAAATAATTGTTCTTTAATAATTCTCATCAGATAGGTGGCCATAATAGTTGTGTGTTAAACGATTTCCTTTAATCAAAGGAAAACATGTAACAAGGGTGGAACTGGAATGTACGAGAAAATGGTGTGACATTGAGAAAAAATTCACACATTTTGGTAAGACAAGGGTATCTCGGCTCTTAAGGGATTTTAGATATCATTTATGGTCTTGTGATGGATTTGAAATGGGTATTAAAACACTCTTACCTCAAGAGATACATTACAGGAGCAGAACTTGAAAAAGAAACAAGGGTGGGACACCGTTTTGTGAGACACTGTAAGTGGGGCCACATTCACAGTGCCACCATCACGGTGCCACCATAAGTGGTTCCACCATAAGCGGTGCCACTGTTTCGGTGCGTGACCATGATGATTCGACCGTTATGGTGCCAATGTCATGGTGCCACCCTCATGGTGCCACTGTTTCAGTGTGCGGCTGTTATGGTGCCACCGTCATGGTGCCACCCTCACAGTGCCACCCTAATGGTGCCACCATAGGCGGTGCCACCATTTCAATTTGTGACCGTGACCGGTGATACCGTTTCCATGGAACCGTTTTATGGAACTGAGTTTTTGGAAAACTCTTTAATGAGTCATTGTCCGGGCCATTACAACCATATATCATGTGGTGGTATAGTATGTATTGATATTATATTGGATCACTATCAGAATCATAATAAGTGAATGTTGGTAGAAGATAGATGAAGCTTTAATGATGTATCAAAATGACAAGAGTTATCAACAACCCCAAAAGAAGGATAGTTGGTAAAAAATATCACGCGTTATCATTATATTATTTTTGGGATGATAGTGCTTCTTAAAAAAGAATATTTCCAAGATATTTTGTGGTGTTCTAGAGATATTTTTGACATGATATGTTGACAAAGATCTAAAAAATGGAATGGATTCCCTATAAGTTGTATAAAAAATTGCATACACAAGGTGGCATCATTTTCTAGTGTGTTCCAAGTTTTTGGTGTCGAAACATTAGTGGATAGACCTATAATTATGGAATAAATATTTCTTTGAAGGCATTATAAAATTATGGTCAAGTAAATATCATCACAAAGACTGGGTTTCATGAAGGGAAATTCCCAATTTTTTGGATCATCATGAGTGGAGAATCACGAATGCACAAATGTTTGACAGTAATCTCTATGACTATGAGAAGCTTCATGAATGGGAAATTCACATGGTGCTTGAAAAACATAGATTATAGTGAAATATGTGGGAGATTTTTATGAAATGGTGATGATGTGGATGGATTTTTCTAGAATGGTAGGCAATGCCTATAAATAGGCCTCTACCCATTCAAAAAATTGTAGATAAAGTCTTAATAAAAATTCTAAGGCTTTAGATTTTCGAAGGTTTTTCAAAAAGATGGTTCTTGTGAAATAGTTTTCTAAGAAAGTAAGTTCATAAAGGCTATGAAAGTAGACCAAAAATTATGAGAATTAATAAATCATTAAAGTTCATGAAGTCCATAAAAAGATGTTTGAATGTTGTGATCATTGTGAGGGCTAAGTGAACTCTTAGATACTGCTTGAGCTTTGCAAAAGGAGGATGTATAGTGGAGTCTATTTGAGTTATAAAACAGAGGTGTGTTTCATGAATGTTGTTTGGTTTTCATAGAAAGAGTATTCTTGTGAATGTTTGGAAATATTCATGAAGTTTTGAGATTCACAAAGGCAGTGAGCATCATGAAAATAAAAAAATGGATTTCCCAATAAATCTCTCATAATGTGGTATTCATCAATTGAATGAATATGAGAATTTAACAAAAAAATCTATGTATAATTGAATATGTATTCATTATTGATATTTAAGGGACTTACATGTCTATAACAGTGGGTGAATCACTTCCAAAGTAGTGATAAAAGGAAGAGGAATAAGGTGATCATTTCCACCAATAGTGATCTATAGAATGAGTCTTAGGGAGTGACCCTTAGGAAGGTAGTAAGATATACCTAAACCAAGTAAAAGCAGTCATCCTGGGAATAGAGGTGATATATCCCAAACATTTAATTGGCAATGAGGCTGAATAAATTTTTTACATCGACACATCGTCGTTGTATAGGTCTTTGATGTATCCTAGTGAGGGTAAACCAAGTAAGATTTATTGTGTCTCATGCATGATTTAATTTATGATTATACATTTCTATTGTAAATGGAGAGAAGATTGTTTTGTCTAATGATGAAACAAGATCTGAAGTGGAAGTGGTTTTAATCTATTATACCTTGATTCACCCCCTCTTAGGGTATTTGAACTAGTTGGGTTAACAAAATGTCTTTATTATTCTTGAAATCATTGACTCTGTTTCTCTCACTAATTACACCCACTCTATCTTCTAAATTGATTTTCATTAATTATATTGAATTTATGAATAATTAATGGAGGTAGGAACAAAAAATTAGAAGATAATCATGTGGTCTTTACAGATTTCATGATTAATAGAGAAAGAAAAGGTTTAGATAGAAATAAAATAAATAGTGCATAATGTGATATTTGTATTTAGGAATAAATAAGAAATTATAAAGATGAAAAAAATGAGTTTTAAATGTTTAGTGGGTTGAATTTATAAGAGAGAACGATATATTATCTGTGTATAATGTGAAGAAAATATATGTTTTTGTAACAAATTTTTTTTAACATCAATTATTTAAATAAATGATGGTAAAAATATTTTTGACAGTTTTTTTATCATCGATTATTTTAATAACCGATGTTAATAATATACTTGTATTTAGTTTTTCAAATATGTTATATAAATATTTAACACTAAAATATTGGAGAAAAAATATTTATTTTTTGTTATTGAAATAATAGTTTTTAAAAATGTACAGGAATATTTGTAACACTGGTTTTTTAAATAACAGATGTTAAAAAAAAATTAAAGTTATTTTTTCAATAGAAAAAATGGAAAATAAAAATGTATTATATTTTAAATCAGTTATTATATTACTGATGAAAAAACTATCTATTATCATTAATTATTAAAAAATAATTGTTAAAACATTGATATAGTAAATAAATTTAATACTAGTGTAGGCTCGGGTTATCATCCGATTATTTTGTTTTAGTCCCACAAAAAATATGTATTATAAACCATGTATTTTAATTTTAATAAAATGAACATAAAAAGACTCTACACTGATATTTTTAAATAAATTAATAGTTTACCCTGTCAACACTATCCTCCATCCATAACTCCAATTAATGGAAATTATAAGTTCATCAGATTGAGAAACTCCCACTTAAGTAAAATGAAATCCCATGATAACCATACTTAGTGAAAGAAGAGAAATTAGGGAAGTTTCCTCAAAATTCATAGAGTATGGTTCCAATAATTTAATAACACATCTCTACTATAGAAGTGTTTCTGATACTCTTATGGTCTTCAGATGATTGTTTTCATATACTTGAATGTGCTAAAGTCATCATGACCACCATTTAAAATCAAATGATTATCCTACAAATTGTAATTCCAATATTTTAGCATTAACATGGACAGGATATGTTTTGAATGTTTCATAAGATGGAAAAACAACCATCCTATATCATGACTTCTATAGTATCTTCATAATATACTTCCCCAATCAAAATGAATCATTATATCCCCATGTTCCATGTAGAAAAAACCATATTGCACCACTATATTCAAGAAAATATACCTAACTATCCTCATTTTGACTAATTTAGATTCATGAAACAGTAATTTCTCTAACACATTATTCTGAAAAAATGTGCATTCACACTATGACACACGTTTTTGTTCCGACCTAGTCTCCACAAATTATAGGAAAACATAGCCACCAACACTTTTCAAAATCCAAATTTCATTATGATTTCTAATTTTTTATATCATTATCTATTCCTCACAATTCATCATTGTTATTCTTTTTGAAGTATCTAATAAAACCTTGGACATTTTATTTGATAAACAATGTCAACACTTATTGTCCTACATTATATAGAGAGGCTCTAAGAGTAGAATGTATTATGTGAGATAAAAAACCATTAGATGGTTTGGTTATGAGTCCATCATTTACTCATTTTGAAGTTTAAACATAAGAAACTACTTATAACAACCAAACTCTTTTATTTATTTATATAAAATCATCCAGTGACTAAAGATTTTTATCCTCCCACTAAATTCAATGTGGTCTTGAAAACCATACCACAGACTCTGTCTTTCAATTTCCTACTTTTTGAGAGGCCACTCTATTTCTAGAAATCATCTTTTGATGTTTGAAACATTTTATACTTTCCAATATATCCATGAATCCCCTAACATGAATCCTAATCATTTCAAAAAATTCCTCTTTTTTTCTAGATTACTATCATCAGTTTAAATCAAAACCATCAAAAAAATTTATGATCCTTGTCCTGATGGAACCATCTCATCCTTTTGTCTTCAAGAACATACCCATAATACCTCATGTATGCTAATAAATGAAACCCCATTTTGACTTATCTTTACTCAAGGTGGTGTTGGTGAACACTTGATATCAATAAAAACCACCCCCTCTTACCTATTTTTTTTGGATGCTCAGGAAGTTACCTATATAGGAACAGACCATTTGGTTCTAAATGATTTTTTCACAACATGAAATAACTACCAAAAAAATATCCATGTGACCTCCTTGTAGTTAATTCACTATTTCACCAGATTAAATCTTCTCAAAAAATCCTTGTACTTGTTTTTATGGCCTTCCATTCTACTAAAATCATTAATTCTTGTTGAATTACCATCCAAAAAATACAAAACCTAAAGAATTAGAAATAGTATTATTTTTTTACATAATCAGACACACCATAACCCCTCTTAGTTAGTGAAAAGATATGCATTATACCCCAATCCACACTCCAATAGTCTAAATTCTAGGGACTACCCCCAAATAGGCACATCTCAACAACATGGGATGCCTTAGACTAATAGAATTTTACCAAATACACACATCTGAATTGGATATAATTGTAAAAAAATAATATAACTTATTTTTATGTATAAAATATATACTAAAATGATAATATTCACAAAGAATAAGATTAAATAAAATAGAAAATAAAAATTGGGCAAGATATATGCCCAAAATTCAAAAATAGAAACCAGCATAAATTGATGAAATAAAAGAGATTGTGAAAACAGTTGGATACAGACATAAACATCACCAGCTACTATCTCCCCATGGTACCACTAACCTTCACAAACACCAAATACACTAAGTTTTTGATGATTTAACTCTTAATAATCCACCCCAAATCCACATCCGTAAGAACATCATTTAACTTATGCACTATCTATAAATAAAAAATCATGTATGGTCAAAAGTCTCAAACTAGGGTGAGTATAAAAACTGTGAACATAATTTATAGAAACCACAAATATAAAACCAATGAAAATTATTTAATAAAATCTATTGTACTAGGGATTATCTAGGTAAATGTTTTCAAAGAATAACCTAGATAACCACAACCACTAAGAGTCTCAAGAACATAATTAATTATTGATCATCTTAACTCTGCCCAAAATGACATGTATTTCATAGAAAACTAAGAAGGAATGGTCAATTGGATTGTCCACACAGTTTGATGTTGATAGTTATTAATAATAGGAATCTTGAAGGAAACCCAATAGTGCCTATTGAATCAAATGTATTCTGGAACCTAGACTACACGTACTTTATTACAAAAAAATTATAAAAACCATGAAATAGGACACACTCCTTACTAGTGTAAACATGTTAGCTAAGATGGTACCACAATATTTTATTTACACCCAATAATACCATTACACCTTACTGTAAACTCGTTGGTATCCCACAACTTGACAAATGATATATGCAAGTAGAGTGGGTATTGAACCCTACCATCAAAACCATAGTGGTGCGCTACAAGAGAGATATTCTAATATATAAGAATGAGGATCTCTCTACATAGCCCAGATATAGTATATATAAAAAACTCTAAAAATAAAAACATTATAATCTAAACATCCAAACATAAACTCATGGAATTGTAGTTTGGGATCCATGACTTATTATATAAGATTTATTCATCATGGGTGTGTTGATTCTATTTGTAGACGACTTATACCCTAATCATGAAGTGGATTACTAAACCATATTCGTAATGTATAGGGACCCACAACCTTGTTAGTTTTAAGGAATTACAATCACCATATTGATTTGTAGGACCTACACCCTTAGTATGTTGGGGAGTACTGATATATAATTAATGAATTTGGGTGATATGTGCATTATCAAAAAATAACTCCAGGGAAGTACCCACCATAATAATTTTATGATCATCATGCTTGATCCACATTATCAGTCCTATAGACTTTAATATAAAATCATCTTATCTTTCCTAAAAAATTGTCATAATTGGAAAAACTAACGACATTATTATGATCTATATGAAAAAAATACTCAATATTGGATATTTATTTATCCAAAATCGACAATCAGTGTGGAAATCACAAAATAAAAATCTATAAAGAAGGGGAACATGCCATGTTGTGGACCCTAGGAACACTACAGGGCATGCTGGGTATAGGTAACATTTCTATCCTACCTTTTCACCGCACGTTAACTAGAACACAAAGGTATATGATGAAATGGTACACTCCTCATTTAAACTAGATCTCAAGGGGCCCCAAATCACTATAAGGATAAAGGAGAGCCATTAGTCACATATTATAATATGGTTGCGGAAATACTTATGTTCCCCCATACCCTCAACGTTTATCAAATATTGAAATGATTTAAACCTCATTTCTCCACTCCATAATCCAAAAATCATGGATAACCACTATGATCCACCACCATCCACCATCGAGAATATCGCTCCATGCTTAATTTCATCTCTAGCATCACGTGTCGCCTGATATCCAACCCATACAACCACTACTGACACCCCCAAAACCATTTTGCATCATTTAATCTATCACAACCTTAATATTTCATAGTCATTCACTATTCATGGTCACCCATCCCCATCAAGGCGCATATCAAGCACTCAGATTTATCCAAAAATTGGGTTTTTCACTATTAAACCACCATGATAAAAATTCAACATGGGTAGGGGAGGGGATAATATTCTATATAATATTTAGGGATGTGTGAATAATAATCAAGATCAATCATCAACACAAAAATAAAATAATGATAATTCCAAAATATCAGATTTAAAATGAAACAACTACCCTTTCATTGATGGTGAAACTTATTTACATAGATTTTATTCATGGTTGTGGCTCCATTTTTTGATCAATTATGAAGAACAAACATGGTATCATTCATTTCTTGATCTAACTCAAACCGCAAAGATAGGGTTTGGGTTGATAAACATAGAATAAGTAGGCTTATGATGTATTGAAAAGGTGTAATTATTGTTTCTATGGTATATTAGTCCCTTAATTGTTTAATTTAATTAGTCAAATTCCACCCATAACACTCTTCCTCATGGGTCTGGATGTGAATTATTCTTACACATTCCCTAGTGTAAACCTACCATTTATGATAAAATTATTAACATGAATTTCTTATACAATTAGTGTATTTTATAAAAAATCATAATTCCTTAGAAAGTGTGCATGGGATAAATAAATTATTTTTTTATTCTTAAAATAACTTTATTGAGTCCCTATATTACTCTTTATTCTATGAAGATGTTTAATTTCATCTAAAATCCATCTTCAAATTTTTTCCAATGTTCCAAAAAAATGAGGTCATTTCACAACCATATAATCCCAGTTAGTTTTATTTTTTTAGGAAATAAATATTTAAAATACCATCAAACTAAACGTTCTCAAAAATTCACCAAATCTCAACCAAGGAGTTAAACAATGTACCTAAAGATCAATAAAACCATTAATAAAATTTTATGGTGTCTTATGATTGGAGAAAATTATAATTTTACCCATAAAAAAGGGTTTAAAATCATTAAATCAAAACTATAAAAAGTGTTGTTCTATAAAAAACTAGGTCAGTATATCATTTCCTCATTAAAACCCATTTTCATCCTCAAAATATAAATTAATATAGATTAAAAATATTAAATCTCATGAAACAACCTCATATAATAACCCATCATCACTTGATCATCATTCATATATTAATGTCCAAGCTCTATGAAAACTCGATACACCACCACCCACGTATATAATATCCTATTCTATTTCTAAATATATCAATATCAACTCATAAATAAGTAAGACTTAAGTGAAAACATTTCTACACAAGAGATTCATTCCATGAATCCTTAAAAAAGATAACTTCATATTAAGGTCATCCAACCACATTGGATGAATCAAAACAATTAACCATGAACATCCATCCTGAAAATTTTTGATTCCTCGGTTACCATTGGGGGAGTTTCCTTATCACCAAAAAATTAAATAAACTCATAATAGTTATTATATGAGATTAATTTAACCACACGTAACTCTAACATAAAGAACCCCACAAAGATTGAAAATTGAAACAATATTTCTTATGGCACACCAAACACCATAAGGCCCATGTCAATTTCTTCATCATCTCCTACCAACAAGGCACATGCACTAGTGTTTCTAGCTCATCAAAGGAGAATTTCATGATACTTGTTTCCCAATCAAGACATTTATGGACCCCCCCCCAATCATCATCCCGATATACTTATGGTATTTATATTCTGTAAATGATAAAATTTTATGTTTTCATTTCAATTTCATGAAATCTATCAATGAGAACATCTATAACAACATTGCCACCCACAAACTATGGAGTATCACTGCTTCCCTCTTGATGTCATAATCCAAAGTAAATAGTCCTGATAATTTATATTACCCTACTTTATTGGCCCCATTCCCTTGGATAACACCTGTATGAGAGGTATAAATCCCCAACCATAGGAGAGAACTGCATCATTCACAACATAGAAAGGGTATCTAGGTGAGGGGTACACCATTAATGATGTATTTTATATACCACACTATGGTCCAGACACTCCATGGGTGATCTAAACATAGAATATCCATCAATATATTTAATATTAATAAAAATATAAAAACATTTTTATCATGGTGAAGTGTATGATGTTCTTATTAGCTTGTAGAAAACCTTTTAGGTCCATCAGTATTGAATATCTAGTTATAGATACCTCTAAGTTAACATCACCAAAATTTTCCTCTCACAAATAGGGGAAGAGTGTGGGGCTACAACCATTAATCAATTTTTTGTTATAAATATATATGTATCTTTCTGAAAAAACCAACTACTTTGATGTTAGATACTTAGATGCATTCACCAATATCAAAAAATTGTTTCCTCTATGAGAAGGGTCAATTACCACACACATGGGGTGATACATTGATCTCTTCATCTATTTTATACTCAAATTCACCAATACATACATACTCTATGAATATTTAACTCATGTTATGAGATGTCACTACATAACTCAAACTCTTGATGTAAGACTAGTGCATTTTTTGTATTACAAACAGGTGCCCCCTTAGAACCAATACAAGGAAAGATATTTTCCTCACACCCATAAATGACTCACTGATGTTCATCATTTCAGTTAATAATATCCGAACACCATTCACCAGAATAAAATTTAATGTGAACGTCATCTTCCTGAAGAGGGTTAACCATGGTTCACCATTAAAAATTAGTTATCCATTCAACAACTGTAACAAAAAGTGAATTTCTCATCCATGAACATAGAATATAAAGTCAAATGTTTTATATAATGGGTAAATAAACACCACACCCAAAGTGTGGCCTCTAATCCCCACGCCAAAGATGATCTGAATCACTATTAAATGTGGGACATTTCTTATTTTCTTAATTTTTCATCACAACACAACAATACTATTATTAACCACTCCTTATTGAGATATATTCCACTGAAATATCCAACTCTGAAACATCTGATTCATGAAGAATCACTCACTCTTGTGTAATCTATCATAAGGTTACATGAATGAATGACAAAAATTGTATTATAAACTTCACCCACATACACATGTAGATAGAAATTCATCAGGCACATTTTCCCAAATCCCCAACTATTAGCACTCAACATGTGACAAGAACTAACCGAATGCGGTGTTTATAGAGTGGATAAATGCATCATTTAGCTCTAATTTCATTTTCTTTATTAGATCTTCTACTTAATATCTCATTAATAAAAAGCTGATCCAATAATGGGTAGGTTATTTATAATATCATTTTCTGTCATATGGAGGTCCATCTACGACACTAATCAATATACCATCATGTAAATACCTACAATACTTCTAAATATAGGGCTCAACCTACCTAGAATCCTCAATCGATCGTTGCTTTATTGTTGTTGGGGGACTCCTTCTTAGATAGTGTTTCATAGAATCAAAATCATAGCATGTGACCTCTTAAACCTAGAGTCTCTACCAAAACCACTTATCTCAAAAAAATACACCAAAAAATGTATAGGGAATGCATTTTATGTCTATGGAACTCATTTCATACCAAAACATGGTCACACGATCTAGATGTTGTTTCAAATAAATCTCAAATGAAACCCTATCTATAACAAGGGACTAATATTTAACCATGTTGTAGAATACCTATCGTGAGATTGATAAACACATTGTCCACCAACATCTCATTTTTTCTATACATGAATAGAAATATAATAATTAACATACAGTTATAAATATCATGATTCAAATAAAAACATGGGTCTCAAAATCCATCCAACCAGTCACTCAAGGATCTGACTCTCCTTATAATCCCACAACACACCTATCATCAAATGCATGTAGAACTTCCAAAAAATAGGTAATCTCATTGAAAATAGTATAAACTAACATCAAATTTATAAGAATGATATTTATAATGTTAAAATTGGAGAGTTTATACCTCATATCACTGAGTAAGTATACCTCTCAATAGAGGCTTGATAATTAACTCATCATCATAATCTAATCTGCAGTAAGAGTACCACATATAGGCACCATCCCAACACAAACATACCTCTCCACCTAGGATGGTTATCATTGGGTATTACCAATAATTTTATAGGATGAACCCAAAATAATTAATATATATTTGGATGAGCTGACATGGGAAGGACAACAAAATCATAACTAACTACTATATGAATCATGAACCATCATATATGCACACTACAATAGATGTATTAGAGATATTGGTTGACTATAAAATTATCAGTATCCTAGTGAAAGGATATGTCACCCACCACACTTATGTTGATCTCTGAAATTTGATACCTAAACTCAATGCCCCGACATCTTTTCTTCCCTAAATTCCAAAACCTATCTACACATGATTGTAAACTCTAAACACTATCCCTAAGAAAAACTCTTTTTTACACCACAAGAGCATGACCTAGTCAAATTAGGGCACTAATGGCTATAGTTAAAGTGACTATTCTACCCCAATTCTACATTTAATAGGCCATTGTCTGGTGAATTTCACAGAGTAATCATATTTCACAACATGTAAGGCCTTATCTTAATATAAAAAACACAACACAGACCTCAAAAAAGGTTATAATAATTAATAAACAAAAATAAATATACCCTTAATAAAATATAGTATGTGAAAATTATTGGATTCACAATGGATATGCCAATAAATAATAAAAAATAAAAATAGGTCATGATATATGCTCAATCACCCAAAAATGAATATTCTATAAACAACTAAGATGAATGAGTCCTCATAGAACGATGGATCTGGATATAAACACCACATTTTTTTCATCACCACATAGTTCCATTAAACTCCAATAACATCACATCTAAAAAGGTATCCAAGCATCAACTTTGAATAAGACACCCCATCTCTATGTCCAAAATACTGTCACTAAAATTGTGTGTAGTCTTCACAGACACAACAAGTGCGGGGCCATGTCCTATACATGGGTGAGTTTAAACATACATAGTAGGGTTCCCTAGAACCACAAAAGTAAAAAAAAACACCCATTTCAATTATGTAGTATGAAATAATATCCTTGTTTATTTAATGAAATAAAAACCAAGATATTCTTAACCAATATAAATCTCTAGGATAAAAATAAATCTCAGTCATCTCAAATTTAACTAATGATGAACTGAATCTCACAAGAAACTAATTATTATTAAATAAACATAAATATAAAAATTTCTAAATTCAAAATCTAGTCATACGTCACATCTCAAAGAAATTCATGATTGAATAATGAATCAGAAGAAACATAGTACATGAATTAAATTTCCTTTCTTTCATAAAATTTCTATAAACAATGAAAGAGGACCTGCTCCTTGTGGAAGAAAACATCTTTGTTGAGGGGGAAACACACCTAGTAATTTATAACCAATGATACCATACCATCATACTAAAACACCATGGGGAACCTGCACCTAGAGTGAGGATAGTTGTTTTTCAATGTATTACGGTCCCCTACCATCATAACCACTATGAAATGTTTTAAGGGATAATACTTGGGGTGTAGGAGAGAGTTCCATTGTACACACCTCGACTACTGCATAAATCATCATGAAATTTAAGAAATCTAAACTTCCCAAAACCAGCATCCCAATGTAACCACTCTGGAATATTAGTAGGGGATTCACACCTCATAGAGGAAATATAGATTGGATGAGGGATTAATAACCCTGTTTATAGAGTACTCACACACTGAACATATGGAGGTGTAAAAAATAATATCTATAGTGTGTGGGGGATCTTCACCTATCATGTTATGAGTTATTAATGAAATCATTTTTATCTAGAGGACTTAATCTTCATTGTATGTGGGTGAGTGTTAATCCTTAGGATGAATGAACATGGGATTCATTCAGCCTATCACATCATTCCCCCATTGGAGTATCGACCTTGGGAATGTTCTAATAATTATTCATGATCCCCATATCCCATTATATATATCTATATAAAAAATCATATTATATCAACAAAAAACTACCTCAGATTATTGAACAAACTACACCATTACAGTATACCTAGTGAAAAACTCAATATAAACTATTTATTTGTCAAAAATGTACACCCAGTGTGGAAATTGAAAAAAAATGCTACTAAGGAGAACACACAACATTGTGTCCCCTAGGATCACCTTGTGGTAGAAATGGGTAGGGGGATTCCATGTATATACCACATGTATTACTCACCTTTCCTGGGTTAGGTTTGGTGTACTCGAGTTCTAGTGTTCCACCTACGGACTAACATGATTGGCCCTGAGCTGGGTCAGCCCGACCAATAAACTCATCACATAGATTGGATCCCAAGGGAACCCCATCTACAACTTATAATTCTTGAATTCATTATATCTGTTATGATCAAATTATAAAGGGAAATCTATGGTTTCCTCTCCCCATCATGATCTACCATGAAAACCCTTGAACCACACCATAGCAATAACCACTGAGCCTAGCTTACCACATGGTGTAAATGATGGCTTCCATCATAGATGGATCCCATTATACACGGAACTCTGTGTTACACATCATCTTGTTCCTCTAAGGAAACACTCTCACCAACTTTTGATTCCCATCCACCAACCCGTACCACCACTTTAGACAACCCCCTATAGCTTCATGTGACCCAACCCCCCATCTCATCTATAATCAAAACTCATTTGGGGTGCAACATCAACTTCCCATCATCATTAAAGAACTGACATGTTCATGATTCATCCAAAATGAATTATTATCCATAAAAAATCATGATAAAAATTCGAAAAGGGGGGTGGTGTTGTAGGATAAATTCTAACTTTATATTCATGGTCATGAGAGGAAAAATAAAGAAAATCATTTATATGAAAATTATACAAGAGAATTATACATGAATAAATTAAAAAAATAAAAAAAATATCCCTACCTCAGTTAAATACTATCATTGATTTAATCTACTTCATAACCATGGGTTTTCATTGATCCACCATGAATAATGCACTCGGAAGCTCTCGCTTCCCCAATCTCCACCTCTTCCCCCAAGATAGGGTTTTTATAGTTAAACCTACTAAAATTGGGTTAATTATGTATTTAAATGGGATATAAGGATTATAGTATATACTATTTAACTAATTATTTAACTTAATTAGATAAATTCCAACTAGAACACCTACCTATATGATTCCTATGTGAATGAACCATATACCTTTCATAGTGGGAAACAACTAGTTTTGACTTAATGGGAATCTTAGATTTTCATTTTTATACATTTAATTTAAAAAATATCATAAAAATCCTAATTAAATTTCATGTTATAATAATACGATTTTTATAGTTTATATAACATTATCGATTACGCACTTAAATAAAAATTCAATGATGGCTCAACATCTCATCTATAAAAAAACTTATGAATAATATATTGATCAAACATAAAAAATGATGGTCATAGAATTATCATACAAGCCTTAAGAGTAATATTTATTTAGGTAATAAATCCTATTAATCATATAATTATTAACATTCTCATAAATTTAACAAAACTCAACATGGGTCTAAACATCGTATACTGAGAACAATGGAATCATTAGAAAATGTTTTTTAGTTACTGTATAAAAAAATAGTATTTTAAACATTAGGAAGTCTCTATATTATGGAACCCAAACTGAGCTATGTTTCATCCTAAGAAAACCTAATTATTTAAACCCTCTAGGATCTATAGCTTCCACTATCAATTTATCCCACCAAACGTTACTCGTGAAATAGTATCTTCAAGAAATTAGTGAGATCCCACTATTTCTAAATAATTTAAGTGATCATGAATATATATATATATATATATATATATATATATATGAAAGTATTTTTTAGTCTATCCACTATTCCCCAAATTCAACATTGATGAATACAACACACTTTCAGACTCATAATGGTCATGTTAAGTCTATTGGAAAATCTAGTCTCACTGGTAGTATCTCCATCAAATCTAGTAAACATATTTTCCAAATCTCTGAAACTCCCTCGCTATGGTAAACCTATAGACATATAACCACATCCTAATTAAGGTTTTAATAATATTAATCATCATAAATAATGAATATATTTTTCCTTGTATAGCTTTGTAATATATTTAATAATATTTTCATAGCTAGGTACTATGTCGGTACAGAATTCAGAGGTCCGGAGAGGCTCTATGCTGATATTATCTAAAGATGAAATATATTAATATCACACAAACATAGTTTTTGTGGAATAATGAAATAAATACCAAACCGATTTGTGGATCTAAAATATGAGACCATTATTGAATCTGGGATGTGGGTTTTACCCTAGGTGTATCATAACCATTGTCATCATTGATATTTTTGGGAAAGTAAATTTGTGGAAAGATTAGTGATTTAATAAATAATTTTTTTTTATTATTGATTATATCATCGTGGCCTAAAATTCTCTATATAAATGTAGTTTTTCCAAATCCCTAAGGTTAGATACATAATCATGGTATTGAGAGAGGTTCTATTAGATGAGATTTTGGTGAATGAAAATGGATTGAGGATCGTGATCAATTTCCATAGGATCATTTTTTTAATGGAGCACATGGATCTTGCAAATGAAAATTATGAAGTTCTATTATTCATCATTAAGTGATCCAAATTATGTAGGTTTATTTTCATTGATTATTTCTGAATTTTATTATCACATGATGAATGCTAATCAACCCATTAACAGATTGATTCATGGGTCCATCATTCCTGGTGGGTTTTGGTTTATCTTCTAAGGATTAGGGGGAATTGTTATGTTTTTTTATTCTTTGATCTCTATCACTATTCTAATGGAAATGAATCGAGGCAAAATTGAACAATGTATGAGTTTATTTCCTCTTTTTTTATTTTTTTCATTTCTTCCCCATTTATTCACATGTTCATCGCCAATAATTATTTTGGCTGATTTTTTGAAAAATACCTAATATTCGATCATTATAAGAACATTATTTGGCATGGTGGATCAATACTATGCGTTTGGGTTTTGTAATGGTGATGTGACCATGGTGGGTGGAATTGATGATAGACTAATATCATATTTGGGTTGCTCAAGGATCGTGGGTTGGTGTTGTGATGGTAGCATGGTGTGACAGGAATGATTCTTAAGTTGTTTGCATAGAAAAAATTAATCCACTAGTGATGGAAACCTTAGTAGACCCTAGATCCAATTGATTAAGATGTGATGGAAGTAGGATATAAGATATGTGGTGGTAAAAGTGAAAAACATTTTAAGAAACCATGAATTCTAGAAAATCCTGATTTATGTAGTGTGTATTTCAAATAACACACACCACATATCCCCCCTTCTACAACTCTAGTGTTTATGTGCAGAGAAACAAATCTCAAGCCATGTGATATGTGTCCGATGTTGTGTGAACTAGTGCTAAAAGATTGACTTGTACCCCAGAGGATAAATGATCACAAACACATCCATACACATGGGAACATCTAGAGTACATAAGAACAATCCACTGCTTGGACATGGAAAATTACACAGGTAACACACGATGTATATGGGGATAACTAGACATAAACAGGAATGGGATGGTGGCATGACGATTTCTAGAATAACCTATACAATTCATGTTACCCCTAAAGGAAATTTAATTTATGGGTCATATTAAAATCCATGTGATATGGTTATACAAGGATAGACTTGAGGAAGGCTATAAACACCATGTACCCCTCAGTACACACCACATACGTTTTCTAAGAAAAGTGGAGGCCCTCCATCTCTTTAGTTTGGACTAGTGTCAATTGAGTGTTACCCTTTGTTCCATCCCTAAATGGGGATAGTGTTTCATTAAAACATAATCATATGATTCTGATACCCCTTATAGATTTTATATTTGATAGAGTTTAGGGTCTCCCTCTGTGATTTCTAGGGTGGGGTCCTCTACCACCTCTTCTTCCCTCGGTAGGGTTCATGGTATCATTGTGAAAAACAAATTAAGGGATCCAAAACTCTATCTATAAGATTAATTTAGTAGGTTTTGTGGTGTCCCATAGTGGTATAAGGTGTGATCCCATGTCTGTGTGTCGAGATATTCGGAGTTACAGTGAATACTTATTTGGCGAGACCCGATGAGCACAACCTCTGAGATGAGCTCCAATAGTGAAAGCATGGCTCGTGGAGTGGAATATCTTTGACTAGAATTACCTTGAATCCTCAAGAAGAATTTTATGTCTAGTAGTGGTTGAGACCTATTTGAGACTTCGAGTCTGTAATGAGTATATCTTGGTTTTATGGTTATCCATATAACTTTGTCTCATATATGGATTGATTTGACATTGAGTTTAAGAGGTGACTAATATTGATGATTTATGTTTAGTTATTTTATGGTGTTTTACTACATATTGTTATACTCACCCATGAATGGGAATTTACTACATGGGTTGTATCTTATATAGGTGACATTCCTTTGGATGGAGTTCTGGGAGGATCGAGAGAATGAGGTGAATAATTTTCACTAGATAGATTGTGGTTGTACTAGGTTTTCATTTGACAATAGTACCCTCCTTAAGTGGTTTGAATCTTTTTCACTATTGGGTGGTCTTTTATTTCTCCCTTTTATTACTTTACATATTTTTTTTATTCTGACATGGGATAGATGTTACACATGCATTATGGTATCAATTTTTTTTACCTTTCAATATTTAATGGTTATTTAGAGATGTGTGAATGTGTATAGGTATAATAGTCTAATTACTCAAATGTAGGTGATATGCCTACTCGACACTGGAAACCATCCCCTAGCCTATTAGTGGTTAGGTTGGGGTGTCACACTTAGGTTATCACTAGATAAGACTAATGTTTTAATATTTTATAGCTGTGGCATTTGGTTTTGGAACTTGGTAAACAGTGTTAAAGTGTTTTGAGTTTGCCTCTTAGGACAAAAAACTACAGTGTTGGTGTGGATGATGGTGTATACATTCACTAGGAATATGGAAATATACCTTTTTACTTGAAACATGTAAAATATTATGGCAAGGAAAAATTTTTAAATGATTCATATTTGAATGGGTTGTGGTTTCCATGTCCTTTTGAGTCATCTCCCTAGATATAATCTTTGAACATGGTGTGTGTTCTTTATTTTAGGATGCTTCCATGATGAATTTCAACCCAAATTACATATAAGTATCTTTAGGATGATATTTATAGTGACAAGGCTTTATTATATGGTCCTATATATAATGTTTCACCTTTATGTGGTTTATAAGGATTTCTATTACCCAATGAGTATATGGTTGCATCAGACGTAGACATTGAGGATGTGTTCAAGATAACTAGACTTTATATTTTTAGAGTTAGTGACCTCCCAAGTATTGGGGAAAGACATACCTCTTGTAGTTAAGGATTGATTAGAGTCAGTGACCAATGTTTTCCATCATTAGAGGAAACCTACATATTAGATGTTGTTCCTAACATCAAGTCTTCTTTAGGGATCCATATGGATATGATGGAATTTCTTGGATCAAACACGTGATCAGATGCATCTCTCATGGTTATATTTTGTATATTTTTTGGAATAGTTCTATCCATCTATATTGTGATCAGTTTTATCCAAGAGATTCTTCATTTACAGTATGAAAACATGATTATGCATGAGTATTTAGTGAGATTCACCAACATCTTTATATACTCTGTGGATATGGTTCTAGATCTGTATCTCTGACCATGGAAATTCAATATATAATTATGTTGAGATATTAGGGATCGTGTGACATGTCTTTACATTCCCACCAATTTTTGAGTTATTTAATGAGATTTAGTAGCGAAGATATTCCTGGAAGATCAGAAGCTAATAGTTGGTACTAGTGGATGGAATTTAGGAATTGAGACATCAGTAGTTGGTAGCCAATGGTAGAAATAGTGCTAAAAGAATGAGATATGCATTTGTTTATGATACCAATATTGAGGGTTATCATCCCATGGATCTCAGGATGTTTCCATTCATCTGATTGAGAAGTGGTGTTACTCTTACGATGGCTAGGGAAATGTCACGTGATATTGTCCAACTCACCAAGCATTTGAGAGAGATACGTTTCATAGAATACCCATGAAAATGTAATGAGAGGATCATAGAGGTATATATGGAAGAGTATGAAAAATAGTAGTAGGGAGATTATTAATAGGTAGATTTTTTTGACATGTATTCAACACCACCTCCACCTGGTCCACGCACATCTTAGGGAGATGGTGATCGAGGACAAGTAAAACTACATGCAGCAGAGGCCGACAACCCAAGGGCTCTAGTTATTATTGGATGTATGATCTATGTCTTATGTACTTTTTTTGTGCACTAATATACATTTGGGAAGATAATACATTCTTACCACTTATTTGGTATGGGACATAGAAATTCTGGTTGAGCCCTTAGCTTGCCCATTTTACTTATTGACTCATTCAAGAGGGTATTCAATGATCATAAAATTTTTTGATGAGTGTGATATCACTCTAGGAAGAGAAAGTTTCTTACATAATTACTTTATAAGATCAATGAGGTGTTATGATGGTTTCATTGATTAGGACTGATTATCCACAGTACATGCCTATAGTGGCTATTTTTGGTGGAAAATATGGTGTGTCTACATTAATGGGACCAATGTTTCCTTATTTGGGGAGAAGAAAATCCACGAATACACAGATAGAACCATACATACTAGGATACAAGTAATTACACATTAGTTGGATTTTAATATCCTTATAATAGTGGATTTTATGAGATTTCATCTTCCAATAGTGGTGTCAGAGTATGTCGACAACTTTACTGGGTATGTGTCAGGCTTGCCTCCCCATTGATAGATAAACATCTATATTGTATTGCACTCAAAGTCTACCACGATATCTTCACCAACATATTGGATGTATACCATAAATATTCGTGTGCTGAGGATTCAATTAGAGTACATGAAATGGAAGAAATTTATCATACACATTATTTCACTCTAGGTAACCCTAGTATTGTTATCCAATAAAGAAGATTAGAGATTGATATTGTGTATAGATTAAAGTCAACTCAACTTGGTGACCATAAAGAATAAGTATCCACTAATTTGGATTAATTATCACTTTAACCATTTGAGAGTGGTGAAATGATTCTGAATGATTGACCATATATTAGGTTATCACCAACATTGTATGAGATGTTGATAGAGAAAAAACATCATTATGATGTTTCTATAATCATTCTGAGTAATTAGTGATACCCTTAGGCATCAAGAAAACCCTATAAATGTTCATGGGACTCTTGTACTGGATCATTGACCCTTTATGAGAGTAGTTCTTTGTGGTATTCATCATTGATATCCTTGTTGGAACCATGGTCATCTATGCATGATTTGGATTATGGTTTGTCTTTGTTTTCAATCCTTAGGGGAAGTTCAAAATGTGTGCCTATAAAGTAATCATACAGGTCAAGAAGATAACAGTATTGAAGGTGGCACCATTTTCCAGTGTTTTCCAAATTTCTGGACCTCAAAATTGACAAAAGGGGGAAACAGTGTTTTTTTAGGAAAAGGACTTGTGTGTTGGATATCTGTCACACAAGTGACTTGCGCGCTGAGAAAGGACTTGCGCACCAGTGCCTAAGAGTATTGGAAAGTTGTGTGCCATATGTTTTCCAAGATCAGAACTTCAAAATATGGAAAATGAAATAGGGTCACGCAAGTATTGGTTTGGTCACGCAAGTGAGTAGCGCGATAAAGGCTAGGGCGATTGGAGTTGCACGCCGGAACTTGCACGCCGAGAGGAGGCTTTCACGCCACCATGAAGGGTGTCTAGTTTACCTATAAATAGAGGACCACCCATCATCATTTACCACAGAGTTCAAGACTTAGATATTTTTTGAGCCCCCATCACGCAAGTGTTGTAGTCGCGCAAGTGGTAGTTTGGTCACGTAAGTAGAGGTTGCGCGCCTGTTGTTGGCTACGAGTCCAAGGTGGTTTGGGAGTAAAAGACGGTGAGTCACGCAAGTTTGGAGCTGAAAAAGGAGGTGTCGTAAAAGTGGTTTGGTGACACCTGCGTGCTGAATTTGTGTCGCGTAAGTGACTTTTGTGCAAGGTAGTAAAGAAGCGCGATAGTGTTTTGGAGCTGTGTGAAAGTTGGGAGATTTCCCAGTACCTTCACTGCAAAGTGAGATTCTTCTACGGGTGAAAGTTGGAATTCAACAAAGCATCTACATAAAAACGTGGATGTACTCATTAGTGATGATGAAGAGACCTTCATGTCTATAAACTGAGTGTGACTTCACCAAAGGCAGTGAGCCAGGGGGAGTCAATGAGAGTGACCTGAGGGACGCAGTGAGCTACCTCTGATCTTTTATAAATGCAGTGAACTTGGGATAGAGTGACTATTCCCAAACCCTTGTAATCCACATATAGTGAAGAATAGTTGAATCATTTATGACCAGAAACTTTTCAGTGTATTCTACTTGGAAGTATCCCTTAGCGGTGAACCAAGTAAAAATTGTTGTGTCATCTCATTGAATGTGAATGTTTCATTACTAATCATATCCATCTCATAGATTTAACTAGTTCTTACCAATGTGGGAACAAGATCCTTGTTTTTATAAGAAAAATTTTTCACCCTGATTCACCCATCCCCTCTTAGGGTGTCCCGGGGTCCTACAAGTGGTATCAGAGGGTAAAGGTTGCTGGTGTTAGATCTATCCTTTGCTGTCATGGAAAATTCAGCCAGTGTTAGGGGAGTCCCCCTCTTTGATGGAAGTAATTTTTAGATTTGGAAGAACATAATGAGATATCATCTAAGATCTCTTGGAATGGATGTTCTATTTTCCACTGTTCAAGGTATTAATGTTTCTGATCCAACAGGACTGGCTATGACTAATGCAGATAGGAAAATTCTCGATGCAGATGCTAAAGCACAGAATGCTCTCACCACATCCCTTTTTGATCAGATCTATCTAAAAGTGATGAGTTTCACCTCAGCAAAGTTCATGTGGGATAAACTTTAAAATATTTATGAAGGAGATAACAAAGTGAAAGAGGCGAAACTACAAGTGCTACACAATAGGTTTGATGATCTAAAGATGCATCATGGTGAGAATTCATACTCTTTCTTCAATTGAATTACTGAAGTGGTTGGAGCAATTCAGGGCCTAGGAGAAGAAATCAAAGATGTTGACATTTTGAAGAAAGTGCTAATAAGTCTTTCACCCATGTACAATGCGAAGGTGTCAGCCCTTGAGGAAAGAGATCTTTCGAAACTTTCTCTGGATGATCTACTGAGCAGCCTGGTGGAATATGAAATGAAAGTCAAACCTGAAGATGCTACGACTCGAGTGAGCAAGGAAATGGTGTTCAAATCCATTGATAAACTGAAAATATCAATATATAGTAGTGGTGATGATGATGTGGAAAAAAAATTATTTCTCTCATTGCAAAGAAGATCCAGAAGGGAAAAGGTAAATTCAAAAGGGAGTTATCTATTGCTTGCTTTCGTTGTGGAAAAGTTGGTCACATTGCCTCTCAGTGCTTAAGAAAGTACGATGATGAGAATAGTGATGTTGAAAACATTGAGAAGCCTCAAGAAAGGGTTTTTTAAAAAAGGGAGACATGAAATCAAGAAGGAAAGTACCAAAGAAGTGCTTTTTATGTGAAGAGGAAGATGATGATAATGAATTCGGTAATGAAGAAAAACCACAATTTAAAACTGGAAACCATGCTTTCATGATGTCTATTGTTGAAAAATAAGAAGATATTGGTAGAGAAAATCAGTTAAAAACTAGTGTAGATCCTGAGTTTCAACTTAAGGATGCTGTTACTAAGCTTAATATTAAATGTAAGTGTTTCAATAAGTGGAAATCAATTGTAGAAGAATCAACTAAATATGTTGATCAACTTGAATATTAAATTAAACGACTGGAAGAATTTGTGAAAGTACAGTCTAAAATACTTGAAAGAAATGACGATGAAGTGGATCTGAAGCTGAGAATTGAAGAGTAGGCAAAGTTCATCAATGACCTCACCTCCAAACTAGAAGAAAAATCCAAGACTAATGAGGGTCATGAGGAGGAATTTGTTACTCTTAGGAGTAAACTTGAGACTGAATCAATTTCAAAAGAATCAAGGAAGCAAATACCGTTTTGAAAATTCTTATATGTAGAATTACTGGCAAGAACCAAGTGTGGTTTAGATGGGGTTGGAAAAATCGTGAGTGATCAAAGACCCGCTTGCATGGGAAAGAGTGGAATTGGCTGTGAATCTGAGACACAACTGCTGGAAGTAAAGAGAGCCAAAAGAAAGAGAATATGAAAGTTGGACAAGTTGAAACATTTCCTGAAGTTCTGAAAAAGAATCCCTGAATCCAAACTAAAAGGAGAACTAAAAATTATACTCAAACATTCCGAAATGACAGGCAGTCTAACTATTCTTCGAAGGAAGAAGGAATGAGGAGAAATTAAAGTGATAAGATATTTCCTCTCATGAAGTGTTAGTTCTGTGGCTATCTGGGTCATACCATGTCATATTGCGAAGAGGCAAGAATCTATCTGAATGGTGAAGATATCGGAGTTCAATGAAGGAGAACAAAATCATATACTAATTCTCATATAAGAAACAATTTCTTTGGATATTGTTTTCGTCATTCTAAATTTGGTCATAAGGCTGTTAATTGCAGGCAGATAAGGGACATGGACAACTCATACTGGAGTTCAAGACAAGTTAGTTCTCATCAACAAGATAGTGTTCTCTTACAAACAGGTTTTCTTCTCTCGAATAAGACTTCGACTATGAAGACCCAATGTACACAGATGAGATAATTGAAAGTCCATCAGTGATCTATACTCAATCCAATGTCTCGTGGAAAGAAAGGAAGAAAATGGAAAAATCCCACCTTGTAGAGGTAGCCCTCAAACCTACAAAAAACAATAGTACCTGGATTCTGGATAGCAGTTGTTCGTATCATATGACAGGTAATTCTGGCCTATTAACGGATATTAAAAGGATTTTTGATGGTACAGTATGATTTGGTAATGATGGAGCTCTGAAAATCAAAGTCAGTGGAGAGATAAAGAAGACTGAAGTCCTTTACGTAGATGGACTACGTCATAATCTACTCAGCGTGAGTCAACTCTGTGACTCAGGACTTATAGTTACTTTTAATCAGAAAGGTTTCACTATCAAGGGAAAGACAGGAAATTCACTTATGAAGGGATGCAGAACAGAAGGCAACTTGTATCAGGTTCATAGTAAAGAAAATATTTGTTACATGACTGTTGATGAAGAAAAAAATTTGTGGAATCGGAGACTGGGACAAATCAATCAACAAGAAATGGATAAAATATCAAAACTGAGTATTGTCATGGACATTCCCAACCTGAATCGTGAACGTGAAAAGTCTTGTGATGCTTGCATTCTTAGAAAGATGGTATGTAGTTCATATCGGCCAAAGAAGAAAAGGGCATCTCATCTTCTTGATCTAATTCATACAGATTTATGCGGTCCGATAAATGTTGTCGAAACTCATGGAAAAAAGCACTTTGTCCTTTTCATTGATGATTATAGTAGAATGGCATGTGTAATAGTGATTCACAGGAAGTGACAAGTACTTGATTTCATGAAAACCTATCGCCAGATTGCTGAGAATGATACTGGATGAATAATAAAAGTCCTGCGATCTGACAATGGAGGGGAATACACATCCATTGAGCTTGAGAATTACCTAGAAAAACATGGAATACAGCATGATGTAGCTGCTGTGAGAACTCCACGTCAAAATGGAGTTGTTGAGCACCGAAATTGACAGGTCAACAACATGGCCAGGACTATGCGGGTTGAGAGTGGTATCTCTTGTTGGAACCACTTTGTGTATAAGGTTGTATTTGTTGTCAATAGTTGTCAATGCAGATCAAAATGAAGAAGATCATGAAGTACTCCGATGAAGTAGAGGAGTGGTGATTCAGATGATTGTTGTGCTGATCTTAAGTTCAAAGAACATGTGTCAAAGGTGATACTTTGTTTACAACAATGAAGAATGTGAGGATTAATCCATTCGAGGATGATTAAAGAAGAATGAGGTTTTTGGATGAAGACCATGCAATTACTCATGATTGCATGAGAACCATGCTACGGACTTCTTGACGGATTGAATCACATGTTTTGCATGAAGTTGATCATGACAGTTGATGAAGAAGACAATGTGCCAATGAGTTGACTTCTGAGATGGCCATGCGGAGATTGAAATTATGAGATGGCCATGCACATCACATTGTATCAGAAGATAATGGTACTAAAGTTGTTCTTTCAAAGAATACATATCACAATAGTGGAGTTTGTGATAAAAGCCAAAGAGTTGCTGAAGGATACAGATCACCAAGAAGAAGTGATGTTGAGGTGATCGTGCTTGTTGACAAAGCAAACAAACGACATACAAATTTGTTGACAAAGGAGAATCCATGGTGACATGTCGAGTTCAATAGTTTTGGTCAACGATCTATGTTTTATTCATAAACATCGACAGAGGAATGGATGATCTGGAGGCGGTACAAAAAGAGCAGATACAAAGTGGCGCCGTTTTCCAGTGTTTGCCAAGTTTCAGGGCCTCAAAATCCACAAATGAAGAATAGTGATTTTGGAAAAGGGACTTGCGCGCCATACTCGTGGAGGATAAAAGACTTGCGCGCCATATGTTTTTGATGATCAGAACATCAAAATTTGGCTAAGGAAAGAAGGTCGCGCAAGAGTTGGTTGGGTCGCGCAAGTGTTGGTTGGGTCGCGCAAGTGAGTTGCGCGCCGTTGAGGGACTTGCGCGCCTCCGCGCAGGGGGTCCAGTTTGCCTATAAATACTGGACCACCCCTCCTCATTTCCCACGGAGCTCAAGACTTTGAGATTGTTCGAGCTCTCGTCGCGCAGGTGGTTGAGCCGCGCAAGTGGTAGTTTGGTCGCGCAAGTAGAGGTTGCGCGCCAACTGATGGTTGAGAGCCCTAGGTGATTTGGGGAAGGAAGGAAGTGAGTCGCGCAGGTTTGAAGTTCAAGAAGGCAGAGTCGCGCAAGTGCTTTGGAGACACTTGCACACCAGGTTGTACTTGCGCGCCTGAGACTTGCGCGCCGCCGGGAGACTTGCGCGCCGGGCTTGAAAAGGAGACCCAGACACTGTTAAAGTACGCCCGCCTTTCTGGAGCAGCACAAGAGCTGAACTATTGCCTGATACTACTGGTGCAAAGTGAGATTGAAGAAGAAATCTAAATGATACATGCATGATCTCATGCATACATGGAGAACTGATTCGGACAACGCCGAGTAAGCTGAGCTTCATTAAGTAAGCAATCACATCAGTGATTGTGATTCAGGCAAACGAAGACAAGGGGATCTAGTGCATTCATTCATTGCACTAAAGAAGAAGGATTGAACTAAAAGGAGCATCAAATCTGAACCCTGATGCAAGCAATGTCTCATGCTGAACAGGAGACGAAGAACTTCAATGCACACCTATTGAAGAGACCTTCACGTCTATAAACTGAGTGGGACTTCACCAACGACAGTGAGCTAGGGGGAGTCAATGGGAGTGACCCGAGGGACGCAGTGAGCTGTCCCTAAACAATTGTAAAGGCAGTGAGCCTGGGACAGAGTGTCTGTACCCGAACATTTGTATCCGCAGCTAGTGAAGCATAGTGGATTTAGGTACGACCGGCAACCTGTCGGCGTATACTCCTTGGACGTAGCCCTTAGTGGTGAACCAAGTAAAAATAGCTGTGTCATCTGTCTCTGTATGTGAATGTTTAATTTCTGATCATATCCATCATACAGGTTTAAGTAGTTCCTACCAACGTGGGAACAAGATCCACAACTGTAAAAAGAAAAAGTTGCCACCCTGATTCACCCCTCCCCTCTCAGGGTGTCCCGGGGTCCTACATCTCTCACCATTACTAGAAGGAAGTTGTCGAAGCTGCAGTTCAAATTCAGAATCGAACAGGGCTTTATATGGGAGAAACGAAGACATCATATGAATTTTGGCATGGAAGGAAGCATTCGCTGAAATACTTTCGTGTTTTCAGAAGAAATTTTTTTATCTGGAATAAAGAAGGAAATCAAGGGAAGTTTGGTGAGAATGCTGATGAAGGAATTTTTCTTGGGTATCCAATGAACAACAAAGCCTACAAGTGTTTCAACAAGTGATAAGGAAGGATTATGGAAAGCAGTGATGTTAAGATAATTGAATAGAAAACCACAAATACTTCAAGGACATCATATACTGATGTGATAGAAAGTGAGGATGAAAGTGAACTTGGAGAAAATAAAAATACAAAAATAGAAGAAGTTGTACAAAACACACAGCAGTCACATCATGATGTTGACTCAAAAGAAAAATCTGAAGATAAAACTATGGTCGTAGAGAATGCAACTAAACCACACATAAGAAATCATAGAGCTCAGATTGATCCATCTAAACTAATTGGGAATAGGAGTGCACCCACTCAAAAAAGGAGGATAAGGAATAACACGCAATCTGCATTTTTATCAGTTGCAGAGCCATCCTCATTCAAAGAAGCTACAAAGGATGAATCTTGGGTGAAAGCCATGAATGAAGAGTTAGATCAGATTGATAAGAATCAGACATGGGATCTTGTCAAGAGACCCGATGGTCACAATGTGATTGGTACAAAATGGATCTTCAAGAACAAGTTTTATGATCATAGAAGTGTTATTAAAAACAAGGCTTTACTGGTATGTAAGGGATATTCTCAGATTGAAGGTGTTGATGTTGAAGAAACCTTTTCCGAGTGGCTAGACTAGAGTCAATCAAGTTGTTCCTTGCCATGAATCTCCAAATAGGATATAAATTATATCAAATGGATGTCAAGACATCATTCTTAAATGGTGTACTCTAAGAAGAAGTCTACATTGAACAACCAGTGGGTTTTCTTCTTGGTACTGATGAAACAAAGCTCTGTAAACTAAAGAAATCACTTTATGGCTTGAAATAGGCATCATGGGCATGGTACTCCCGGCTGGACTCTTATCTCAAGAAGATGGAATTCAAAATAGGAGGAGTAGATCACAATCTATATGTGAATAATTCTCCTATAGATCAATTCATGATTCTAGTCTACGTTGATGATATCATATTTGGTGGAAGCAAGAAAAAATCAGTAGATGAATATTCCAATCACATGAAATCAGAATTTTAAATGTCTATGATTGGGGAGCTCACATATTTCTTGTGGCTTCAGGTGATTCAAAAAAAGGATTACACTTTCATTACTCAGGAAAAGTATGCAAGAGAGGTGTTGAAGAAGTTTAATATGCAAGACTACAAACCAATTTCAACTCCGATTGTAGTTGGAACTAAACATGGAATGCATGAAGATGGGACCTCAGTAGATCCCACCATGTAAAGGAGGATCATTGGGAGCCTCTGTACCTGACAGCAACACGGACAGATATTGTCTTTGCCACATGTCTTGTATCCCGCTTTCAGAGTAATCCAAAGGAGGAACATATGGTAGTAGTAAAAAGAATCATGAGGTATATTTAAGGCACTCACAATTGTGGCACATACTATGCTGCAGGAAGGAACAGTGAATTATTAGCCTTTTCTGATGGTGACTGGGATGGTGATGTTGTGGACAGAAATTCAACCAGTGGTGGAGCATTCTATATTGGGAATAAATGTGTTGGTTGGTTGAGCAAGAAACAAGAAATTACTTCTCTTAGTACTATTGAAGCTGAGTATATCTCTGCTACAATGGCATGCACTCGACTAATATAGATGAAGCAACAACTAACAGACATTGGTGATGAGGTTAAGAAACCAATGGTAATTTATTTTGATAACAAGAGCGCAATTGATCTTATAAAGAATCTTGTTTAGCATTCTCGTACACAAAATATTGAAATTAGTTATCACATTATCAAAGAAAAATTTGAGCAAGGCGTGATTAGAATGGATCATGTGGGAAGTAATGAGCAAGTGAATGATATCCTAACCAAGCCACTGTCAGCGGCTGTGTTTGAGAAGCATCAGTTGAACCTCAGCGTTCAGCCACCTCCTAGTGCATAAGGAGGTTATGGAATCCCCTCTCCCCAGTTATGTTAACTATTTTTAATCTGTTTATGGATGTGATGCAGTTTTGTGGGGGAGATACTATCCAGGGGAGTTTGGTTTGAGATGAACAATGAACAATTACAGATCTTGGGGTTTATTATCCATGGGGGAGAAAAGAATAAATTCAGGAATGTAATGCTTCTGTGACATGATGATATTCAGTGTTAGTGATAGGATGAGAAGGATAATACATTGGACATGTAATGATTTTTTAACCCTGTAAGAGAATTTCTTGGGCATCATTGAGAATTACAAAACACGGGAACCCAATTCAAGCTTCCTCTCTTGTTTTCTACACTGAGCATGGCTCACGTAGACTTAGAGTGTCGGCTGAGTTGATTCTTTCATTTTTAGTCTTCATGTGGATGGTGATATATTGAATTTATTTACTGATTTCCAACAAACCCAAAGGGGGATATTGTTGGAACCATGGTCATCTATGCATGATTTGGAGTATGGTTTGTGTTTATTGTCAATCCTGAGAAGAATTTCAGAATGTGTGCCTCTAAACTACTCATACAGGTAAAGTAGATAATCGTATTGAAGGTGGCACTGTTATCCAGCGTTTTCCAAATTTATGGACCTCAAAATTGACAAAAGGGGAAAACGTTGTTTTTTTTGTAATGGGACTTGCGCACCGGATATGTGTCGCGCAAGTGACTTGCGCGCCAAGAAAGGACTTGTGCGCCGGTGCCTAGGAGAACTGGAATGTTTCGCACCATATTTTTTTCAAGATTAGAAGTTCAAAATATGGCAAAGGAAAGAGGGTCGTGAAAGTATTGGTTTGGTCACACAAGTGAGTAGCGCGACAGAGGCTAGGGCGATTGGAGTTGTGTTCCGGAACTTGCGCTCCGAGAGGAGTCTTGCAAGCCACCGCACAGGGTGTCCAGTTTGCCTATAAATAGAGGAACACCCCTACTCAATTACCACCGAGTTCAATACTTAGAGATTTTTCGATCTCCCGTCCCGCAAGTGTTGTAGTCCCACAAGTGGTAGTTTGGTAGCGCAGGTAGAGGTTGCACGCCTGTTGTTGGCTGCGAGTCCATGGTGGTTTGGGAGTAAAAGATGGTGAGTCATGCAAGTTTTGAGTTGAAAAAGGAGGTTTCACGCAAGTGTTTTGGTGACACCTGCATGCCAAATTTTTGCCGCGCAAGTGACTTGCGCACCAGGCAGTAAAGAAGCGCGACAATGTTTTGGAGTTGTGTGAAAGTAGGGAGATTGCCCAGTACCTTCAGTGCAAAGTGAGATTCATCTACGGGTGAAATTTGGACTTCAATAGAGCATCTACATACAACAGAGGATGTACCCATTATCAATGATGAAGAGACCTTCATGTCTATAAACTAAGTGTGACTTCACCAAAGGCAGTGACCTAGGGGGAGTCAACGGGAGTGACCTGAGGGACGCAGTGAGCTACCTCTGATCTTTTATAAAGGCAGTGAGCCTGGGACAGGCTGATTGTTCCCAAACCTTTGTAATCCACATCTAGTTTAGAATAGTGTAATTTGGTATGACCGAAAACTTGTCGATGTATGCTCCTTGGACGTAGCCCTTAGCGGTGAACCAAGTAAAAATTGTTGTGTCATCTCTTTGCATGTGAATGTTTCATTTCTAATCATATCTATCTTACAGTTTTAACTAGTTTTTACCAACATGGCAACAATATCCTTGTCTTTAAAAGAAACATTTGTCACCTTGATTCACCCCTCCCCTCTCAGGGTGTCCCGGGGTCCTACAATCCTAGTGTATTCATCATCCTTGGAGGAGCACACGAGACACTTGAGGACGGTCCTAGACATACTTAAAAAGAACAATTATTTATTAGATGTCCTCAAAGGTTTAGTTCTAGATTCAAGAGGTCCACTTCATGGGACATGTCATCTCAGCAAAGGGTTTAACATTGGACCTAGTGAAGGTTGTGGTAGTTCATCTTAGGATCCAATGAAGATCATGGTGGATGTACGAAGCTTCCTTGGGTTGGAAGGTTACTACAAGAGTTTTGTGACAAATATTTTATGAATATTAACACTTCTGATTTCATTAAACTAGATGTTTTGCCATTTAATTTGGAAAAAAATGTGCCAAAAATATTTTTAGGAGTTTCAGAAGATTTTGATGATGACCCCATATTGATATTTCCATTGGATGGTGTCAAGTACTTTGTATTTTATGATGCCTCAATGTCCAAAATTGGTTTTTTATGATGTACAGGTAGGAAATGATTTCTTATGTGTCCCAAAAGTTTATACCTCATGAGAAGAAATATGTGAGCCATGTTCTAGAGTGTAGAGTCATAGTATTTTCCTTAATTATGCGGAGACACTACATTATGGGTGAGTAGTTGATCATCATTTTTTACCACAAGAGTCTCAACTATATCTTATCCCATAAGGAACTAAACTTGGTACTGATTTGATGGTTGTATTTCCTCCAGAATTATGACTTTAAGATAGCCTATACTATTAAGAAGGGGAATATGGTAGAATATTCTATCTTCATGATATATTTTTCATAGTTTTTGAGTGAGGCATTTGAGAAAGCCTCATTTCAGTTGTTCATTGTGGATAAGGTTGGTGAGATATATTTACAGTCAATAGTTGTTACCCACAACTTCTATAATATATTATAGAGGATCAACATGGGGATACTGACTATGAGAACATTCCTACTCATATATCCACTTAATGTTAAATTGATAGATTCTATGAAGGTGGGTAGTATATCATCCATTTTAGAAAATAAGAAATGGTACCAGTGACATTTTATGAGGAGGTTCTAAGCGAGATTCATACATCAACCTTGGTGGTACATCTAGGTGTTGAGAAGATATACCACGACCTCTAGTTTCTGTTCTATTGGTTTGGGATGAAGAATTTTTTAGTAGAGTTTGTCTCTCAATGCATCACTTTTCAATGCGGTAAGGCTAATAACTAGGTTCCAGTGGGTTTAAATCAACCCCTTGAGGTTACAGAGTTCAAGTGGGATGGTATATCTATAAACATTGTAATTGGGATACCATAAACACCTAAAGGTCATGATTCTATCTGGGTAAATATTGAATGGCACACTAAGTCACCCCACTTCCATGATATTCAAGAGAATAGTTCAATAGATAGCATGTGATGCCTTTATATTCAATAGATAGACTAGATTCAAGATGATCCCTCAACACTCCTTTTAGACTATGATGATCACATAATTTTATAATTATAGCTAGGATTACAGTAGACCATTGGGACTTAGTTTCATTTGAGCATGTTGTTTCATCCCCAGACTGATGGCTTGACGGGGAAGACCATATAGGTTCAGGATGACATGTTGTAGGATTTCATTTAATACATTTTTCGTAGGTGTGAGGATAACCTACCCTTGGTGGAGTTTTCATACAACAACAATTATAATTTCACTATTGGTATGACACTATTTGAGGCCTTATATGAGATACCTTATAGGTCACCACTATCTGGATTGATCTGAGGTGGTCTTCTCTTGTGGGGATTGAGTATGTGCGAGATATGATAGAGAATGTGTAGGTAATGAAAGGGTAGATGAGGACTTCCTAGAGACATTAAAAGTCTAACCTAGACCAATAAAATACATCTTTGGAGTTTGGAAAAGGAGACCATGTGTTCAATAGGATCTCACATCAATGTGTATTGTATAAATATTTATGGAGAGGAATGTTTTATTTAAGATTCATTATCCTATTTCAGATACAACATAGTGTTTGTGAGGTCACCTACCTCTTGGACCTATAGTCATAGTCAGACTCAGTACACGATGTCTTCCATGTGTCCCAACTAAGGACATGTGTTCATGATCCATTTAATGTTATTGAATAGGGGAACTTAATATCAAGAATATAAATACCATTGTTGAGTACTCGGTGGAGTTCTTGGATTGGTAGGATAATATCCTTCATTGGTGAGTGATTCCCTTGGTGCATATCCGGTGGCAGAATTAGATTCTTTAGGATAGAACCTATCATCAAAAGATCTAGATGTGATCCTAGTTCATTACATTTTTAATTAGTTCTTATATTTTTGGGAAGACAATACATAAGGTGGGGAGAATGTAACAACTCGACTTTTTCCATATAAATATTTGGAATATATCTATTGATATTTTTGGAGATAGGAACTAATTCATTGTGAGATTATGAGGCCCGAAGAGGCTTAGTATTAACATTATATAAATATTAAATATATTAATATCATGTGAATGTAGAATTTTTGGAATAATCAAACAAATCAGGAATAGAGTCTCAATTAAATTTTAGACCTCCATCGTATTAGTAACATGGTTTTTACCCTATTCATGACAAAACAAATTTCAGCTTCAGGAATTTCTCTTAAGCGCATTCATTTCCAGATTTGTAATTTAATAAATTAATAAATTAATATAATATTTATTAAATCTTCATGACCTGAACTCTTATATATAAATGAAAATATCAAAAATCCATAGGATTAGATGTATATCCATGGGATTGAGAAAGGTTCCTTTAGAGGATATCTTGGTGAATGACGACTGATCAAGGATCATGATTTTATTATATGATGATTGTTTTCACCAATATAGATTGTGGATCTCAATAATTATGATGATGATGAAGTTCCATTCATTGTTATTGAGATATCCAAACTTGAGGTATAATGTTTTTTTCATTGATTATTTACCTATTTTTTTATACCATGATAGAAATGAATCGACCCACTAATAGATTGATTAAGGGGTCAATCATACCTTGTCGGTTAAATTTTATCTTCATGTTATAATGGGGAATCAATATTGTTGATTACCATTTATCTTTTTTATATATTCTAATAAAAATTAATTGAGGAAAACTTGAACAATGGTTGATCATAATGGATGTATGATCTACTGATGGTAGAGGTGTGAGTGATATATATTTGAAGAACCCACTATTTCCAAAAAATAATGTGCTACACAATGTTTACTATGAATAACACAAACTGTAGATCCCCCACCCCTATAGAAAACTAGGGTTTATGTGTATATAAAATATGACACACCATGTGACATGTGTCACATACTATGTGACTTGGTTCTGGAGGCTTGGCATGCACCTTGTACATGGGTACAGACACAACGAGACACATGGGCATGACTGAGTACCTGGATACAACCAAGTACATGGACATGACCCAAAGTACAAAGGCACACCCTGATGTACATGGGTACAGAATGAAGGATAGATGAGTGTTTGTACAAAATATATACACCATATACCCTAAATGGAAATTCCTTTTATAGGGAGTATTACATGTTTTGTGAGATGGAGATACACGAGCAGACCTTGGGCAAGCAATACAAATCCTGTACATTTTTCAATGAAAGTGGAGGCCCTATATCTCACCATTTTGGGAATGTTTCTATTGAGTGTGACCCGTTACTAAATCCCTACAAGGTTAATGTGTGTAATTCTGTTCTGTGTGTAGGATTTTGATCCCCATCATGATTTTTTCCTCAAATATACAATTTGGAATCCCTCTATGAATCTCAGGGAGGGTTTCTCTATCATATATTCTTCTATATGTAGATTTTTCAATATCAGCATGACCACCATGAACAATGATTCAATAAACTATCTAGAAGATTGATTCCATATGATTTTTGGTATCCCACATTATTCCTAGGTGTGATCCCTTATCTAGGTGTTGATATCTTCGATGTTCTAGAAAATATTTATCTAGCAAGACCCAACAAGAATGACCACTCAGATGAGCACCAATAGTGATACCATGGATCTTGGGGTAGATTCTAATAGATCAGCATTATATTTATGCCTAAAAAAGAATCATGTGGTTGGTAGTGCTTCAGATCTATTTGAGACATGGTTTCAGTTATGAGTAAATCATGGTATTAATGATATCCTTATATCTTTGTCTCATATCCCAATTGACATGTGTTTGTGTTAATGAGTTTACTACTCTTGATTATTTATATGTTGAGATTTTGAGGTGTACTACTAGGTATTGATATACTCAACCATTCACTAGATCTTCCCACATGGGTCAAGTATTATGTAGACAACATGCCTTTTGACAGAGTCCTGAGAGGATCAAGAGTAGGCGGTGCATTATTTGGGCTAGACAAACTGTGGTTATACCAAATTTTGTATTTGACAACAGTCCCCTCTATCAAAGTATTTTAGAAACTATTTCACATTTATATGAGATTATATTTTTCCCTTTTATTGATTTCTTGTTTTTATAACCAAATTTTTGATAGATATTATTCAGGAATTATGGTATCAGTTTTATTTACCTGACAACATTTTATCGTAATTAGAGATGTGTGTGTGTGTAAGAACATTTGTCTAATTCCTCCCATGTTTATTATATTACTACTCAGGGATAGTCACCATGACCTATCTTATTGAATGTGGTCACAAGGTGTTTTACTCAATAAATCGCTAACCAGGTGGCCTTGGTGTGTTGGGTTATTAAACCACATGAATCTCCCCAACAATAAATATGTTCGATTCCCAACTACACTAATAAATCCACCAATATCATCTAACTGAAATCCCTCTATTTCCTCGATAAAAAACTATATATATGATTTAAAAATGACCTTTTATACCACTTTAAATAAATCTATAGAATCATCCAATCATCTGATGTTGCGCCTCCACCAAAATCTACAAGTATAGATCATGCCCTTCTAGGACCCCCTCGCAACTTTTGTTTATTGGAATATAAATTCTAGGTACCCCAGCCACCATAACATATTGAACAAATCTCTTTATATCTCCCACATATTGTTTGTAAAAAATATTATTTCCAAATAACCAACAAGAAATATAATAACATGACAAACACACATGCACTCACAACACATAAGCCCAATGCATAAGAAATTACATGGTTTAGACATCATATCCTACGATCATGGGAGAAATAATGAATCTACGCATTAAAGTAAATATTCCCTATAGTTACATGGGAATAAAGTTATGAAAACATACCTATATTAAGATAATAAGATAAACTAAGCCCTCTGGTTATTGCATCTTTCGGTACATCTCTGTTTGGAATTCTTCACTTTCATATACTAACTCTATCCTTCGACCCTCCAGTATTTGAAACATGGGTGTTTCAACTAGATGTTGTAACATTCCTAGATTCCCATTATTGACCCTATATAGACCATCTAAGCCTCATTTAGTTCAGAACCACTCCCAATCAGTCCCTCGCACATATAGATCAATAAATCCTCTTTATACTGGGTCTCAGTAAATAATATAGTCCCCACCACCTTATGTTACTTATGAGTAATCCTCTATTTACTTTTGATTATTATGATCACCTATAGTAATAATAACATAAATCACTAAATTATTATTATTAGTGAATCCA
The DNA here is from genome assembly GCA_963277665.1 of Viscum album. NCBI lineage: Eukaryota > Viridiplantae > Streptophyta > Magnoliopsida > Santalales > Viscaceae > Viscum > Viscum album. Next base: position 967,314,059 of record OY728167.1, read on the forward strand.
TTAATTTTTATATTGTTCACATCCATCACCACTTTAGGTACACTTTGTCGCATTGAGAATTTTCTCATTCCATCAATCACACTATGTCATTCAGAATAATTCCAACTCACCATGTTCATGCATAAGATGATCCTATGTCACATTCCCACACTCAAAATAAAAAATGAACCTTCCACTAGTATATAATCATCCATTTCTATCCCTTGGATTTACTCAGCTCCTTCTATTATGATACCTTCAGGTGCACTTCTTTCTTTTTCTCCATTGAGAAAATTACTGAGGATTACATTAAATGAATTCAATTAAATTAAAATTATGTAACTCCAAATAGATGATTTCTCTGAGTTGATTATTAAGAAACATTATTTTTATAACTTTATCTCAAACTACAATGTTGATGTTCTACTTTATCCATATGATTTTCCCAAGTAAATCATTCTAATATTTAACTTCTAGTGCTTCCAAAACCTAATCAGAAAATAGTTCACACACCAAATCATACAATATCTCACATGAGAATTATTTTTTTGGTTAAGACAAATTTATTTTAATTAGTAATAGTGAGTTGGAATAGAATATTATTATAAGAAGAGTAAATTGAGAAGTGAGCCTCATTTAAATAGGATAGCATAGATCTACTAAGTATCAATGCATTTATAGGTTTCTATATAAGCATTATTAGAATCTAAACTGTGTTATGAAATGGTTCAAGGTATTGTACCTATATCATCATCAATGGTTATAGATTTATTTTTTACAAACAAGGCTCAATCATTTATAAGTTCTTAAATTAGAAATCTATGAAACCTTATATTAGAACCAAGGACATATGAAATGGTGATATTGACTGTAGTTAGGAAAAATAAACATGGTGTCAATTATCCTTAATTCCTCATATTGGTATTAAAAAATAGTTGGTATCATATTTTATCATCCATGTTATAGACATGGAAAAATACATGTAATGGAATACATGATTGAATTCAAATTTCATATTAATTGTTATCACCATAGGATGCCCATTATCTATTATTATGTAACTTCTCATTTGTTTCAAGAAGAATGGCATCCTAAATTGTGTCCATATTGAATTATTATTTATAATGTTAGGAAAATTAGTGTTGTTTATCCTCTCTTCTGATAGAATATTTTAAATTTAATTTAGGTAATTAGCCTATTTTATAAATAATAGATTTCTTGTAAGTGTTTCCAAAAATATTATTTGGATTTATTCTAGCGTGGGTGGAATAGTTTTCTATTGGTTTTATTCCATGGACACAACCAATATCTTTACCTTAATACCAAATAGATATATCTAAACTGAAATAGTTGAAAAGTAATTAGGATTATTATGAAGATAAAGGGTCTATTAATACTAGTGTGTCTCTATGGGAATTGTATTCATTTTAAATATAATTCTAGTAGAATTTTATGCTTATATATGGATTATAATCAGATAAACCATGTGAACTTGAAGAAAAAATTCATTTCATGAAATATTGATGAACTTATCATTTAGTTTTAAGAGGAAAAGTGGTATTCAAAAATCAATACTATGTCTAGGAATCACTATACTAGGGTGAAGAAATTTGATATACCAAATAATCCTTTTAAAAGTAGATATGGTTATTTTAATTCTAATGTTTTATATATTTTGGAAAATTCATTTGTTTTCTAGATTTTTTCGTGTTTTATTCTAAAAAAATTTATGTCATGACATGTTATAATTTTTTTTATTAGTAGTAGGGTGTAAATGGTGTTTATTAGGAAATATCATCATATGGTCATAAATTTGATAATATTTTGACTATGATATTTTCTCTATATAAGTGAACCATGTTTTTATAAGGCTTATATTCTCTGAACCAAACATTTTTCTAATATGATCATTATATATCATAGGGGATTGAGTGAGATATAATTTATTTTTTAAAAAATCAATTTGGTTGGGACTTGAATAAGTGGTGACATTATGGCCAAGTTAGTAAGGTAGAAAGAAGTGAACAACATGTGTACATTTTTTATCTCTTAAAAGAAGTTGTTATTTCGATAAAACATTATATTTTTAAAAACCAATAAATGATACTTTTTTGAAGTATCATTCTTTGTATTTACAAATTTATTACTTTTCAACTAGTTATCTAGTTTTTCAAGAACACTTTTTTACTTTTTAAAAGATTTTCATTTTTTCCAATTGGAATAAATAAATTTCATAATTAATAATAAATTAATGTTCCATTAATTCAATGATTATTTTTGTGATCATGTTATTATATAAAAAAACATATAGGGTAGTGGTGTGTGCATTATTTCCAATTTAAACATCATTATTTATTTCCCTTTACAATTATTTATTGGATGGATCTCTCTCACTCAGTCTCCACCTTCACTTTTCAATCCAATAAATAAATAAAGAACGTAAAGAAACAAAAAAAATAGGTTTTCTCAATATTATTTTCCTCCAATATGGATGACCATGTCTTTGGTGTGTCATGTTCATTGTTCCACCCACATATATCTCCTTGTATTATTAAGAAGAACTTGGTAGGGGGTCTGGTCTTTGAATTATCATCCTAGTATCAACCAATTAAAAATAAAGAAAACAATTTATGATTTTTTGATACAAGATTTATCATAAAACTCATTAAATTAGATTATATATAGTGGTTTGTGTCCATGTTAGACAATAGAGATATGATATTCTTCCTCCAAATGTAGTAATAATAATGGGCCACCTTTTCTATACAAAAATAATAAGTAATTATCTAATGTGTAGAAATCAATATGTTCCAATTTTCTTATTCACTATCCAAATATAAGATCATTCAAAATAAGAATAGAACTTTTCTTGACATCGACACATGTAGTGTGCAAGACCAAATCATTGTTTGGTATCTCTCTCTCTAAAACACAAGGTGAATAATATAATATTGTTTCATCTTCTTTTTATTATCATCTATTAAGTTATCAAAATATTTATAGAATTATAAACATTGAATATGACTCATTATCTTTGATATTAATATTAAACAGAGGAATTTTATATTGAGGTTTCTCGCTCAACCACTACTTATAACAACTTCTTTAGGAAAACTCTATCTTTTTAGTAAGATTACCACTACATTGGAAACATCAATTATAATTTCAATTTATAGTATATAGTGATTTTTACTCTCACTTATGATACATTGTTCATTACAGAAGAAATAATTTTAGATTTAAAAATTAATAACTCATCTCAACTTTACATGAGTGTTTTGGGTAAAATCTTTCTAAAAATTAAAACACCAACTTCGGGATTCTACAACTAATAACCACAATCTACTTCGCAAAAATATTTAGTTCTTTTTAATGCCCCATGATTCTAATTCATCTAGATTATAAAAAACTTCATGTAATTAATATTAATTGGAACTCACTTAATGTATATATATCACACCACATAGACATTTTTTACTACGGATGAAATCATTGATTCATGTAACAATTGATACATGTACAATTAATTCTATGGAGTTTCCAATTCTAATATCATAAAATGGGTTTGAAGGTAATATTTAATTAATTAAAACATATTTTTTATTGGAATTCATGAAATTATTTATTTTTTTATTTTCATAGCTCATTCATATAATTATTATATGAGAAAAAATATTCACTTATCATTTATTATAATACACTGCTTCTATTATCTCACTCTCATTATCAGTTTCTTTTTTAATCGTAGTAAGTTCCCCTATAAATTAATATAATTTTGGTATTAATAAAATAATTAAACTCCTTGGTTATTTTAAAAATTTTGGTGGTCCATTACTTTCCACCACCCAAAACTCCCTACTATGACCTTCAACATTATGCTATAATTTAACATTAATTTATGAGAGATATAGGTGTATCTTGAATGTAAGTCACATGAAAACAATTTATTTTTCCATAAATCCCCTCACAGATTTGTATACTCATTCACAATAAGTGAATACATGATTCCATTGAAACAATACATGGCATCATAGAAGACGACAAGTGATGGTGTCTTCTAAATCAGACATGATGATTGTATTTTCTTTGTTGTGAATAGTAAAATAATTTATTTTTCTCAAATCAACAATAAATTAGGCATTTAACTAATTTTATTACTTAGAATGTGGCACACTATATCATAAAAATATCTAAAAACCACTATGTGCAAGTAGTCTATAGTTCTACCATGCACCATCGTTTTCATGATAGTGCCACTATGTGTTCATTAATCCAGTTTTGAACCTAAATGGACACCCTAATCATTTGAGTCTCTATAGGATGGATCTATCCTTGAGATTAACCAATTAATTTCATGGTATATGGCTACTCATATTAATATTGATTAGAGATGGTATATTTTTTCAACATTAAAATGATATAACATTTCATTTTCCAAAAATAATAACTCTTACATAGAACATCATTCAACTAAATCCAAATTTTCTTTAATATAACTGATTGATTCATCAATAAATAGAAAAATAATAATTGATATAATAATTGATCTTAATTATTTTCTTCAATTCCATAAACCAGAGTAGACAGTAGTTCCATAAAAAAATTTCACAAATGTTATACACATTAAGATCATATCATTAACAATAACTTGATGTCAAATTAATTTTGAATAATATAAAATAACCACCTATAAAAATTGATATAAATAAAACCCATAATTCATATTTTAATCATTAATTAAAAGATTTCAATAGTACTTATACTAGTGGATCTCAAAACTAATTCTTAAAACATCATTTTACATTGAATGGATTACCAATAATTTATAATAGTAAAAACTACATAATTTCATTCCCCTTACTAAAATTTATAGTAATAGTAACTCACACTTTCACACATCGTGTGTGTTTTAAAATCTTCTTGTACAATTCACAAATAAAAAAATACACATTTTCTCGGGAACTCTATCATTCTTCCCATCAACATTCTTGAACACTCTAATCACCATCCATGTTTTTATTTTTCCCCATATACTTGCTTCAAATATAGAGATAGAATGAAAAATTGATATGAATAATCAATAAACAATAAAAATGAAAATGGTATGAATATCCCCAACTTTGTATTTATTGTAAAATCTAACTTTAAAAAAGGTATCTTATTATGGATTCAATTTATTTCTATTCCCCTCCCTTTTAATTTTATCCATTTATTTTTTTTATTGCCCTTATTTATGGTATATATAATGATATTGGGAGATAATATAGTAACAATACACTCTTAAATAAATGATCAATCAATTATTCCACTCGAAGTCCACATGAGGTATGATTTGTATGGAAAACAAGATTGTCTAATTTGGATAAAAAATCCATCCATAAGTCAAAAAATATGTTACCGCGTTGATATCTTATTCTTTGTACATGAGTTTTATAGATGATAATAATTGATACCAATTTATTATTATGTTGAAATGAATCTTATAACCTGAATTTAGGCACTAATCATAACACATATATTAAAAACATTCCAATTAAACTAACATGTTTTACCTTTTATAAATATTCCATGTAATCTCTTCAATGTTACTTTTATTTTCATGTCATTTATATTGTTAATTTATCTTAGTTAAAGGTATAATTTAATCATTCAAAGATAGGATAAGATAATCTCAAGACATAAAATTAAATGACTACTTTATTAAGAACCTTTCATAAATTTTCTATATATATAACTCGTATTAGATTATTATTCTAGAGACTTATGAAGTTTCTATCCTAAAGGTATTTTCCAACATTACATCATCAAGGTTAATCACCAAATGATATTAAATATAATGAATGATATATCATACCACATTGGTGAATTATTCACTTTGTTGTGCAGTTTTGATAGAATACCCATCTTCAATAGTTGTTCCCCAAAAAACATTAATCACTATTAATTACCAAAATAAGATTGAGAAGACATATTAAATTTGGGAATAAGTTGGATCTTAATTTATCCATTAATGTAAGAATTATATTTGTGAATTTAATCTCAAATAGGATACTCTTTTCTATTCTACTCCATATTTAAGTTAAATTTTCATGATGACTTTTATTTATTTTGAACTACTCTTAGGGAGCATGTATTCATTTCATATTTTTACAATATCTCTAAGTAGAAAATTATTCTTTACATTAACCATTGTGGTATATTAATTTTTCAATACATGATGAATATTATTTAATATCTCATATTTATCTAGAAATATGAACAAGTAATATTCATAGATATATCCCAAATTCTTGCATCTTTCACAAAAGGACATCTAAAATTATTTGTTAATTATTTATTTAAATCCTCTCATTAAATTATAATTTTTTTTATATTGAAGTAAAAGTTTCTCATTTTCACCTTCCTTCTCATGTATTTTTTCAATATTTATTTCATTTTCCAAATTATATATCCGGATGATCATACATTCTTGAGAATATGCTCAATATTCTTGGTTTTTATCATTTATTATAAAAAATTATTTTTTTAAACCCTTGTTTTTTTATTAGACTAATTTTAATAATTTATGATATTTTTATATTATATTAATATCAACACTAATGTTTAATTTGAAAAGGTCTAGGGTATTTTTTATTCTACCATAATAGAAGCATCTCTTCCCTTTTTATGCAAAATATCTCTTAGACTTCATAGGTTTTCATTTAGAAGATTTATCATTATATTTATACACCAAATATAAATTTTCATTCTCACAGGTGATTTCTTCTCAAGTAATTTTGACACAATATTATTTATTTAGATCAGCATGATTCACTTTTGTGATCACTTTTAATAGAATTTATATAGAGACTCTTCATATTTTCAAATATATTTGGAAAAAGTATATTCTCTCTTGTCATATATGTTTCTTATATTATATTTCATTTACTCTTTATTTTTGTTGGATTTTTCTATACTTAATAAGTTAAAAAATTATGGTATATATATTAAATCCTTATTCCTAAATTTGGTACTATAGTAGCAGAAGAAAAAAAATTTGATTTCTTATTAGTAGTAATATTCTAGAATTAATTATATACTAAATATTTTTATGTATTTTCCTTAAATGGTTAGGATGATGTGTAGTAACAAGTTCTTATACTTTTACTTATATCTGACATTAATGTAGAAGTGTGTTTATAACCACTTTCCTTCAACCATTTTCATTTAGACCATTCACTGTTAAGGGAATTTTATTAGCATAAAATACTTTTTCTAAAAAGAATAGTACCTATGATTAGAGGTTTCTAGAGATTTATGATAAAATTATATCATGATATTCATTTAGAATGATAGACTTTAGTTAACATAATAATCCATTTTGTAATTTCTTAATATAACAAAATTTCTTGTGATTTTTTTTAACCATTGAAATGGAGTGGTTTAAAGATTTTAAAAATTAATATCAAGTTTATAACATTTTTTATTGATAATATTATTCATACCCTCAAAATAAATTATCTATATTTACACTCATTGATTTTATTAACTTCATCATCATGAATTTTTCTTCTTTCTAAGAAAAATGTTTATCGTTCCTTAATCATCTTGGTTTTGACTTTCAATTATACAATTTTTATATCAATGATGGCCTACTAATTTTGGTATAATTCATGAATCATTTCTTAAAACTGATTTTTTTTATTTCTCTTTCTCATGGATTGTATTATGTCACTCATTATCAAAAACAATACACCTTTATTAAATGTTAATATTCATTTAACTCTTTGTACCAACTGTTTTGGATATCTTTACACATGATAATTCTTTTTCTTCTAAATAATTCTCAATAATTTTTTAATCTTACTCAACATGGGTGGTCTACTTATACATACTTTTAAAAGAGCCACAGAAAGATGAATATTTATTCTAGATAAACAAGAATAATTCCATTTAGTGTAGATAATCATTCATATTGGGAATCTTTAAATAGTTGATCACTTCTACTGATACTTCATTCTTAAAAGGATAAATTATGGAAGGATAATTATATTACATAATTATCACATGAATAATATGAATTTTTTTATGAAGAAAAATTATCAACTTACTTGGTAGAAGATTCAATCACTATATCACCACACTCCTTGATTGTCTTTTATTTATTAAGATTAATACATATTAATTTACTTTTTATATAAGTAGTATTATCTATAATCTTAGATCCTTCATGAGACATATTTTCAACATATATATTAGTATTAACTCTTATTTTATCACATTCAATTATTATAGAGATATTTCTCTCTCATTTCATGGTTAAATACATTCTCAACATTAAAGAATTTATTTTATTCATATAATGTAAAGTCTTTATAGATATCTGAAATATAGTTTTTCATAGGGAACCTATAAAATTCTTGAAATAAATAAATCATAAATTTTTGTTCAATGAGAAACTCTATATTTCAAATACAAATTCAAACTTGAGAGTATGGATAATCTAATTAGTGGTGTAACAAAATTCTCTAATACCAATTGTTAGGATTGATTTGGGATATCTCAAGTAAATGAAAGTGTGTGAATTAGTATTGTGTGATTTTATACCAATTAAACATTATCAATTCCTTACTTCAACACTTCTTTAGTGAATTGATCTATCTCATTCAATCTTTACCTTTTCTTAACATTTATGTACATAATGAATGAATTTAAAGAAGTAAAGAAACTATGGATTTTTAATCAGGGTAACCTCCAATAGCGATGACTAAAACCCTAGATTACCATTGTTATTATCCCATATACATATCTCGCTTTTTATTATCAAGAAAAACAAGTGAAATGGTATAGAATTAGAGTCATATTTCTATTAATAACCAGGTAAATGTAATAAAACACATAATTCTATTTGGTTACAATATTTGGAATCTAAAAATTTCATTAAAACTTAATTTATTTATTTTGTTTCTCCTAGAAAATATAGATTTGATATTCATTCTTGAAATATGTAAATAACAATGGGTTACCTATTCTTCACAGTAATTAATGAGATATCTCTAATATAAAGTGATTGGGGAATGTATTTTTTATTTTTCTTATTTAGTTACCAAAAATAAAATCATTCATATTAGTACACAAAATTTTCATTACTTTGATACATAGAGTATGTATGATAGACATCGAGTAATTTATATCTCTCTTTGGTACACAAGTTTAAAAACAAAATATAGTATCAAATTCATTTCTTTTTCTTAGAATTCTCAAAATCTAAATAGTATAAATAATATCAAATATATATATATAAGTCTATATTTTATACTCAAATAATATATAGGAATGTTGTATCTTGGTTTCTCACTCATACACTACATCCTTGTACTTCTTCGGAAAACTCTTACTCTTTAGTCACACTGACACATCTTTCAAAACATCAATTTCTATTTAAAATTTATGGTCACATTGTTTTAAATATTTCTTCTGGTGCATTATTCATTTTATGAAACATTATCTTGACAATGGAATCTAACTACTTATCTCATCATTACATGATTACTTCATGTGACATGTTTTAGAAAATTCATTTACAGTCTTCTGATTTATAAAACTAATATTCACAGTTCTAATTCACAAAACAGTTTTGTTCGTCATACACCTCCACACATCTACATATTCAATAATTTCAATAACATATCACAATATATATTATTTAAAAATAACTTTAACTATGTGTACCTGAATAAATGTAATGTATTTTTTATTCTACTTCTCACAATATCTAGTTTCTAGATATATTTTTCCATGCATAATTGATTGAGTGTTCTTTAAAATTCTAAAATCACATGAATTATTTGATCATAGTAATATCTATATGAAAACATAAAATTTTACATGGTTTTTAAAAAATTATTCATATTTATCTATGCATATGAATTTTTAATAAAGCTTATTGGAGAACAACACCTCCTTTGTTTCTCTTTCCGTTAACTGCTCTACTTCCACTCTATCATTATTGGTCTCCTTTTATCCCTCAATATTGTTTATTTTCAAAAAAATGTTGTTGAATGGGATATTTATTGGAACATTAGTCCCTTGGTGATTTTAGAATTGTTTAAACCATTTATTATCATCACCATACTCACTCTTATTTATATGTTCTCAATGACCTTGGATTTCTTTGGCCTTCAAATTTTTAATTATCTTCGACATTAATTTGAGATGTATAAATGTAAAAAATGCATGGTAGTCACATAAAAACTATAGTTTTTTTCAATGAACTCATTGTGGATTCATACATTCATTCATGGGAAGTGTATACACAATCACATGAAAACCCAATGTGGAATTAGAGAAGACAACATGTGTTGGTGTTAATTAAATAAAACATGTGACATGTGTTTTTTAATGTTGTGAATAGAAAATTATATTATTTTTCCCATATTTATTGTACATTTAGGATATTAATCAATTTATTATATGGTATGAAACCATCCTTGATATTTAAATCTCTTGGAATATCCTCATTACAAGAGTCTGTAGTGCGTCCCTACACAATTTCTTTCTCCCTAGCACCACCATATAATATTTAAGCCTATTTATACCCTATATAGGTTTTATAAACCTCTTAGACTCTCTAGAATGGTTATATCTATGGTCTTAGATGAATTTATTCTAGATAGATTGATTTTCATATTACGAGGGATTAGTGTTGGCATACAAACTTGTATCTTGTTATATTATATATATTTTTTTAAAAATAAGTCCCTATTAATTCATGTATGCTTCTAGGTTCTAGTCGCCAACTCATTAGGATTGGGAATGAACTTCAGTCCATACCAAATCTAGATCAGGTATCATTTTATCTGGTATGGTTCATGAAAAATTGGTATCATAGATACAGGTTAAGAATATTTACATAAAGTCAGTATATGGTATGGGTTTTTCTAGTGGATAACATATAGAATTGATTTGACGTAGGAGGTAGTTATGAGGGAGCGCATATCTAGTTATCATCATGCAGAGCCTTAAGTCAGCATTGGTGGGGGGATTGTATTTGATGATTATTTTTATCCATTTATATTTTTCTTCTTATTTTAAAAGAATTTCATAAAAACCATAGACATTTGAGTTATTATTAATAGAATTAAAACATTTGAATCCCATTTGAGTTGCTTTTTGGAGTATCATTATTGACATTATTTTTGTTGACTACTGATGATGTGAAGCATCGTGCATCTAAGGATATGTTTGAACCAACATAAGGATGGAGTGTCTAATTAACCATGGTAAAAAACCATTTAGTTAACCAAATTCTCATTTAGATAATGGTGTCTACTTTCCATGCTTTGGGACAGGAGGCCACACCAGTTCACTTTCATGATCCAATCATGGAACCTCGAAGGATTGAATCTAGAGATTATGCACAAGAGTTTCTTCAAAAAAAAATACACTATATTTTCAAGTCTCTAATGATAGTTAATAAGATGAGTATTTATTTAAATTAATTGATTATCTATTCATGTTCTTGGAAACTCCTAATACAATTAGAGTGAAGTGTGTTACCATCAAACTTAAGGGGCCTAGTAGAAGGTGGTTGGATTCAATGGTGATGATAAAGAAGCATGATGACCTAGAGTGGAAAATATTTAAGTTCCTTTTTTATAATTAGTTCTATATAAAATATATGGTTCTAGAAAATTAAATGGAGTTTATTAATCTTCATAAAAGTGAAAAGACCATGACTAAGTATGAAATATGCTTTATTGTGCTAGTCTAGTTTGCTCTAGGGATCGTGACTAATGAGAACATGAAGGTATGGATATTTGATATGGTCCTTTGATTTGATATTTGATCCTATTATTTCATTTTATAAATAAAATATAATGATGATGTGATGGATATATATTTAATGGATGAACTTGACCTGGATGGTATGTCAAGGTTGATGGGAGTTTCTTTTTCTCCCAATGGTATTTTTTGGAGTTCTGTTAAATGAAATATGAATCATGATGAGTATCATGTGGGATATTCATAGAAAGGTTATTATAATCCTTATTTAGTTTTTGGAAGAGTCCCTTTTACTTTATTCAAGTGTAGAATATTGGGGCATTCAAAACAGTTTTTCACTGAGGCACCCAAGACTTATAGTTCACATGGATGATCTAGTCACATGTGGAAGTTATATTATATCTTTTTATCTACATATGATAGAATGATATCATCAGCACTAAAAATTATTGTGGTGTAATCACATTCTTGATGAATAAATGGGTTCCAAACACATGCATATGGGATGATGCTTCTTCATGCAGTAGAAGAGTATCTAAAGAAAGTTGATACGGGTCGAGTAACTATGAGAGGTACCATCACTATAGCTTAATCCTTTGTGATTTATTTATTTGATTCAAGTTCATGTCACTCATTTATATCAACCAATTTCATTGATTTTCTAACTATTTATATGAAGATTTTATCTTATGTTATGGATATTAATATTCCCCTAAAAATGACGATAGAGTAGGGTTTTCAGTTTCCTTCTTATTTTTTCTACTTCTCAGATATTGAGCTTATGTAGAATTTTTTTCTTCGATATGAATTGTCCAAATAGATTTTCATTGTATGGATTGATTGATTTCTGATTAGGCCTATATTTACTGTTATCTTTGGTGGGTCTCTTTAATCTCACCCGTTGTGGTGGTCTATGTCATTCACAGAGATTGGAACCCGATATCGAGTAGAGATAGACCTTCACTTCTAGAGTTGGGAAGGGTAATATTGGTGTTTTGTCTTTAATCGGTCTGATAATATTTGAGTGATGATATCCCTTTATTTTTTATTGATTTTCCTAAATTTTTTCATTCTAATTTATTTTGTATTAAAATGTAAAGAGAGATCTATTTTTCAATTGATTTAGTATCTAATACTCTACATATATCTATTCCTTCTTACCATAACGCACCAGAATAGTTGAAAGAGTTTAAGAATCAGTTGGATTATTTTCTTTAGAATGTTTTTATATACCTGAGTGTGTCACCTTGCGTGGAACATGTTATCTTTACAAAGAAATATGATGGCGTGCAACTCCAATGCGTTGATCACCAGAAGATCATCAAAGATACAATAAATAAAAATTATCTATTTAAACAGATAAATGATTTATTTTATAATTTGAAAGGGGTGAAGTGGTTCTCAATGTTTAACCTTTTTTCTACTTACCACTAATTTTAAATTAATGAATCTAACATCATGAACACTAATTTACTGAGTAAGTATGTCTATTATGAGTATTTTTTCCATTTTTTCTAACCAACGATCCTTAACTCTTTATGTATTTTATGAACAAGATTTTCCATGAGTACCGTGAAACATTTTTTGTATTCTTTGTGTATGACATCATGATTTACTATAAAAATAATGAGGATCATGTGTGTCACTTGAGAAATGTGCTATATGTTTTGGGTGATCATCGAATTTATTACAATAATTTGAAATGCGGTTTATTGATTTAGGATATAATGTTCTTGGGAAATGTGGTCTCGGAACATGGTATCTCAACTAATCCTGATAAGGATAAATCTATTAGGACATATGAACAACTGAAAAATGTTTTTGAGATTTATTTATTCTTGTGTTTAGTGGGGTATTTCTCATGGTTTATATGTATTTATAAAACTTGACTTCTATAATGATCATCGTCACTCAAGAAAGAAGTGAAGTTTGATTGGGATGATAAGTTGCAGATTTATTCCATTGATTTGAAGCATATTTTTACATCTGTACTGTTGGGGACACTTCTAGAGGCTGATGTGGGCTATGTGGTCTTTTGTGACTCGGGAGGTTTAGGTTATCATTGTGTTCTTATGCATGGTGATCACATCATTTCTTATGGATCTATACATATTAGGCCACATGAGAATAATTATCGAACCCGTGGTCTTAAACTCTTCAATTGTGATGTAGGCTCTTAATGTCTGGTGGCATTACTTTTTTGGACAATGTTTTACCATTTATTCTGATCAAAAATCCTAATTTATATCTTCTCACAAAAATATTTCAATCTCCATAAATGAAGTTGGGTTGAGTACCTATAGTAATTTTTTTACATTTCTTATACCTTGAGAAATGGGAATGTTGTTGTAAATGCTTTGAGTAGGAAAATTTCAACCCGGGCGATGAAAGAATCATTAGAAGAGTGAAATTTGATGCCTCTATTTTCTCAATTTCACTTGGGTGTCCAAGATAATGAGTTTGATACTGTTTTAACTAGTGTTTAGTTGGTATATTCTCTTATCAAGATGATTCTTTAGGATAATTATAATGATTATGAGTTCAGTGGTGTTAGATACCCTGTTTATGGTGGGAAGACTATCGTAGAGTGGTATTTATCCATGGAGGTTATTTTATGTTTTCAAAATCAGTACGTTGTCCCTTGTTTTATGAGGAAATCAGGGAGACTATCATAGTTCTTAGTGGGTTTTTCACCTGGTTACCCAACAAATATTATATGATTTGTGAAAATGATAATGTTTTCCATGTATGAGATGAGATATCACTGACATTTTTTCACATTGTTATACATTCTAACCAGTCAAGGATGAGCACCAGAGTCCTTCGAGTTTTATCTAGCCCCTTCTAGTGTTAAATTAGAAGTGGGATGATATTTATATGGATTTCATGGTGGGTTTTCCTCATACCCCTCATAAAAATAACTTGATATTGGTTTTTATTGATCATCTGACCAAATCAGATCACTTTATACCCATCCATGATACATCGAATTTTGAGGTAATGGGAAGCGTATATGTACATGATGTTTTTAGGTGGAATTTTGTTCCATCTATTATTGTCGCTAATATAGATCCATGATCCACTTATTGTTTTATGGGATGACTTTAGGAGGGATTTGGAGCTCAGGTGATCTTTATAAAGACATGTCATCCGCAAAAAGATAGACATACAGAATGGGATAAACATATTTTGGAAGACATGTTATGTTCTTGTTTCATTGATTTTGGTGGTTCTTGGGATAACCGGTTGGGATTAGTTGAGATTTCTAGTAAATATAGTTACCATTCATCCATTCATATGTCTCCCTTTGAGGCTTTTTATGGATACACATATAGATCTCTATTAGGTTGGTTAGAGAATGCTGAAACTTTCTTGGTTAGACCATGTTTTGTCTAGGAGATGATGAATAATATTTAGATGATTCTATAGTGAATTTTTATGGCACAGAGTTGATATTAATCTTATTCTCATCATCATCAATGGGTTTTTGAGTATTTGTTGGTGAGTAGGTGTTCTTAATCATTTCACCTTAGTTAGGTCACCGAACTCTTGAAAATTAGGAAAAGATTTCACCAGGGTATGTGTGATATTTTTAGGTTGTTAAGAAAGTGGGTAATGAGATTTACCATTAGAACTTTCACAATAATTGGAATCGATACATAATGTGTTCCATGTATCTCAACTTCCAAAGTATCTTTTAGACATATTTTTATGTCTTGATATAAGAGGATCTTGCTTTTGAGAATGATTTATCTATGATTGAGTATTTTGTTAGGACTGTTGATTTTGAAAAAAATGTACTATATGTTAGGATTCTACCTTTTTTCATGTGTTATGGAATCATGGTTCTGATTCCCATGATACATGGGAGCATGAGGCATGTATGATTGAGAAGTGGCCTCGTCTTTTTGATATGGGGATTTATTGACAGGATTTCGTAGGAAATATGTTTTTATAGTGGGGTGGTTGTGACATTATATTAATTGTTTTTAATTATTCCTTGACCCTTATTTTTATATCCTTTGAGTAATGTTTTATTTTGTGGTCTTTCTAGGAGAAGTTGATAATTTTTGAAGACTTTTTTGGTTGTGTATGATTGGTGCACAGTTTGACCAAATAGTGCACCACCAATGCAAAATATGCACCCCTATATAGTGGGGAATGTATGGATGGTGAATGGATTCCCAAACTATATTCCCCCTAGATGATATCATGAGACCTAAATGGTAGGGGCATACTACAAGCTCACAGTTTCCCATACCAATGCACCCCATCCAGCTAAATGTGAGTATAAGATTTTTTTTGTTTGGAAAATTATTTTTATAATAACAAACCACCAGTTTATGTACCTAATCACCCCATTCATCCCTAAAATGTTTTTTTCATACTTGAATACTCTTGATAAGAAATTTTGGAAAATCTAACCTTTTTCTTTGGTGAATAAAGTGATGGTGGGAGATCTGATCCTTCTCCAGTAAGTGGATCTCCTCATGGGTAATTCCATTCGATCTCTATTCTTATACCACATAGAGAGTATTACATCATCATGATTTTAAGGGACATAGACTCCCTTTTTATGGATTTAATACATATAATTTTGGATATTCATTCTAGATCTGATTTTTAGATATTTTTTCCTTCGATCATCATGGGAATCTCTATCGTGGGAGTCGATTGTTTGATTCCCTGATTTAAACATAGATGGTTCTATTTTATATTTTCCATATAATTGAATCCTTAAATTTCATGATTTGTTTGGAATATCATTTAGTTGATTTATATAACCTTGATTTGATGTGATTTTAAATATTAATTTAAATTGGCATGAATTTTGAGAAAAAATCTAATTGTAATGGAATTGGAATTGTAGGATGAATCTTGAAAATGATAGAATTAATGAAATTTATTTAGAATTGTTTTCAGAAAAATGGAATAAATTGAAATGATTGAAACCTATGATTGGTTTTATATTTAAAATGAATGAAATTATAAATAACCCATTTTTTGTTTTGAAATTTAATTAGCATACTAAAATTGAAAAAATTTCAATTGACATATAAATGATGATTGATTGAAATGAGATGATTTTCACATTACTTATTAAATTAATGAGCACATGTGAGCTTGGTTAGTTAGTGTGTTATTTTAGAAAATCATGTTAGGATCATGATCCCTTAACAATGTAATGATGAAGAAAGCTCTAAAAAATAACTAGATTGACATGATTATCCTTAATGGGATGTTGATGAGTCATATTCATCCTCACATAGAGGGACGTGTGAACACATGTTTATCCAGGATTACTAATTTCATAAGTGTGTGGATCATATATCTTGAATCTAAGGTACTTTAGGGTTGATTTTTGTGGTTCTTGTTGTGTATTATTTGATTATGTATTACATTGATTATTGAATTGTTTCACTCATGAAAAATGATTAATATAAACTCATTGTTATAAAATGATTATTTAATCTATGTTTGAAATTGTTTCCATGTATTGAAATAAAATCATGTTTTATTAAAATATAATATTAATAAATTATGTCATTCCATGTTTTATTTAAATTTAAAGCCTAATTGGTTTATTTTTATGAAACCTATTTGTGAACACTTGGTATAGAAACCCTGCATTTTCTTAAATGACTATTAAATAATTTTGAAGTTAAAAAAACATAATAGAGTTATAAATCGAGGATCCATAATGTTTAGTGTATCAGAAAAATTAGGCTCATACATAACTTGTACATATTAAAACACAATAATTTATTTAAATACTTTTTATTTATCTATCTAAAAACATCACCTTCTCTATATAAAATTTAATCGCCGAAGAATATACACCAATTAAGGATGTGATCTAAAAGTTGGGTAAGAGGATGAATAAGAAAAATGAATCAATATAACACGGGTGAGCATAATCAGAATATAATAAGAATATGATCATAATTAATATCATGATAGGAAAAATTAGATAAATTCATGTAATGTTGAAATTCATAAAAATGAAACATGATTTCTTAGTGGTTAATACCACACATAGTTTTGAACAATGCTAGTATCACATTCACACTTAATATATGTTCATAATCTTAACATCATCCTGTGAAACAAGATAGAATCATGTTCACACATAAAATAAATTATCTCATGAGATATATCATATTACAAAATTCATTTAAGTGATATATAATTCTGAGCCTACCCTTCACATCATAATATGAACATAATCAGGCATGCCACATAGAACATATTAAAATCATAATCATGAATTAACCCATGAAAACGAATGGGTTTATTAAGAATTTAACTAATCAATATTTCTGAAATATAATTGGGATTTCAAAGTGAAAAAATTAAATACATGTTTCGAATAAGAATCCTCATTCTTGTGCATAGAATAAATAATTAAATAAGAGTCAATGATTTCTTATTGAATGAAGATTTCTTTTCGAAAATATTTTTATTTATCATAAAATAAATTTAGAAAAATGTATATCCCCAAATAGAAAATAAATAATAATGAAATTATATTTAAGGAAAAACAAAGGAATATTCATACTAAAGCTGTTCTGAAATATGGATAACCCAAATAAAAGGAGTTGGGTTTGAGAATCCCTTTACCCTAATTCCCGCTTTATTTTTTCAGTGTTATGCCTCCTGAATAATACACTTATAATTATTAAATAATTTATAAAAATGTAAATTTTTGAAATTTTTACCACTATTTATTAATTATAGTCATTTTAATATATGTATTAATTTTCTTAGTTATAGGGTAGTCATTTGGATATAATGTTTTTCTAAAAAAATCATGTTTTTGTTTGATTTCACTATTTTTTTAAATTTAATTTATACATTAGTATAATTAATTAAAAAACCATAAAATACATTGAATTATATATTTAAATCTTAAACATGGTTTATAATATTCATACATGATGATGTTTATATGTGTTGTCATGGAAATTTCTTCGTTGACGGTAAACTGACCTTTGACGAGACATTGTTAGGAATGCAAGAAAGGGAAGGTTAAAATTTATATATATAGTGATAAGATAATTAAAATATTTTATCATCATTAATATAATGTTAAGTTATTTCCTGATTAAATATTAGATAATTTTCTGTGAATTTGGTGGTCATAAATGAAATAGAAAAAGAAGAAAAAGAAGAAGAATAGTTGAACATAACTTAGTTAATCCTCTATGTAGATTATCTTGTATGCCAATAAAAATCACATGATGTTTGGAGTTTGTTTACTCCAAAAAAATCCCTAAATATTTTACAAGGGGAGGGAGAGGGGTTTTTTATAATTGAGGTTATGGGTCTTTTTAAAATAAAATATTCAATAAAATATTATATCGAAGGTAAAACATGTAATAGTGAATTTTATAAAATAAAAATTAACATATAAATATAATATAATATTTTAAATACATTAAATAAACTTTATAATTCTATTTCAATGGTTGATTAAAATGGCAAGTGGAAAAAAGAGAAATTTTTATTTTATAGAATCACCATTGACATTAGATTTGGAATGTTTTTTAGGTTAGGAAATTAAGTTTATTGTATTTTAACTACTCATTTATGAAATAAAATATATATGGGACGAACCAAAAGTCATAGAAAGTATTATGTTATTATTTAAATATTAATGATGTAATTTATGATACACTAGTTATGTGAAAAAACTGTATTTTTATTATTCACCCAAAATTGAAGTATTTCAAAAATTTACTAGAAAATAACCCTTGGATAATTTAGACATGATGATTTCAAAAATGATATTAATTCTTTCAAAACAAATTTATAAAAAATTTAATTTTAAGTTTTAATATTTAAATCACGACTTACCAAATACTTTCAAATACAGTTTATTAATAATGCTCTTTTTTGAGATTTTTAATTATGATATTTTTTCTTTTTGAAGTATAATATTTATATTTACTTAAAGTAATCATATTAAATATTATTTATATAATAATGTATTATTGTGAGGAAAAATTACTATTCTGACAGTCATGTTATAATTCCCAAGGGTCGGGTTACTATTCCCAATGGTCAGGTTACTATTTTAAATAGTCAGGTTACTATTCCAATAGTCATGTTACCTCTTATGAATAACTCTAATTTTCATCATTAATTATTCAAATCAATTACTATAATTGTTCTATACTTCCTTTTTCTATGATTATTGTTGCTTTAACAATATTATGTATCTTTTTAATAGTGTTTACAGTTGGGGAAATCACTCTAATATACTGGGAAAATCCATATATTTCAATTTTAGATTTATTATTTTATATTTTATATCCATTTCAATGTTTTAAATTTTAATTGGTTTCATTTTTATAAATGTAACAATATTTAGTAGTGAAATGGTGTTTTTTCTCTATATTTTCTATATGTATAATATAATATAATATAATATATCA
The DNA here is from genome assembly GCA_963277665.1 of Viscum album. Classification (NCBI taxonomy): domain Eukaryota; kingdom Viridiplantae; phylum Streptophyta; class Magnoliopsida; order Santalales; family Viscaceae; genus Viscum; species Viscum album. Next base: position 967,334,239 of record OY728167.1, read on the forward strand.
CATATTTATCTTTTAAAACCCATGGGTTCTTACATTCTTCTCCCTTTATAAATTTTATCCCCAAAATTTAAACTCATATTATCACTTGAGAATATATGAGGGAACTTTTATTTCATTATTTCCTTTGGTTCACATGTTTGATCTTCATACTTATGGTTCATCTACAACATTTTGACAGGGTGAGTTTTATTGTTGCATGGAACATTGTCTCTATGGTCCATGATTTTCACTGAATACTCTTCATATGAGAGTTCATTCTATATTTATACAAACTATGGATTTATTACATGTGAGGGACCAAGTATGTACTTCCCTAAGAGTGATATAAGGAACAAGTCATGAAGTTGATCTATACTTGGTAGAAGTGAAAGAAGATGGGATATTTCTCCTACGAGATCAAGGATCAAAAATTGGTCAATGTACCTTGGGTTAAGATTCCATTACATTCCCAATAAAATGAATCTTATACATGGTGATATTTTAAGGAAAAATTGGTCTCCAATATCAAACTCTGTGTACCTTCAACGGTTGTCTGTGTAACTCTTTTTCTAACTCTAATAATCTTTTAATTATTAGTGGATGGCTTTGAAATTTTTTGTAATCGCATTCATAAGATCTAGTCAAAGTATATTGTGTTCCCCAACTTCATCCAAACGAGTTTGAGTTCTAGATCTCTTCCCATATATTGATTTATACAAACCTATTTGAATAACTATGTGAAAGATATTGTTATATGAGAAATCATCCAATAGGATATGTTAATCCCATCCACCTATGGATTTCATTGATTATTCACATAGCATGTATTTGAGTGTTAGGATATTCATTTCTAACTAGGCATCATTTTGGGGTCCATAGGCCATTCTAAAATTCAATTTATTACACAAAGAATGTTGAAGACTTCTCTGGAATTTAGAAGTAAACCTTAGATCACAATTAGAGTTTATTGAAACTGGAATCCCATATAGCCCTACAACTTCCTTTATATATATATTAGAAATTTGTTCAAGAAAGATATACTCCCAAATATTATTGGAGTTTTTAGTATTGGTGAGTCGATCCACCACAAAACATATCACATTATTTCATTTAAATGTATTTAAGAGACTACTGGGTAACTAAATAGTGATATTTTCCCTTTTCCATGTGGGTATAGGCAAGGGTTTCATCATCCCTTTGGACTTATGTTGCTCTAATTTAACATTTTGACATACCACGAACCTTCAGATATAATCCACAATAAACATATTCATATTTTACTTCAAAAAAGTTCTTTTTAAGATCACGGTACATCTTGGTACTTCTAGTATGTATAGAGAAAGATTAGTTATGTGGACTATCTAGTAGCTCATTCTTTATCTCAAGTGATGATGGAACACAAAGCATAGTTCCAAATCAGATGACCCAATTCCTATCAGTGTAGAACTCATGTAGCTTCCCTTCATTTACTAATTTCACCTTCTTTTGAAGCTATATATCACCCCTTTGAGCCTCTTTGATATCTTATTATATATATTTTTGGGAAATCATTTAGGAATGGTATGATATAATCCCTGCCATTATGATTTCATGATCTAGCCTATGCAAATATAAGAAGATAGTATCTCTCATAATATATGTCATGGATAGAGTAGAAAGTTCTTTTTTCTAAGATAATCAGCTACCATATTCACCTTTTTCTGATGGTAGTGAATAGAGAAATCATAGCCCTTGTTTATATCTATCCATCTTACTTGATGCATGTTTAGATCCATTTGTGTGAATATAAACTTTATACTTATATTATCAATATTCATGTCACTCCTTTTCACCATAGAGATAATATCTCCAAATATCTGGAGTGAAGATCACTACTGATAACTCTTAATCATGCATCAGGTATTTCTTCTCATGGATCATCAATTATCATGAGGTGTAGTCTATCAATTTATCATTCAACATGAGTACACAACCAATTCCTTTTATTGAAGAATCATTATATACCTCAAAGTCTTCTCTTCTTATTGGAAGTGTGAGTATAGTTTTATTTATTAGAATCTTCTTGAAATCCTTGAATCATTCCTCAAATTATTCCATCTAGACATACTTTACCCCTTTCTATATTAACTTAGTCAAAGGTATAGACAATCATGAGAAAATTCTAAAAAAATGTATGCAGTGCCCAACGATGCTAAGAAAAATATTTATTTTCATGACACTAGTAGGTGTGGTCCATTTCTCAATTTTCATTTCCTTTTAAGGGTCCGTAGAAATTCCACTACTTTTGATCACACACCCTAAAAATGTGACATTCTACACCCAAGTGTCACACATTCTAAACATATCATACATTTTATCCTTCTATAATGTTTAAAAGAAAATCCTTAGATGCTCTTCAAGTTCCTCATTTCTCATAGAGTAAATGAGAATGTCACCAATAGAAACTACCAATTTTTTTTGATTGTAATCTCTACAGAATATATTCATCAAATCCATGAGATTTAAGGGGAATTTTAAGTCTATATAGAATTATTATGACATAATAATACTCATACCTTGTAAGGAAATAAGTCTTCTGAATATCTTTTTTCTTCACCTTCAGTTGATGATATCCAAAATGAAAATCAACCTTTGAGAATTATTAATCTCATCATAGTTGATCAAAAAAGTCATCAGTCCTTGGTAGAGAATACTCGTTCTTTATGGTGATGTTGTTGAGCTCTCAATAATCGATACATAGCTTCATTGATCCATCATTCCCCATGAAAAAGAGCATAAAAACACCCCAAGTTTATGCACTAAGGAATATAAACCCTCTTTCCAAATTCTATTAAAGCTAATTCTTTAACTCCTCCAGTTTGATTAGGGCCATCTTATTGGGGAATTTTGAGACAGGAGTGGCTTCATGTATAAGATTTATCAAGAACTCTTCCTCATGGTCTAGGATAAGTTCATGCGTTTCTTCATTTAATGAATTAGTCTATTCCCTAAAAATGAGAATTTCTTCCAGTTTTTTAACTTCCTTTTAATCAACAATTTGGGTATGGTATGCATCTTTACATGGTGTCAAAACTGACAACATTGATGGATTTTTAAAATGATATTGATTATCTTCCCTTAATTTATAGAGGATTATGGGATGGTTCAGAATATGAAAAGGGATTTTCTTTTCATGATAGTTTATTTTTGCTCTAAATAATGGGCGCTAATTCATATCCAGTATAGCATTGAATTCATATAAGGAAAGTATAATAAGATTCAATGGAAGAATATTACAATAGACTCTTATAAGAGAGGAGCCTAAAACATGGGTTAAAATGATTAAACCACTAAGTGTTTTTATGGATATCCATACTTCAAGGTATCAACACTTCAATTCAATAGTTCTAGGAAACATGAAGGGTATAAAGGAATGAGTAGAACCAGAATAAAATAAAACATTTTTCATTCTTATGTGAATAGGTTGTGTACTTTGTAAGGAATAATTTTCTTTCTCCACATTAGAAGTAATGATGGTATAATATTTTCCTTTATACCTTGGATTTAATGGTTGCTGGTGCTTATTACCCTTAGTGACCTATGGTTTAGTGTCTTTACATACATATCACCCTTTCTCCCTATAGTTGAATCATTGAACCATGGGTGGTGCATTAGGGAGTGCCTTCCCTTCATCCATCATGTTGGCCATCTTCTTCATTCTCCTTAGAAAATCATAAGCTTGGTGGCCATATCTTTCACACTTGAAGAATTTATCTGTTCCATTGATGTGATTATCATGATTCGTCATCCCATTTTTTTTTACATGTGGGTAGTTTCATTCTTTTTCTCCAATTCTCATTTGACCCAAAAGTTTAAAAGCCCATTAATCTATTTTTATCTACAGAAACTATAGGAAAATTCTTCAAACATTATTTTACTTTGAGATCACATAGAGCCACTTCTTATTAACTCTTAATGTTTCATATAGATTAAACCTTTTTTATGTGTTGTTTTAAACCACTAGTGAATCTATATATTCTGATATCATTGTTGATAAAAAAACATGAAGAATATCTTGAAATCCTTATGATGATTTCCTTATAATTTTTGATATATTCAACTTCCTTTTTCTTCATATCTATGAATTCTCTCTCCATTTTTTTTGAATTGTTCCGGGGAAATAATTGGAAAAACATATTTTCATAAATTCATCTAATTAAATCTATTTCATTTCATCCATCATCATGGTCTTCTTTCTCAGTTCTCACCATTGATTGAATTCCACATCTAAATGATAAATAGACAGATTCATCTTATCCTTCGCATATCAATAGATCATTGAAAATATCTTCTCCCTTGATTCAACCAACTATTTTTCAACAAATGTATCAAGTGATCCACTAAAAATTGGTTTCCATTATTGTATAAATGAATCAATGGATAGGTTTTCCTTCTTGGATGAGGAAAATAATTCCATGTCCTTTTGTCCTTGTTTATACATGTTCTTACCATTTTCTAAAATAGAAATGGTTTGAAAAACGTATGTAAAAAAATAATGAATAAATAATATATTTTTTATCAATTAACTCTAACGGCATGACTTATGGGATCCCTATGTCCATACATTTCTAAAAAGATTATTCCAGGATATATAAACTTATATTTATTTTTTTCACTCTTATTTTCTAATCCTAATTTTAAAATTAACTAAATCATTCTCTAATACCAACTATTGTGACCCTAGCATTTAATACATGACATTACTCAATTTTAAAGATAAACAAAATAATATAGTTATAAATATAGGATCCAAATGGTATAGTTTCTTTGGAAAATTAGTCTCATAGGTATCTTTAACATATTTAAAAATAAACAATTTTTAAATCCATCTTCTTTGTTATTCTAAAATCTTACCTTATACTTAGTACATGTAATGACATGAGGATATGCATCAATGAAAGGGGTGAGCTAAAAGAAAACCAATATGGTGAATAAAAACCTGAATAAATATAACATGAGAGAGATTAATCATCATATCATGAGCATAAGATCATCATCAATATCTTGATAGGAAACATTTGATAAAGACATGGAATATGGAAGTGCATAAAAATGAAACATCATGTCCTAGTGGTAAAATGTGACACATAGTTGTAAATAAATATAGAATCATTTTCAAGCATAAAATCCATTATATAATGAGATATATAACTTTACCCAATACATTATAAGGATATATAATTATATCCCCACCTATAACATGATAACATTTACATAACCATGAATTCCACATAGAACTTATTACAATCATATTCCTGAATTAACCCATGGAAAGCAATGGGATTCATAAGGATTTCACCAATCATGATTTTCTAAAAAATATTGGGATATTGAAATTAAAAGGCTAAATAAATATTTGGTATAAGAATCATTATTCTTGACAGAATAATAATCAACTCAAGAAGAGTCGGTGATGTGTTTTTGAATGAATATTTCTTTCGAATATTATTTGTATTTGTCATAAAATCAATTCGAAAAAATTTATATATCGAAAAAAATTAATAATAGTGAAATTATATTTAAGTAAAAATAGTGAAATATTCGTACTAAATATTTTTTTTGAAACATAGATAACCCATATAAAATGAGTTGGGTTTGAGAATCCTTGTACCTTAATTTCTTCTTTATTTCATCGCTTTTACACATCCTAAATAATAAACATAGATTTATTAAAAAATGATCCATAATTTAATTATTATAATTCTTACTAATATTTATTAATTAAATTAATTTTATTATATTTCATAATTTCCTTAGTTATAGGTTAGTCATTTTGAGATCATGTTTTACTTAAAAATTTTCAGTTTTACCTTTATTTCTCTATTTTGTTAAATATAATATATACATTAGTATAATTAATTCCAAAAGCATAGAATAAATTTAATTAATTATTTATACATTATATATAGTTTATAATACCCATCCATGCTTATGGTTATATGTGTTAACATGGAAATGTCTTCGTGCGTGGTTAACCATCCTTCGATGGAACATTGTTGGGAGAGTTGGGAAGGGAAGTTTGAAATTTTTATATATAGTAATATGATAATTACCAGAGGATAACATCATTAATATAATGTTACCTTACTATATAATTAATTATTATAATGTTTTTTTATTAAATTTTTTTTGATAAAATAAATATATGAAGAAGAAGAAATAAAAAAATAGAAGAGTTGATCAGAACAAACTTAATCCTCGATGTCGCTTCTATTGTACGTCACTATAAATAAATTGATGTTTAGAGTTGGTTTACTTGATAAAAGACTTAGTTATTATAAGGGTATTGAGATTTAGGTTTCTGGAAGAGGATTAGATTTGGTAAAAGAGGTATGATTTATTTTTTGAGGGGAGGGAGAATGGTTATTTATACATGAGGAGATTGTTATTTTTAGAAGAAAATATAATATGAAATGTAAAACATGTAATAGAGAATTTTTGGAAATATAAATCATATATAAATATAATATAGAGTTTTTAAGACTATAAATACACTTTATAATTCTAATTAAATTTTTGATTAAAAAGAAAAGTTGAAAAAATAAAAAATTTCATTTTAAGGAATCACTTTTGACTTTAGGTTTTGGAAATTGTTTTTTAGGATTGGAAATGAAGTTCATTTTTTTTAATGATTTGTTTAGGAAATAAAATATATTATGGCTGAAAGAAATGTTATATAAAGGATTATTGAATTGTATTATTACATAAAGAATTATGTGATTTACGATACACCAGTTATGTGAAATACTCTATTTTTTTAATTCACCAAAAAATTGAAGTATTATAAAAAATTACCAAAAAACATCCCTCAGAAAATTTTGGGGTGATGATTTCAAAAATGATAATAATTTTATGAAAATAGATTTCTAAAATAGGTAATATTAATTTTAAATATATAAAATTTGGCTTTTATGAAATAGTTTAAAATACGTTTTATTAAAAATGTGCTTATATTTTCTTTGAGTTTTTTAATCACGATATTTTTTTTGAAATATAATATATTTTTTTACTTAAATTATTCATGATGAATATTATTTAAATCATAATTAAATATTTTGAATAAAATGACTTTTACAACAGTCAGGTAACTACTCACAACATTTAGGTTACTATTCCCAATGGTCTGGTTACTAATCTAAAAAGTTAGGTTACTATTCCAAAAGTCACATTAACTTTTATAAATACCTATAATTTTATTAACTCGTTATTTAACTCAATTCATGTCAAGGTTATATATTTCCATTTTAAGACATGATGATTGGTTTACTACTACTTTGTTTCTTTTGTATAGTTTTTGCAGTGGGGTAAATGATTCTAGGGGATTGGGGTGATCCATATTTTCTCATTTTAGATCATCTATTTTATATTAGTTGTCCAATTCTAATGTTTGGAATTTTAATTAGTTTAATTACAGATTAATGAAACAATATTTAGTAATGAAATAATTTTTCTATTAGTTTATCTATATTTTGTATTTGTATAATCTTATATAACATAATACACCACACATTTATCCTTTAAAACTCTTTGTTGTTACACTTAGTGAGACCCTATTGGGAATTATATCTCACACCTAACCTTTTATTTTGGGAATTTTTATATTTATTTATAATAACTTTAAAAAATAAAAATCACCACATAGAGGTGGTGGATGTTATTTGATGTGGCCTTATTTTTACATAGTTTTTCAACATCTTTTTATTTAATTTTTAATGATTTAATTAATTAATTTTACACTTTTTGATAATTAGTTACTCTTTTGTGTTTTTGTAATGGAATTTATTAATTAATCAAATTTTATGATTGATTATGTAATTTTAGTTCTTAAAATGATTAATTATTTCTTACTAATTTTTCTAGACTTTTAATTCATCAATTTGTAGTTCTTTTTTAAATATTCTCACATTTTAATAAGTTCACTTTTTAATTAAATTATCATTTACTTGTTTTATTTGCAACTTTCTATCTTAGTTTTTTATTTGATATTTTATTCTATAATTTAGATTTATTAAAATAATTTAACTTTATCAATTAATTTTTTAGTTATTTTGTTAAATAAATAAGTTAACAATTTATGGTTAATTTTAATAAAATAATGCATTCTTAATTTGAAGTTTTCATTTTTTTCATCTAAGTAATTAACTTAGTCGTTTAAAATATTTAGTTAATTTTTTTATTTTAATTTTTTGTTTGCAGTTAATTCTTTGTATGTGTTTTTCTTATATTTAGATATTTAATTAATTAATCCTGATATTTTTATTATTATTTAACAATTAAATTAATTTTATTTTTAGTTTGTTTAATAATTTAGTTTGTTTTTTTATTTATTAAGTCAATTATTTATTTTTTAACATTTTATTGAATTTTTATTTTGTTTTAATTATTTAATGTTTTGTTCTTTTTAATATCTGTTTAATATTCTTTTTTTATTGTCTGTAGTTCAATTTTTTCCATCGGTGAGTTGACTCATCGATCTGTCGCGACACACAGATGTCGTGACACACCGATGTTGCGACACACTGATCACTTTGAAATAGTGTCAGTCTCTCATTTTTAACTATCAGTGACTCGTCTTTTATTTTAACTAATGGTGTTTTGTTATTTTATTTTTTTCATTGGTGTCTAACCCCTGATTCCATAATTCTATCGGTGAGTCACTGACTCACCGCTGCAAGACACCCATCAGTTTCACGACTCACCAGTCCCCCAAATCCCAACATCGGTCTCTCTATTCCATCCACTGAAACAGCACCTCCCCAGATTTTGTTCTTCTATTAGTGAGTCATTGACTCACTGATCCAATCCTACTATTGGTTTTATCATCCTCGCACCGACACACCTATTTACTCCACCATCTTCTCTAGTTGTTGTGCCACCACCTTTATACTTTTCCAGCCACTATTTCAACACATTTTACCAACACCGCTTCTGAGTTCTTTCACCACAACCCCCATAATTTTAGACACAGACCAGATCTCCAAAAAAAGTTCCAATTAAAAAAACCTTTCCAAAACTAGATTCAAAACGAACAAAAGATTCAACCTCAGAACATAAATCGAAATCACTGCTTGATCTCACCGTAGGAGCATTGCTTCTGTAAGTCTCAATCTGTTGCTGATGGAGAAACTAAAACTCACCATCACGTAAGGTTGGATCACACATAGTAAAATTAGACGTACGACATTGAACCGTGAACATTAGAAGTTGTGAGCCCCTGAAGAATTCAAGCTGAACCCAAACCAGTTCACGCTGTCATTAAGTAGGGGTGGATCCGTAGAGGAAAAAAAATCGTTGGGTTGTGGAGAAGCTGAAATCACCGCCCCTGCGCCGCCTGGATAAAACCGAGTATCGCTGTGAGAGAAGGAACTCCACCACCGATACAGAGGAGCTGGATTTGTGCCACTGTTGAAGTCGTCGCTGATGGAGGGAGACTGAGGTAAAGCCACTAGGCTGCTGAAGGAGGGAGTCGTCGTCCTTATTCTGCGATACCGCTACAGACCCACCCCCTGTAGCACTGAAATTGGGGGGGGGGTGAAAAAGACCTAACTTAATTTTTTTAAAAAATAATAATAAAAATAATAAATTAATAATTATTATAATTTAAAATAATTAGTATAAATAAATAAATAATCATAAAATAAATAAGGATTTAAGAGTATATAATAGAATAAAATATTTATAAAATTTATGTAATGTTTACTTATTAATAATAATTGAAATAATTAGATTAAATTTAACTATTTAATTAAATATAAATATAGTTCTAATTATAATAAATAGATGAAGTAATAAATTTAATTAATTAAATAATAATCTAATTTAGAATATATAATAACTAATCACTAAAAATGTTAATAATGTTAATAATTAGATAGTAACATTTAAATAAATAAAATATTTTAATTAAACTATCTACTAATAATTTAAATAAAAATTATATCCAATAAAACTATTATTTAAATAAATAAATTAACCTTGTTTAATTTATTTTAACTGTGTATTTTCATTCTTGGTTTTTTCAGGTTCATAAGGGAAATGAAATTCCATCCAGGTTCATTAAATGAAATTACAAGAAGTTAGATATTAGAGATTTGTAAAACGATGTGAGTTTCATGAAAAAATGCATGTGTACGGTTGCACAATGAAGTACAGATCTAATTCAGTGGAGTAAGCTGGTGACATGCAGTAGATGACGGTTGATATTTAAAGAAAAGAAATAGAAAAATATTTGGGGGGATGCCCATTCTCATTCCATGAACACACATTTGGAGGGAAGATCCAAACACTCTCAATCGACTTTCACGATCACATCCATCCGAGAGCAGACTCAGAAGAGCAGCATTAGAGACAAGCTGGAGACTAAGGAGCACCAAGTCAGAGCATCACTGAGGGAGTTCTTACTCCTCCTTTCTTTAATCCTTGTAATTTTATGTGTTGTTTTCAAAGCTAGATTTCATTATGAATATAAGATGATTTTCTATCTCAAGAGCTTTAAGCTTTGTTGGTTTATCCATTAAATTTTTCACTTCCTCTTTGATTGACATTAGAATTAATTGGCGAGATCAATTCTGATGTTAATATAAATTTTTCACACTGTTTAATAAAAAAATTTATAGTTTCAAGATCAATTGGTGATATTGAACTTGATCATCAATTTGTTGAAGTGTTAATGTCATTACAGTTGGAGTTTTACGACGAGTTTAATTTCAACTGTATTCTTTTTCATATTTTTAACAAACAATGATCTTTAGAGTGGAAAACTCTAAAACTTGTACCTCTTTTTGATGTGTCTCCTAGAAAGGAAGATATATCAACTAATTTTTAAGGTGTGATTCAATTAAATTTAGTAGAGATTTATCCTTTTAACCATCAAGTTTGTAATTCTCGAGAAAATTGTTGATCTTAGCTCTTTTGTCTTTGTTGGTGAATATTAGTTTTATATTTATTTAGTTTATCATCACTTAGTGTAACTTTTAGTATATTTGTATAAAATCTTGTTTCCTCATCTTTTTGAACTACATCATTAAAAAAATGTTCACTTCCTCTACTGCTGACAATAGTGGGGTTTTTAAAAAACCTTAGACCAATCACTTTCTTTCTCTGTGGATCGACCCTGCACTATTGTGCTAGTGTAGGTTTATAAATGTAATTTTGAGGATCATTATGACCTCTAGCTGCATCAAAATTTTGTGTCATTGCTGAGGAAGACACGTTCTAAGAATCTATGGTTAGAAAAATAAGAAAAAACAATAAGAAAAAAATACATATTAAAAAATCTAAAAAAAATATGTAAACCTGAATCTGTTGCTTGACCTGAACTATAAAGAACTCTTTTTTAAATTTAGAGTGTGTTTAATCTTAACATTTTTTTAGAAGAGAATAAAATGTATCAACCTGTGTCTTATTGCGTATGTTGTGGAGATCATGGGCACACTGCTTGGCAGTGTTTCTATAATCAGCCACAACATGCTGCTTTCATTGAACTTGATGAACAAAACTTTGGATCTATACATAAATTCCTATAAAAACATGAATTAATTGAAACTAAATTGGATGCTAGGGAGAATAATTGGAACACGTGGTTTAACCACACCCATGAAATACAAGCTAAATATTCTCAAGATCTAGATCAAAGAATAAAAATATTGGAAAATGTGCTCTTAGAATTACCACAAAAGGTTAAGAAACAAGAATAATTTGAAGAAAATGAAAAAGAAAATGTTTATAAAAAATTTGAAAATCAGGTTGAAGAGGAATGTGATATTAAAACTGGGCAACAACACTTTAATCCTGATGAATCTAGAACTGTTGAACTAAAATTAGAAATAACCAACTCACTTAATGAAGAATGCATTAATGAAGAACCCAAAAATAACTTTAATGATGATGAGTTGGACAATTTTGAAGATGAATTGAAATAGATTGAAAATTAATGCTTAGTTCTCTTCATAATTCCTACATTGAAGAAAAATCATTGTTTTAGAAGTTTTGAGAATGAAGTCACTCGGGTTGAAGACAAACTTGAAAATAAAAAGTTAAATGTAATAAACTATTCACCCAACTTTTATGATTATGTGAATAATGAGACTGAACTTTTTATTAGGTATAAAGTGGATGAGAACATTAAACTGGAAAATATATAATCTGAAAATTTTGAACGTGAACTAAACACTTTTAATCCATGTTTTAAAACTGAAAACCTAATAATTTCTATAAAGTTGTTGGACAAAGAAGTTGAGGAAATGTGTTTCAAAGTAAGGTTAACTATTGAGCTTTCACTTCCATATTCTATGATTCATCACTTTTCTAAAACTTTGTGTAGAGAAATTGCAAGTAGTGTTGATTTATTTAGGGAATATTGTTTAAATATCAACAAAATGGAAAGTGGAATTCTTGAAGCTGAGTTGAACAATCCTTCCCCCATTTATGAATTACAACACTCAACATACTTTTCTTTAGAAAGTGAACCTTTTTAACTTGAACATGAAGTAGAGGTAGAACACACACCAGATTCAAGAAAAATTGGCCTTTCTGAAGCAGTTGATGTTAATCTTATCTTATCTAATGAGGAATTATGGGAAGAGATTTATAGCATTATAAAACATGAATCTTTAAATGGTGAAATAATCTCTCATCCATGTTATCCACTTCCATCCTCAACTGAGTTGGGTGTAAAAGATTATCAATATAATATTATTAGTTTAGAGGGGGATATATGCTTGAGTTTCATTGTACATGATTATTTTCATCACTCTATTGAATCTCTTCTTGAACCTACTAATCAGAGCTCGCCTACAAGCAACCTTGAATTTGAATCTGTTAATGTTGGGGATGAGAGAGATAGTTGTGAGGAAAATTTCATGTCCTTTGAAGCACCCAATTCATTATTGTATCTACCTTAAAATGTTAATTTTTTCAAATCTGAAACAATTCTGGAAATTGATAGCACCATGTCCATAATTGTTAAAGGGTGTTACTTAGGAATTTTGGCAGCTTATGATAATTTGGTTTTAGTCTACCTAACCTTAGGTGCCCAAAAATTTTATTTCTCCATTAAAACAAATTGGGACAAATACATGTGGTGGTTCTTATTAAGGAAACCACATCCACCTCGTGATTACGGTTAGTTCTAGATAAGTCCGGCTGGGGACTATAAATCTAGCGCTGCATGGGAGGCAACCCATGGTTTATGTTTTGTTAATAAATAAACAAAATTGTAATTAAATAAAGTCTAACTGAATACTTTAAAGTCAGTTCTTCATGGGAGTCAACCCATGGTTCATGCTTGTTTTTAATTTTGTTTATTTTTTCATTTCGAATAACGTGTTGTTGTGTTATATACTTAAAACTTTGTTTCTACTGGAAATTTTTGTCTCTGTCTGCCTACCTTGTGAATTTCAAAGATGTTACTGCTATTGGATCCATAGAGAAGTGGAATTCCCATGCTAAAGGGTAATTCAAAAAAATATACAGGGAAGTTCTTTCACTTTACTTTTGAACTTATTTCTAATCCTGTTTTCTATTAAAAAATTCTTCTTGTACTATAAAAAAAATATGATGCATGTCCTGCTCATTTTTTTTCTGCGTGTTCCTCTTATTGAAATTTGGATTTCATTGATATATTAAAATCACTCACTACTTGAACTTAAGTGTGTATGGGGGGTGAATTCTTGTTGCAGTTATGTTTTTCATTGAAACCAATTAGACTATAGGGTATTTATCATGCATATTTCTAATATATTAAACATTCATTTGAATCTTACTTTCTCAAATTGCTACACCCAGTACACAGTGCACCTACAAATAAAATTTTATTTCTTGAGTGTAATGGAAAATATGTGTCACTAGACTTAAATGATGATGCATGTACATGTTTTAGAACCTGCTGTTAATTATTCATTGTGCAAACAATATTCTTGAACTTCAAGAGACCCTTAAAACATGTCATAGATCTTCTCAATTGATAATCTATTTTCAACCTTAGTTGTTTAATTTTTCTTCTTCAGTTTAGAATTCAACATTGGGGATAAAGTTGGGTTTTAAGTGTGGGGGAGGGGGTCAATTCTTGACTATTATTAACTATGTTTAATTGGAAGTCCATTAATTCCCACTGCAACTTCAAACTTTTTGTTAAAAATTAGTCAAAATTTTTCAAAATTCTTGCACAATTTTAGTCTAATCACAATTTTTTAAATGGTTCTTGCCTATGGATAGTATTTCTTTGGTAGTTAAGTGGTGCATTGAGTATAAAATTAATGATAATGGATGATTGCTGAGTGGTTTTACTTAGTGATTGAATGGATATTCTAGTTTATGGACTATTATTTAGAGTGATATGGGTAACCTGTTAGTGGAATTATGATCATAACCCTTGAAACTGGAAGTTTGATCTTGATCCTATGGGATTCATTTTTTTGTAATTATTTAAAGTAATTACCTTAGGGAGACAATGTGAATTATTTTTATATAAAACTTTTGGTACTGGAGTAGTCTGGGCATCTGGGATCCCACGGTGAATCTCTGAGACCCTAGATGATGGGTTCGTTTCTGTTTACTATAAGCCCTCTATACACTATGAATTAGTGTATTGCATAATGCTTAGCACATGATACATGGCTTGGTAAAAATAATAAATAAAATGTCTAGATTCAAAAATGAGTTCATTAAGGTGAGGGGAATGATGAATGCCAGACAGAGAAGGGATCATTTAGTTTATATAGAAGTCATTTAGGTTGTATAATTAAAGTGATTCACAAAAAAAATTAGTCATTTTTGGGAATATAGGATTGAGTCAAAGTACAAGGTTCCTCGGTTAAGTTTTTAATTCCACTGATATTTTACCTCTTGTCACTCTTGGAATTTGGACTTAAGCCTGGATTGAAATGAGTTACTAAGCAGATTCACATATGAGGCATGACACATTCATTAATATATGATTTATTGCTTTCTTGGTTTCTAACAAGAGATTATTCAAGGTAGGAATTGGTTTGAGTTATCTTTTAACAAGACTTTTAACACATTAGTCTTCTATTTTTAAAATGCTGGACATGTTACAGTTTGAGCTGAATCATAAATACTACAATTTATTTTTTATAGAAAATTAAACATGATATTTTTTTAGGACAAAAAATGTTTAAGTTTGGGGTAATTTGATGTGGCCTTATTTTTATATAGTTTTTTCACATCTTTTAATTTAATTTTTAATAATTTAATTAATTAATTTTACACTTTTTGATAAATAATTACTCTTTTGTGTTTTTGTAATTTAATTTGTTAATTAATCAAATTTAATAATTAATTATGTAATTTTAGTCTTTAAAATGATTAATTATTTCTTACTATTTTTTCAAGACTTTTAATTCATCAATTTGTAGTTCTTTTTTAAATCTACTCGAATTTTAATAAGTTTACTTTTTAATTAAATTATCATTTAATTGTTTTATTTTCATCATTCTAACTTAATTTTTAATTTGATATTTTATTCTATAATTTAGATTTATTAAAATAATTTAACTTCATTAATTAATTTGTTTAATTATTCTATTAAATAAATAAGTTAACAATTTATGTTTATGTTTAATAAAATAATGCATTCTTAATTTTATGTTTTCATTTTTTTCATCTAAGTAATTCACTTAGTCATTAAAAATCTTTAGTAAATTTTAATTATTTTAATTTTCTATTTGTAGTTAATTATTTGTATGTGTTTTTCTTATATTTAGATATTTAAATAATTAATCTCAATATTTGTATTCTTAGTTAATAATTAAATAAATTTTTTTTATAGTTTGTTTAATAATATAGTTAGTTTTTTTATTAAGTCAATTATTTAGCTTTTAACAGTTTAGTTAAGATTTCTTTTGTTTTAATTAATTAATGTTTTATTATTTTTATTATCTATTTAATATTGTTTTTTATTGTTTGTGGTTTAATTTGTTTTATCGGTGAGTCAAATCACTAATCTTCCATGACACACCGATGTTGTGACACACCGATCACTTTGAAATATCATCAGTCTCTCATTTTTAACTATCGGTGACTCGTCTTTTATTTTAACTAATGGTGTTTTGTTATTTTATTTCTTTCCATCGGTGTATCACCCCTGATTCTATCCTTTTGATTGGTGAGTCACTAACTCACCGATGCAAAACACCCATCAGATTCAGGACTCACTGATCCCCAAAATCCCAGCATCAGTCTCTCTATTCCATCCACTAAAACCGCACCTCCTCTACTTTCATTCCTCAATCGGCGAGTCATTGACTCACCAATCCAATCCTACTATCGGTTTTATCATCCTCGAACCTACACACCTATTTACTCCACCGTATTCCTGAGTTGTTGTGTCATCACCGCTGCTTCTTCTCCATCCACTTTTTCAACCCATTTTATCAATGCCACTTTCCAATTCTTTCACCACAACCCATAGCAATTTAGACACTAACAAGATCTCCAAACAAGACCCAATTAACAAAAAATTTACAAAACTAGATTCAAAACCAACAAAATATTCACCCTCAGAATCGAATTCAAAGTCGCTACTTGATCTCGCCACCGGAGTCGTTCTTCTGTAAGTCTCGAGATGTTTTTGATGGAGAAACCGAAACTCACTGTCATGTAAGGTAGGCTCACACATAGTCAAACTAGATCTGTGACATTGAACCCCGAACATTAGAATTTGTGCACCACTGAAGACTTCAAGCTAAACCTGAACCAGACTGTGTTGTTGTCAAAAAGGGGTGGATCCCCAACGAAATAGAAATTTTTGGGTTGTGGAGAAGCCAAAATCACCACCCCTGCACCTCCTAGATATAACAAAGTGATTTTGTGAGAGAAGGAACTCTACCGCCAGTACCGAAGATATGGAGTCGTGTTGCTGCTAAAGTCGCCGCTGATGTAGGGAGATCGAGGCAGAACCGCTGGGCTGCTGAAGGAGGAAGTCGCCATCCCTATTATGTGACACTGCTAAAGACCCACCCCCCTGTAGCATATAAATTGTGGGGGGGGGGGGGAAGAAGACCTAACTTAATTTTTTTAAAAAATAATAATAATAAATAATTAAAATAATATATTTTAAATTATTATAATTTAAAATAAATATAATAATTAATTAATTAATCATAAAAAAATAAAGATTTAAGAACAGATAATAGAATAAAATATTGATAAAATTTAAGTAATGTTAAATTATTATTAATAATTAAAATAATTAAATTTAATTTAACTTTATAATTAATTATAACTATAGTGATAATTATAATAAATATATGAAGTAATTAATTAATTAATTAATTAATAATCTAATTTAGAATATATAATAACTAATTAATAATAATTTTAATAATGTTCATAATTATATAGTTGCATTTAAATAAATAAAACTTTTTAACTAAACTATCTAGTGATAATTTAAATAAAAATTAAATCTAATAATACTATTATTAAAATTAATAAATTGACCTTGTATAATTTTTTTTAACTGTGTATTTTCATTCTCTATATTTACAGGTTCATAAGGAAAATGTAATTCCATCGAGGTTCATTCAACGAAATTACCAGAAGTTAGATACTACAGAATTTCTAAAACGATGTGAGTTTCATGAAAAAACGCACCTGTGCGGTTATGCTGTGAAGTACAATTCTAATTCGGTAGAGAAAGTTGGTGACATGAAGTAGATGATGGATGATATTTAAAGCAGAGCAACAACAAAATTCTTGGGGGGATGCTCATTCTCATTCCATGAACACACATTTGGAGGGCAGATCCAAACACTCTCATTCGAATTTCAAGATCACATCCATCCGAGAGCAGACTCAGAGGACCAGCACTGGAGACAAGCTATAGACTAAGGAGCCTGAAGGTAGATCATCACTGAGGGATTTATTCCTCCTCCTTTATTTAATCCTTGTACTTTTTTTGTTGTTTTCAAAGCTAGATTTCATTATGAATATAAGATGATTTTCTATCTCAAGAGCTTTAAGCTTTGTTGGTTTATCCATTAAATTTTTCACTTCCTCTTTGATTGACATAAGAATTAATTGGCGAGATCAATTCTGATGTTAATATAAATTTTTCACACTGTTTAATAAGAAAATTTATAGTTTCAAGATCAATTGGTGATATTGAACTTGATCATCAATATGTTAAAGTGTTAATGTCATTACAGTTGGAGTTTTACGACGAGTTTAATTTCAACTGTATTCTTTTTCAAATTTTTAACAAACAATGATCTTTAGAGTGGCAAACTCTAAAACTTGTACCTCTTTTTGATGTGTCTCCTAGAAAGGAAGATATATCAACTAATTTTTAAGGTGTGATTCAATTAAATTTAGTAGAGATTTATCCTTTTAACCATCAAGTTTGTAATTCTCCAGAAAATTGTTGATCTTAGCTCTTTTGTCTTTGTTGGTGAATATTAGTTTTATATTTATTTAGTTTATCATCACTTAGTGTAACTTTTAGTATATTTGTATAAAATCTTGTTTCTTCATCTTTTTGAACTACATCATTAAAAAAATGTTCACTTCCTCTACTGCTGACAATAGTGGGGTTTTTAAAAAACCTTAGACCACTCACTTTCTTTCTATGTGGATCGACCCTGCACTATTGTGCTAGTGTAGGTTTATAAATGTAATTTTGAGGATCATTATGACCTATAGCTGCATCAAAATTTTGTTTCATTGCTGAGGAAGACACGTTCTATGAATCTAGGGTTAGAAAAATACGAAAAAACAATAAGAAAAAAAAACATATTAAAAAATCTAAAAAAAATATGTAAACCTGAATCTGTTGCTTGGCCTGAACTATAAAGAACTATTTTTTAAATTTAGAGTGTGTTTAATCTTAACATTTTTTTAGAAGAGAATAAAATGGATCAACCTGTGTCTTATTGCGTATGTTGTGGAGATCATGGGCACACTGCTTGGCAGTGTTTCTATAATCAGCCACAACAGGCTGCTTTCATTGAACTTGATGAACAAAACTTTGGATCTATACATAAATTCCTATAAAAACATGAATTAATTGAAACTAAATTGGATTCTAGGGAGAATAATTGGAACACGTGGTTTAACCACACCCATGAAATACAAGCTAAATATTCTCAAGATCTAGATCAAAGAATAAAAATATTGGAAAATGTGCTCTTAGAATTACCACAAAAGGTTAAGAAACAAGAATAATTTGAAGAAAATGAAAAAGAAAATGTTTATAAAAAATTTGAAAATCAGGTTGAAGAGGAATGTGATATTAAAACTGGGCAACAACACTTTATTCCTGATGAATCTAGAACTGTTGAACTAAAATTAGAAATAACCAACTCACTTAATGAAGAATGCATTAATGAAGAACCCAAAAATAACTTTAATGATGATGAGTTGGACAATTTTGAAGATGAATTGAAATAGATTGAAAATTAATGCTTAGTTCTCTTCATAATTCCAACATTGAAGAAAAATCATTGTTTTAGAAGTTTTGAGAATGAAGTCACTCGGGTTGAAGACAAACTTGAAACTAAAAAGTTAAATGTAATAAACTATTTACCCAACTTTTATGACTATGTGAATAATGAGACTGAACCTTTTATTAGGTATAAAGTGGATGAGAACATTAAACTGGAAAATATATAATCTGAAAATTTTGAACGTGAACTAAAAACTTTTAATCCATGTTTTAAAACTGCAAACCTAATAATTTCTATAATGTTGATGGACAAAGAAGTTGAGGAAATGTGTTTCAAAGTAAGGTTAACTATTGAGCTTTCACTTCCATATTCTAAGATTCATCACTTTTCTAAAACATTGTGTAGAGAAATTGCAAGTAGTGTTGATTTATTTAGGGAATATTTTTTAAATATCCACAAAATGGAAAGTGGATTTCTTGAAGCTGAGTTGAACAATCCTTCCCCCATTTATGAATTACAACACTCAACAGACTTTTCTTTAGAAAGTGAACCTTTTGAACTTGAACGTGAAGTAGAGGTAGAACACACACCGGATTCAAGAAAAATTGGCCTTTCTGAAGCAGTTGCTGTTAATCTTATCTTATCTAATGAGGAATTATGGGAAGAGATTTATAGCATTATAAAACATGAATCTTTAAATGGTGAAATAATCTCTCATCCATGTTATCCACTTCCATCCTCAACTGAGTTGGGTGTAAAAGATTATCAATATAATATTATTAGTTTAGAGGGGGATATATGCTTGAGTTTCATTGTACATGATTATTTTCATCACTCTATTGAATCTCTTCTTGAACCTACTAATCAGATCTCGCCTACAAGCAACCTTGAATTTGAATCTGTTAATGTTGAGGTTGAGAGAGATAGTTGTGAGGAAAATTTCATGTCCTTTGAAGCACCCAATTCATTATTGTATCTACCTTAAAATGTTAATTTTTTCAAATCTGAAACAATTCTGGAAATTGATAGCACCATGTCCATAATTGTTAAAGGGTGTTACTTAGGAATTTTGGCAGCTTATGATAATTTGGTTTTAGTCTACCTAAGCTTAGGTGCCCAAAAATTTTATTTCTCCATTAAAACAAATTGGGACAAATACATGTGGTGGTTCTTATTAAGGAAACCACATCCACCTCGTGATTACGGTTAGTTCTAGATAAGTCTGGCTGGGGACTATAAATCTAGCGCTGCATGGGAGGCAACCCATGGTTTATGTTTTGTTGATAAATAAACAAAATTGTAATTAAATAAAGTCTAACTGAATACTTTAAAGTCAGTTCTTCATGGGAGTCAACCCATGGTTCATGCTTGTTTTTAATTTTGTTTATTTTTTCATTTTGAATAAAGTGTTGTTGTGTTATATACTTAAAACTTTGTTTCTACTGGAAATTTTTGTCTCTGTCTGCCTGCCTTGTGAATTTCAAGGATGTTACTGCTATTGGATCCATAGAGAAGTGGAATTCCCATGCTAAAGGGTAATTCAAAAACATATACAGGGAAGTTCTTTCACTTTACTTTTGAACTTATTTCTAATACTGTTTTCTATTAAAAAATTCTTCTTGTACTATAAAAAAATATGATGCATGTCCTGCTCATTTTTTTCTACGTGTTCCTCTTATTGAAATTTTGATTTCATTGATATATTAAAATCACTCACTACTTGAACTTAAGTGTGTATGGGGGGTGCATGCTTGTTGTAGTTATGTTTTTCATTTAAACCAATTAGACTATAGGGTATTTATCATGCATATTTCTAATATATTAAACATTCATTTGAATCTTACTTTCTCAAATTGCTACACCCAGTACACAGTGCACCTACAAATAAAATTTTATTTCTTGAGTGTAATGGAAAATATGTTTCACTGGACTTAAATGATGATGCATGTACATGTTTTAGAACCTGCTGTTAATTATTCATTGTGCAAACAATATTTTTGAACTTCAAGAGACCCTTAAAACATGTCATAGATCTGCTCAATTGATAATCTATTTTCAACCTTATTTGTTTAATTTTTCTTCTTCAGTTTAGAATTCAACATTGGGGATAAAGTTGGGTTTTAAGTGTGGGGGAGGGGGTAAATTCTTGACTATTCTTAACTATGTTTAATTGGAAGTCCATTAATTCCCACTGCAACTTCAAACATTTTGTTAAAAATTAGTCAAAATTTTTCAAAATTCTTGCACAATTTTAGTCTAATCACAATTTTTTAAATGGTTCTTGCCTACGGATAGTATTTCTTTGGTAGTTAAGTTGTGCATTGAGTCTAAAATTAATGATAATGGATGATTGCTGAGTGGTTTTACTTAGTGATTGAATGGATATTCTGGTTTATGGACTATTATTTAGAGGGATATGGGTAACCTGTTAGTGGAATTATGATCATAACCCTTGAAACTGGAAGTTTGATCTTGATCCTATGGGATTCATTTTTTTGTAATTATTTAAAGTAATTACCTTAGGGAGACAATGTGAATTATTTTTATATAAAACTTTTGGTACTGGAGTAGTCTGGGCATCTGGGATCCCACGGTGAATCTCTGAGACCCTAGATGATGGGTTCGTTTCTGTTTACTATAAGCCCTCTATACACTATGAATTAGTGTATTGCATAGTGCTTAGCACATGATACATGGCTTGGTAAAAATAATAAATAAAATGTCTAGATTCAAAAATGAGTTCATTAAGGTGAGGGGAATGATGAACGCCAGACAGAGAAGGGATCATTTAGTTTATATAGAAGTCATTTAGGTTGTATAATTAAAGTGATTCACAAAAAAAATTAGTCATTTTTGGGAATATAGGATTGAGTCCAAGTAAAAGGTTCCTCGGTTAAGTTTTTAATTCCACTGATATTTTACCTCTTGTCACTCTTGGAATTTGGACTTAAGCCTGGATTGAAATGAGTTACTAAGCAGATTCACATATGAGGCATGACACATTCATTAATATATGATTTATTGCTTTCTTGGTTTCTAACAAGAGATTATTCAAGGTAGTAATTGGTTTGAGTTATCTTTTAAAAAGACTTTTAACACATTAGTCTTCTATTTTTAAAATGCTGGACATGTTACAGTTTGAGCTGAATCATAAATACTACAATTTATTTTTTTATAGAAAATTAAACATGAGATTTTTTTTGGAAAAAAAATGTTTAAGTTTGGGGTAATTTGATGTGGCCTTATTTTTATATAGTTTTTTCACATCTTTTAATTTAATTTTTAATAATTTAATTAATTAATTTTACACATTTTGATAATTAATTACTCTTTTGTGTTTTTGTAATTTAATTTGTTAATTAATCAAATTTTATAATTAATTATGTAATCTTAGTCTTTAAAATGATTAATTATTTCTTACTAATTTTTCAAGACTTTTAATTCATCAATTTTTAGTTCTTTTTTAAATCTACTTGCATTTTAATAAGTTTACTTTTTAATTAAATTATCATTTAATTGTTTTATTTTCATCATTCTAACTTAGTTTTTAATTTTATATTTTATTCTATAATTTAGATTTATTAAAATAATTTAACTTCATTAATTAATTTGTTTAATTATTCTATTAAATAAATAAGTTAACAATTTATGTTTAAGTTTAATAAAATAATGCATTCTTAATTTTAAGTTTTCATTTTTTTCATCTAAGTAATTCACTTAGTAATTAAAAATCTTTAGTAAATTCTAATTATTTTAATTTTCTATTTGTAGTTAATTATTTGTATGTGTTTTTTTTATATTTAGATATTTAAATAATTAATCTCAATATTTTTATTCTTAGTTAATAATTAAATAAATTTTATTTATAGTTTGTTTAATAATATAGTTAGTTTTTTTATTAAGTCAATTATTTAGCTTTTAACAGTGTAGTTAAGATTTATTTTGTTTTAATTAATTAATGTTTTATTATTTTTATTATCTGTTTAATATTGTTTTTTTATTGTTTGCGGTTTAATTTGTTTTATCGGTGAGTCAAATCACAAATCATCCATGACACACCGATGTTGTGACACACCGATCACTTTGAAATATCATCAGTCTATCATTTTTAACTATCGGTGACTCGTCTTTTATTTTAACTAATGGTGTTTTGTTATTTTATTTCTTTCCATCGGTGTATCACCCCTGATTCTATCCTTTTGATTGGTGAGTCACTAACTCACCGATGCAAAACACCCATCGGATTCATGACTCACTGATCCCCCAAATCCCAGCATCAGTCTCTCTATTCCATCCACTAAAACCGCACCTCCTCTACTTTCATTCCTCAATCGGAGAGTCATTGACTCACCAATCCAATCCTACTATTGGTTTTATCAACCTCTCACCTACACACCTATTTACTCCACCGTATTCCTGAGTTGTTGTGTCATCACCGCTGCTGCTTCTCCATCCACTTTTTCAACCCATTTTACCAATGCCACTTTCCAATTCTTTCACCACAACCCATAGCAATTTAGACACTAACAAGATCTCCCAAAAAGACCCAATTAACAAAAAATTTACAAAACTAGATTCAAAACCAACAAAATATTCACCCTCAGAATCGAATTCAAAGTCCCTACTTGATCTCGCCACCGGAGTCGTTCATCTGTAAGTCTCGAGATGTTTTTGATGGAGAAACTGAAACTCACTGTCATGTAAGGTAGGCTCACACATAGTCAAACTTGATCTGTGACATTGAACCCCGAACATTAGAATTTGTGCACCACAGAAGACTTCAAGCTAAACCCGAACCAGACTGTGTTGTCGTCAAAAAGGGGTGGATCCCCAACGAAAGAGAAATTGTTGGGTTGTGGAGAAGCCGAAATCACCACCCCTGCACCTCCTAGATATAACAAAGTGATTTTGTGAGAGAAGGAACTCTACCACCAGTACTGAAGATATGGAGTCGTGTTGCCGCTAAAGTCGCCGCTGATGTAGGGAGATCGAGGCAGAACCGCTGGGTTGCTAAAGGAGGAAGTCGCCATCCCTATTATGTGACACTGCTAAAGACCCACCCCCTGTAGCATATAAATTGTGGGGGGGGGGAAGAAGACCTAACTTAATTTTTTTAAAAAATAATAATAATAAATAATTACAATAATATATTTTAAATTATTATAATTTAAAATAAATATAATAATTAATTAATTAATCATAAAAAAATAAATATTTAAGAACAGATAATAGAATAAAATATTGATAAAATTTAAGTAATGTTAAATTATTATTAATAATTAAAATAATTAAATTTAATTTAACTTTATAATTAATTATAACTATAGTGATAATTATAATAAATATATGAAGTAATTAATTAATTAATTAATTAATAATCTAATTTAGAATATATAATAACTAATTAATAATAATTTTAATAATGTTCATAATTATATAGTTTCATTTAAATAAATAAAACTTTTTAATTAAACTATCTACTGATAATTTAAATAAAAATTAAATCTAATAATACTATTATTAAAATTAATAAATTGACCTTGTATAATTTTTTTTAACTGTGTATTTTCATTCTCTATATTTACAGGTTCATAAGGAAAATGTAATTCCATCCAGGTTCATTCAACGAAATTACCAAAAGTTAGATACTACAGAATTTCTAAAACGATGTGAGTTTCATGAAAAAACGCACCTGTGCGGTTATGCTGTGAAGTACAATTCTAATTCGGTAGAGAAAGTTGGTGACATGAAGTAGATGATGGTTGATATTTAAAGCAGAGAAACAACAAAATTCTTGGGGGGATGCTCATTCTCATTCCATGAACACACATTTGGAGGGCAGATCCAAACACTCTCGTTCGACTTTCAAGATCACATCCAACCGAGAGCAGACTCAGAGGACCAGCACTGGAGACAAGCTATAGACTAAGGAGCCTGAAGGTAGATCATCACTGAGGGATTTATTCCTCCTCCTTTATTTAATCCTTGTACTCTTTTTTCGGTTTTTTTCAATTCTAGATTTCATTATGAACAAAAGATGATTCGTTATCTTAGGAGCTTTAAGAATTGTTGGTTTATCCGTTATATTTTTCACTTCCTCTTTGATTGACATCAGAATTAATCAGTGAGATCAGTTCTGATGTTAAAATAAATTGTACACACCCTTCTGTAATAAAATTTATTATTTCAAGATCAATTGGAATGATTGAACTTGATCATCATTTTGTTGAATTCTTAATGTCATTACAGTTGGAGTTTAACAGTGAGTTTAATTTCAACTGTATTCTATTTCAAATTTTTAACATACGATGATCTTTAGAGTGGATAACTCTTAAACTAATACCTATGTTTTATGTGTCTTCTAGTACAGAAGATATATCATCCAATTTCTAATGTGTGATTCAATTAAATTTAGTGGAGAGTTATCCATTTAACCATCAAGTTTATAACTCCTAAGAAAATTGTTGATCTTATCTCCTTTGTATTTTCTACTGAATGTTAGTTTCTATATTTCTTTAGTTTATCATTACTTAGTGTAAATTTTAGTTTCTTTGTAAAAAATCTTTTTTCCTCAGCTTTTTGCACTGCATCATAAAAAAATAAAAAAAATCACTTCCTCCACTAATAACAACAATGGGGTTTGTAAAAAACCTTAGACCACTCACCTTCATTCTCTATCGATCGACCATTCCCCACTTTGCTAGTGTAGGTTTATAAATGTAATTTTGAGGGTCGTGATGAACTTTGACCACATCATTATTGATCCTTGGGATTGTGGAGTGATGATAGTGATCGATGGATCAGAGGTCCACTTATTACAATGGGGTTTGAGACTTTTGTTGTTTTTTTATGGCAGTTTGGGTTGGTGTTAGTTTATTTTTTTATCTATATTAATAGGTACTTTTTGACCTATTTCAATTATGGTACATTCTCATTGAGGAGTGTTGACATACTGAAATATATCTTGTTATCTTTAGCTGTTTTTTCGAAAACCCATTCTATATTTAATTGACTACGATTCTAGGTTCTAGTAACCAGCCTATGGGGATGAAAAAAATCCTTTAGACCATGTCCAAGCCTGCTTGGTTATCATAAAACTATGTTATCTCTGATAGTTCATGAAAAGATATATTATGGTTTTATATTATGACACTCAAGGGGGTTTCACTTGTATATCCATCTCCTTTTGTCCCTTATGACCAAAATTGATTTATATATTTTGTAATTGTAGTTTTTGGTCATTTTCACCCACCTGTTTTTATTATATATGAGACTTTGAGTTAGTATGATATGTATTCATATTTTATGTTAACATTACATTGCTTTATATCACTATAGTTTAGTTAATAGGGATTCCCTAGGTGGGTAAATACATTCATGGTCTATATGTATAATGAACCTAAGGGTCATGACAGGTTTCTTGTTGGTCACTTGTCTTATTTATCTGATCTTATAGGTAGAAACCACCTACCTCTTGTAGGGTATTAAATAGGCATTTAATACAATAGAATTAGGTGACTATGAGGCATGATAAAGGTGTTATATTAACAGAACTTTATTTTATTAGAGGAACCATTACTTATTTATTATAGTTTTTTATTCCAAATTGAGAACTCTAATTTATTTTCTTCCACGTTCAGTTAGTTCAGAATAGAACATACCTTTGTAGATACTAGAAATTATATATATAAATCTCCATTATAAATATATCTAAGAATTATATAAGTTAATATAGATGATAACAACTAACAACACCTTTTTATTATTTTATAATGTAATATTTTCATAATATTACATTTTAGTCAAATATCTACACTGTGGTATAATAATAATATAGATATATTTTATGATACAGAATGAATTTTAAAAATAATATATTTATTACATTTCAAGAAAATATATCTTAAACTGTAATATATATAAGTTTAATCTAATGAAAAAAAATCCAATTTCGGATTCATCATGTGAAAATTAGAAAAGGATTAATTTTTGGAATTTTTAAAAAATAAATAATTTTTAGGCGAATAGATAAAAATCTAGTTTTTACAAAAATAGAGACTTTGAATACTTTATCATTATATAAGAAAAACCTAAATTTTATAACACCATTTAAATGATCAAATATCTATTTAAGGTATAATTTTATTCATTCTAAAGATATTTTTTTCAGTTTATAAAACCCCTAGTTAACCTTATAGAACATGAGCAATATTTTAATTCTAATAATTGTTTCTATCTTTAATTAATTTTAAAATTATTTTGGAAAAACTTGGTTATTGAATAATTTGAAACCTATATTAAATTTATCTATTTTATAGTAAATTAATTTTTTTCATTAAAATCTAATACAATGATTATATTTTCCAACACATAATTGTTAGTCTTAAAAAGTACGTTTTCTATGAAATAAGTATTACATGTTTTGTGTGCTAATACTAAAATTAATATATCATAATCATAGAATTTTTTTATAAACTTATTTAAATATTTTAAATTATCATGTTAAAAATAGAAAAAAATATATAATTTATTATATCAAAATTAGTTACCAACAGTGAAATTAGAGTAAGTGATGTCTGGGTAAATTAGGGTAATAGTGGTTTGAAATTGTGAAAAAAATGTTTAAACATGTGAGAAACATATATTATTTTGGGTGGTTAAGGAAAAAATATACCTTATATATTTGAAAAAATTATATTGTCATTTTTTGGGTACTTTGGTCTTGAATAATGAAATGACCTTATTGAAAGAAAATAAATATTAAACAAACGCCACTCTATTTTCTAATAAATTGAGCTCACCTCCTACCCATTTTTTCAACCATTTAATAAAATTGTCATCAAAAAAAATTTCCACGTCTACTTATAACCCTCCCCACACATTTTAATCATTGATCTTAATAAAAGAATAATCTATTAAGCCTTAATGAGTTATCCAAGGGAGAACCGCCAATGGAGGGCTAATACTCTCAACCCAACTTAAATAGTTCTTTTCTCTATCTATATCCCATGTGACCTCTATCAATAAAGGTATGATAAAAAAATTTATATTTTTCTTAAATTTTATTATAATAAGGGAATATTCATCTTATACCTTCTCAAAAATCATTCATAAAATAAAAATGTCCTCGTGTGTATGTGCAAACTACAACCTCTATAGAATGACATATTCTTTTTTTCTATAACCTCCAATCATGATTAGTTTATAAATTGATATGATGTATAAAAATTACATTGACTAAACTATTAATATTATATAATTTTAAGATATAAAAATCTATAAATTATAATAATGATAAATTGTTATAGTAACTTTCACTGCCTTAAATGAACTTATCAATGCACCATTATTAATTTGGGTCTATTTTGGGATAACCATTGAAAATTTATAAGTATTTTCCTAATTAAATATTAAATTACATTAACCTACATTTTTTATATCATGAGATTATTTTACAATACATTTTACTATAATCAAAAAACAAAAGGCCCTATGAATAAATTAACCGAACAACCACTAGTGACTGATATAATAGGTAAAATATTAAAAATTAATACCGAAATATAATAAAGTGACCTTAAAAAATTTAATATAGATGAAAAGGTTTCATTTTTTTTATATTTACTAAAATTTATTTTATTATCCTGGATGTTAATCTAAAGTGTAGAATGCCTTTCAATATAAGGTAAGGGGTCATCTATACCACCCTCATTACATGTCGGTAAAATTTCTTTTTATCTGTCTCCATTTTAAATAATATTATTCTCATGAAAACCGTATATTTTTTTATATATGTGATTTACATATATTCTTAATTAATTGTCATTTTAATTTTTTATGTTACAAATGTTTTTATTTCCCTTTTAAATTCTCAGTCTTATGTAAACCTGATTTAAGGGAATTTTTTTATTTCTTATCTCATGTCAAGAATTAACACTATAAAATATTATTTATTAATTAACATATTATAAAAAATTATATAGATGCATTTATGTTCAATTAATTTTTAATCAGAAATGATAAAATCTTTAGTTCTTTGATGACATCCTTTACTTATTTCATAAAGCATTATCATAGTGGTTCATTTTAATTAATTTTTCTCTTAGATCTCTTTCATGAGAATTATAAACTAGAACTCTATATTGAATAC
Source organism: Viscum album (assembly GCA_963277665.1). NCBI lineage: Eukaryota > Viridiplantae > Streptophyta > Magnoliopsida > Santalales > Viscaceae > Viscum > Viscum album. The sequence continues at coordinate 967,363,810 of OY728167.1, forward strand.
TTATGAACCTTTTTGAATTATCATATTCTAGTATTATTTAATTAACCATTTATATTTGGAATACTTATTTTATATCCTTTAGTTATTCGTTGAATTAGAAATATGAAAACCCCTTCCTTCATGAGAGTTCGATCATGATTATGATTTATGTATGCTTTCATTTAGTCATATAGAATACATATGTACGATTTTAAATATGTTATGGGTTGGAATGAAATTATATATCCCTAAAATGGATTGGGTAATGATTTATATCTCATTAGATATTATGTATGGGATTATGAAGTGAACCTAGTCCACCAAAGGACTTTTTCTAATTTATGAAGATGGTGTTGGGAGTTTCTGTCAACAAATATTTATGATGTCATGTATTATGCCATTTCTATATATTATGTGATTCTATTATCTTTTGATTTCATTTCCTTATGATAAATTTCCATTCATATGATCATTCTCTTTATGATATCATGTTATTCCTTTATATTCTCATCTTATTCTTTATTGCCACATTTATTAACTTACAAGGATTCCAATATCACTATTTTCCTTATGTATTTTACTCATGGTATCCTATGTAGTTTTATAAGATCAATTAGAGTTAAGATCGGTGATGTCCCAAATATTATCTTCAAGATGTATACCTCATAGAAAACTTTTTCTTCATATATAAAATATAAATAGTTTACTTAAATGTTATTTATATCAAATAGAAAAATTTTCCACTATATAAGAAACTAATTAATTCATGAAAAGTATTAAATCTCTCCTATGAATTCATTCACATGTTTTATCCTTATAAACATTTCATGAATACTACTTTTATCCATAACCTGTGAAAATGTAAACATAAGAAGTGGTGAGCTCAGATTCTCAATAAGGGAAACATATAACAAAATAAATCATGGCCTAAACATGAAATAATTATTATAGTCAGAATATGTAAAAACATGATTCCATAATAAATATGAATCTTAGAGCATCCTATATACATGAAAATAACCTAAATCATGGATATAAATATTATTGATCTCATTTTCATAGAATGGATAATGTTAGACATCTAAAACCTATAATCAATGCCTTATGAAAGGACACATTACTTGTTGTCAAGACCACAACCAAGACATCTTTCTGAATTGGTTATGCATACACCAAATAACCACAACCATTTTCTCACATGACACCTATTAATGATTTGAGGTGAAATACAATTTTTTCCCCACTATCACCTGATTAAGTCCGATGCATTTTCAGAAATAATCATCAAAACCTTTCATACAATTCTCAGAGGACCCTCTTACTAAATTAAACATGGTGATCCATATAATGAATTATACATAATATCAATATGTGATCAACCAATTTTGTTAGTCAATAATCATGAAGAATTATAATAAACTCCACTATTATAATAAAAGGGATAACATGAACATTATCCATCTTGAAAAATATGATGGAATGGAAAAATATATATAGTAATATTTCCAATGACCATCTATATTGGAATAACAATATATAGTAGAGTGATACTTTTCTATATTCTAAAAAACAAATAATAAGATCATAAACCATATGGTGTAAGAAGGTGGATGGTTGAACCTTACTATATCGACGTACCAATAAACTTTTTTATTGTAAGAAATATATAAAAAATTAGAATAATTAACCCCTTTTTAAAAGAATAAAATTCTTTCTATTTGAACATTTAACTATCAGAATTATGTAAAATGTGATGTTAAAACTGTATAAAGAAAATAGTATACTAATAAGACAATACATGAAAACTATGATCAAAATGGGAACAGGTAAAATTGATTTAAAATAAAATATCCCTTGTGTAATAATGGAAACCTAGAAGTATGTTGAAAAAGATGCATAATATCCATGAAAAATAATACTTGAATGATACCACCCAGGAAGGGATCATGAATTGTATTTTTTTTAATTATGTGTTCATTCACAATATATATATATATATATTAGGGTATAAATAGTGAAAAATAAACCCTATTAGTGGAAAATGTCATAACCCAACCCACCGAGGCTCACCTGGCTGGAGAAATTCCATGTTGTAACTACCCTAAGATCACATACATAGGCCAAGGGATAGAAAATATTGCCAAAAGTCCTAACTAATATGGGATTCATTTTCATAAGTATCTATACACACACATCCAACTATCTCTATAAATAATTTTAGATGAATAATAAATAAATAAATAAAAATCCACTATAATAACCATACAAGTGATAATTTATAGATAAATAAAATAGTACGAAAATGTAATATGAAAGTATAGGGAAAAAATAAACAACCATCCAGAAAGATACCCCAACCATTAGTAAATGAAAAAGTAAAAACTAAGAGAGCCTAACTCTAGATATTCGATCCCAAACTACCGCACATAGTCAAATGCACTCGGGCATCCCTATGCTCCGCTAAAATCACCTTTGAAGTAACCGACATCTACATAAGACATAAAAATTGTGGGAAAATACCATAAATGGGTGAGTACATACAAACCTAGTTGGACACAAAAAAATTGGAGGGGGGGAAATATAAGACATTATATAAGTAAAAAAATATAAACCAATAAAAAGAATGAAATTATAACAAATAATCAAAGATATTTTCTCATAAAAGAAACACAGATGTGGGAGAATGGGGATATCAATATAATAGACCATCCTAGTATGGTGAGTCTACCAATAGTTCCAAAAAGGTCTATCAATAATTCCCATCATCTCACATGTTTGTTGGACAAAGTTATTGTGTGGTGACACACCCAACCATTGTGCCACACAGTCTAGGTGACACAATATCTAAGTTGAGGACCCATTTGCTCATATGAAAGGAGGGTTATACTATGTAGATAGGGGACACATTCCCTTATATGATAGTAGGGTTTCACTCTATAGATAGAGGACCCATGACCCTGTACTACTGGAGGGTTGCACTGAATAGATGTATAGAGGACCCATTCCTTGGTCTGTCAAGGGGGGTAACACTCTACAGATTGGGGACCCATGATATGTTATAATAGGAGGGTTCCACAATGTATATAAAGGACCCATACCTTGGTAAAATATGAGGTTTATTCTAAATAGATGTATAGATGACCTATTCCCTACTTCTTTTGGGGGTTCCACTCTATAGATAGAGGACCTATGACCTAGTATGATAGGAGGGATCAACTTTATAAATGTAAATAGTACCCACAACCTAGTCCATTAGTGGGGTTCCATTATGTAGGTGGAGTAACCATTCCATGTTACGATAGGAGGTTTTCAATATATAGGTGTATAGAGAACTCACACCCTAGTCCTTCAGATAGGTTTCACTTTGTAAATGGATAGAGGACCCATGCCCCATTCTAGTAGAAGGATTCCACTCTGTAATGATCCTTCCTGATAACCATCATCATCTAGAAGCACCTAAGGAAGCATCACACTCATAACATCTCAGATAATATATCAAAATCCACTATGAATTCCCCCCATCATGTTATATGTAAAAAAAATAATCAGGATAGGCTACCTATGGGATGCAATTTGTGTCTAAATGATAGAGATACGAGAGATATAGGTTCCCAAAAAGATTAATTACACATCATGTAAGAGGTTCCAATTGTTTTGTGGTGTAACACCAAAATATTTTAAAAGAACACTATGTTTGATAGGTTATATTACACAGGACACCGAGCATAGATAAACTCAAAAATATTAAAATTTTAACTTGACAATTGTAAAATAGACATTAAATTGAGGGTTTTGAATAATATTTAATATATTATCAAATAAATATGATGTGAATTTTCAATAAAATTTCAATTACACTTATTAAATTAATACATAATTTTTAGTACAGTCGTTTTGTTCTACACATAAATGTTTTTCTTTAAAATAAATTTTTTGTTTCCTTCTATGATGAAGTAAATATAATTTATCATTGAAAAATATAGAAAATTTATTGATAAAATTAATATATTTTTTGGATTCATCATTCCAAATTATCTTACTATTAATTTTTGACAATCTTATAAAAATATTAATTTTTTAGTGAATAGTGAAAAATACAAATTTTTTATAAAAATATCATTTCTTTTCAATAAATGAAGAAATTTAAAAGTATCATTATTATATCAATATGGTTTATAGAAATATAATTATTGTTTATTTATATTTAATCCACCTAAATTCATTTTAATCAACTTTATATTTTTATTAGAATAAGTAAATTTTTGTTTTTAAAATTAGGATTTTCCCTAAAGTATTTTAAAGTAAAAGATGTTTCTCATTTTTATGTAATTAAAATAATCCCTACTAATAAATGTTTTAAATGAAATTTATATATTATATATCATTAAATATTAACTGATTTTGGTAAAAATTAATTATTAGTTGTGGAGGTAATATAAAATCATTATTTCCTTGAAAAATATACTTCTTAAAACCCCATTGTTTCTCGCATCAACAGGTTTCGTTTTAAGAATAATTTTTCAAAATATTTAAATTAAAATTTGTAAAATGTATTCCATTTTAGGAATAAGAAGTTAAAATTTTTTATAGGTTCATTTTAATTTTTATTCACATAAAAATTTCCATGGTAAAAAAATATTTAACGCAATATAGGTAAAATAATGAAACAGATTAATGTTGAAAGGTAAAAACATAAATTACTTCAGAAATTAAAATTTAAATGGGTGTTTTATGTGTCGCATGACCATAAACAACCTTTAAAACATTAATTATCAATTTAATTATTTATATTTAATTTCAACTAAATGTGATTGGATTTAAATGTAAATTAATCATTATTTAATCCCTTAAAACTACCCCACCTCAAGTATAAATATCAGTCCTTGTCACCCTGTTTTTTTTAAAAGACTTGAATATTCATAAATATATTCCAATACATAACACACACTTTCCCCACATCCATGTTCAGATGGTCTCACCAAAATACCATTTCCAAGGTCTGAAAGGGGTCCTTTAAGGAGGTGGTATTCAAGAGGTAATTTTCTCAAACCACCTCCCATATTTTGTTTTATTCTTATACATTCTCCTCACCTACTTAATCCATAAAGTCACAATAACTCGATAATCATTTATATATTTTAATATTATGTTTCTAATGTAATATATTATTTATTTATCTTTTATTGAATTCTCTTATTCATTGAAATGAATCTATATTTCAATTTATGTTGTTTAACCAGTTCCGTGAATAATAATTTTTCATTTTCCATTATTACATTTGAGGTTATTATTTAATTATTTATTATGGTTAAATCATATTTTAATAAGTATATAACAACCTATTTTATGTTATGGAACAAAGATATAGAAATAATGTTAATGAAAACGAAATTAGTTTGTGATGGTTAGAAAATCCACCAAAATATACAAAACATTTATCATTAACGTTTATCAAATGAATAATACTCATGTTAAAAAGAAAATGAGATAAAAAATAATTTAAAATTTTGGATGTTTATAAATAATGTTTAATTTTACATTTATATTTTTTTTCCATTTGATAAGAAAATCCATAATTATGCACAAATGTACCGACCATAAACCCATGAAATAAACGCTCCCAAAATAGTAAAATTAATGAATTATTATTATTGAAAAGGTTGTGATATATTATAAAAGAATTACATAAGGTATTATAAATATGAATATTGTTCTAAAATTAAATAATAACATTCATTAAACAATTATATATGTGGTGTATATATGAAAACCATAAGGAAAGCATGAGGTAAGGGATTTCAATACTAAATTTCCATTCATTGGGTTACACTTCAACTTAATTGTTTATGTCATGCTAATATTATGTGTATAGAAACTTTTGATAATATTATGATAGTATTTTATATCTATTTATATTTAATAAACATAATTGATTAATTTTATCAATTCTCACTTCAATGATATGATTTTTGTATGAGATATCATCCCAATTTTCATTCATAAATGAATATTTTGATGTTATGCCCCTATAATATTCTCAAACATATATATAATGAACCTTTGAAATTTTATATGAAGAATTTATTTATTATCAAGATATTTTATGTTTTTTAAAATTTTATTATTACATAAGGAATAATATTCCACTGAATAGAAATTGGTAAGGGTTTATTTCACAATCTATTCATTATTCGAGATTATTGATGTTTAAGCCTCCACTTAGAAACTTTTTTCTTCTATATTAATGTTTCATAAAAATTATTTCAAGAATTATTTCTCTATAATCATATAATTTTTTCAATTTAATTTTACACGTGTTTGAATTATTACAAAACATTTTGAAGGGAATGTTTTTATCTTTTCCTAAACGAGGAACATTGTGACTTTTCTGAAAAAAAATATGGAATGAATGTTTTTTAACTTATACTTTTTTAGTGTATTTTCCCACTATCATAAAGCCTAAATGATTTAAATATTTCTTTAAAAGTTTATATGGTTATTTTCAATGGAATTTTTTTATTTTATATTTGTGTTTTGTTCTAAACATTTGTGATTTTTAAAGTGAAAAGTGGTATTTTCCTCGAGAATTTTTAAATGATCTCATTTAAATTATTTTCATTTATGTTAAAATAATTTTTTAAATATTTTTTATTATTTATAATGATCTTATATGAAACTATATTCTATATTTTATCAAAAAGTTTATGATCAGTTCACTTAGGGAGAGAATATTTTGATACCATTTATCATATTACTCTGGATGGTTTATGGCTATGTTTACTTAATGATGAAATCCATTTACTTTTCATTTGATAGTTTCAATAAAAATAATTATTTTGATTATGTTTCACCCATTAATATGTAGAATGAATTAGAAAATCATGAACCTAGTTGGTCCTGGTTATAGATAGCCCCTTGATGCATTAGTAGGTCTCATGAGAAAAATTATTTGGTCAATCCTACTCGGTTTGTTCTTAGTACATTTAAAATGTTCTGTGAATGGTCTTGATATTATAAATAAATTTTTTCAAAATTAATAGGTTTTTACCTAGACATATTAATTTTTCTTGTGAATAGTTTTGATGGTAGAGATATAATGATCCATGGGATTATGAAATCATTTAAATAATAATTTTCTTCATTAAGATTTCAGTTACTATTATCCATGATATTATCTCTGTAATATTATATCTAGATGCATTCCATTCTCAATTATTCATTAAATGGAATGTGTTTCAGCTATTTACGTTTCCATGATTATTATTTTTTATTTAAGATAGCTTCTATTGTACATAACCCTTTCTAATAATTTGATATTACCCATTTCATTTATTTTTTATTTTACACCAAGATTCCAAGAAGTTTTTATGATTGATATGAAGGGTTAAAATAGAACAATAATGGTGTTTTCATTGGATTTTATTTTTTTTTTATTTTTTTTATTTATAGTGTAATGTTAATGTATGAATCTAGTTTTCCAAACTACTAAAATGTTCATTAATTTGGGATGTGACTCCTTGTATCATATTCTAATGTAATAAAGTAAACATCGACTCTGAGCTACAGTAATTGAGGCATTAAGATTTTTTATCCGGGAAAGTTTAACAGAAAAACTAGGAACTAGATTTACGAAATCATAGATTAAATAACTAAATCCTATTATAGAATTTAGAAATACTCCAAAAGAAACCAAACATATAATTTAGATATTTTTTATACCCAAATATTTAATTTACATTATGTCATTTTGGGATTATATAATTCATTTCATAATGCTATGATCTTATATAGTTTATTTCATAATTTATAAATGGAACATATCAAATGGAATGGTAATTATGTCAATACACATAATCTTGTAGGGATTACCCTCATAGGTTATATAATAAAGCTAGATATGTGGCTGGAGCTAGAGAGATAGCTAGAAATGAACAAATTATAACTATAATGGGACAAATGACTTAGGTTATGAGAAACATCCTTACCCATATGAAACTTCCTACTGATCCAAAATATGGTGGAACAATGTTATGATTATTCATGCATCAAAAACATCCATCATTCAATGCAACTGAAAATCCAATTATAGTTGTGAAATCGATACGTTACTTAGAAATTATATTTCTTGCCTTGGGACGTAATTAAAGGGATAAGGTTATAAAGGTATTTTTTTCATCCCTCGAGATATTTAGATCAATAGTGTTCATTAATTCAAATCACAAATGAGGAGGAAGAAATTGAAAACATGAAATCAAATTTTTTTAAGGAACATTTCATGGAAAATTACTTTCCATGCGAATAATGAGAAGATATGGAGAGAAAATTCTTCTGTATATAACAAAATGAGGAAAAAATGATTCTAATTATGAATAAAAAACTACATGGTTAGCTATGAATTACACAGACTACATATGTAATCCATAGAGTAATATTTACTATTTATTTTATGGACTGAAACTAATCATTCTATGCGAACTGGTCTCCGAAATATTTTCATATTACAAGGATATAGTATCATGTGCCACCAAGAATGAGAAATAATTTTCAAAGTCATAGGAAATTGTTAGAATGAGAGTATAGAAGAGATAAATGGATAAGGGGAAGAAAATAATGAAGGATCTTCCCACAGGTGATAATAATGGAAAGAAACACCCAAATACTTGTTTTAATAGAATGAAAATTTGTTAAAAGTGTTGAGAGAAAGTCCACCAAGCTCATGATTGTTATATAAGAAAATATGTTTTGAAATGATTCAACTATAAGGAGACAGGGTACTATGAAAATTAATTTCCCATGTGTTAAGGGTTTATACCCCAGAATAAAAAAATAGATCAAGGTCAGCCTTATGCTATTGATATAAACTATGTGGAATGATTATTTTTCATGTGTATTTGAATCCAATAAATATGAAGTAAAATTATTCTATTGATTATATTATTGAAACTATTAAGTATTTTATTTTATAGATATTTCATAAAGTATTTGAAATTATGAACTAATAGTAACGAGAAAAATGATTCATTAAAAGATGAACTTTTTGAAAACACATGTTTGAGGGAGGATACCAATTAATATGTTCACGATGTTGAGATAATAATTATAATGGGATATGATTTGTGACCATGAAATTGGTTAGTGATTTGGTGGTTTATTTTATCTTTTCTAGAGTTTACTATAAATTTTTATATTAAAGAAAATAACTAATAATCTATGTTTTACTTATGGAAAGGAATCATGAATGTTTTCAATATTTTTCTGTTAATTTAGGTTATTAACATGTTTTAAGAGAATACATGGTGTAGGTATTCACATTTTCTTATTTTATGATTAAGATATAATACATGTTTTTTGATAGATTAATGATGATTTGATTTTAAATATTTAGGGAACTTATTTCAAAAGTTTTAGATTTTAATCTTTTGGAAGGCTCATAAGGGTAACCCTTTATGAAGTTTTTTACATTGAAAATTGGATGAGGTTTTAATGATTAATGTATTACATAAATATATAAATATTAATGCACTAACTGTTTTGTTTACATGATAACTAGAGACAAAGTATATGATTTTTCATTCCATTGTGGATATTATGATCTACTAGTTCTTCAAGAATCACAATTTCAACTCTTTATTTTCAAGAGTAATAAATGAATTATAAATTGATCAAGTAAAAAATGGAATTATATATTACTTATGAAATGAAATCAGCTAACTATATCTCATCAAATTTTTTTGAAGTAACATTATATCCTATTATCATCATTTCTGATGATATCAATGACCTTCTTTAGACCTATTTAGTTTGCATTTTGTGGTCATTAACCTTATCTTGATCATTCTATATATCACTACCCATTAAAAATTAAAATCTAGATCTTATTCCATGTCTATTATTTCCATCCAACAAATAGTCTCTTATACAAAAACCTAGTTTCATGGTGACCTTTATACTTTCTTTTCCCTCTCTTTAGGAGGAGGTTTTATTAACTCTTTTTACAATGTGGGATTTACATAAGGGTATTTTAAAAATTCAACTACATGATTACAAATCACAATTTTAAATTTCAAAGATTACATTTATTAAAATATTGGAGAATTTAATACCCAGATATTTTAAAAGAACTATATTTTTGATAGCTTACATTGCTCATAACATTGAGCTTAAACGACCACTAAAATATTATTTTTATTACATGAACTTTATAAACCGACCATTAAATTGGTGAATGTGAATAATATAAACTATATTATGAAATAAATATGATTTTCATATTCAATATAAATGTAATTATGCTTATGAATTTATGAAATAATTTTTAGTAAAATCGTTTTGCTCTTCAAATTTATATTCTCATCAAAAATTAATTCTTATTGTTTTCTATATGAAAATAAATAAAATTTGTTTTGAAATTTCAATTTATAAAATTAATTTCATTTTTGGATTCCTAATTTGAAAGTAATATTAGGATGTAATTTTGAGAATCATCCGAAAATATTCATTTTTCAGTGAATATTGAAAATAATGAATTTTGTAAAAATATCAATTATTTATAATTAATTAATAAATTTAAAACTACCATTATGTTTTAAATATGATTTAAATTAACATAATTATTATTTATTTATATTTATTCCACTTAAATTATTTTTAATATATTTTATATTGTATTTTAGAATATGTTTATTTTGGGGTTTAAAAGATGATTTTTCTGAAAACTATTTTAAACTACATAATGTTTCTCCTTTTTATGTAATTAAACTAAAAATAATGGCTGATTTTTTAAATTAAATTTAATGATTATATATGATAAAATATTAATTTAGTTTTATAAAATGAAAATTATTCATCATAGAGTTAATATAAAATCATTTTTTCATGAAAAATGCACTTCTTTAAAACCTATTTTTTCGTCATGTCTACAAGTTTTGTTTTAAACCTATCTTTTCAATTATTTTAAATTAATTTAGTAAAAAGAACTATATATTTGGAATCATAATGTACAAATTAGTCTTTATGGTCATTTTCATCTTAGCCCGAATGGCCCGAAGGCCTTCTTTTTATTTTATTATAAATAATTCAATTTTTAAGGGTTGAAGGGGAACTTGGACATGACCCGTAGGCCCAAGGCACAAGGCCCGACATGACCCGCAATACATGACCCGAATGGTCAGAGGCATACCATGCCCATTACATGACCCATAGGCCCAGTCCACTAGAATTTCCCCTCCCTAGCGTCTTGAATCATTGATCTCCTTAGCTCCCCACCTTGCATTGCTCATCGGATAGAATCGCCCCGTACAAAGCTTCACAGTGCCTGGTTTCGATGGCGGCTACCATACCCTCTCATTCTTCCAATCCGATTAGCTCTGTATCTGGTGGCTGCTACTCCTATTGCTTTGATCCTCTTCTGGGGCCAGTTCTATATGAACTGGGCTACTTCATGGTCTATGTGACCTGAAGGCCCTATGGCTCGAAGGCCTTTGGTGACCCAAAGGTCTTGGAGACCCATAGGCCCAAACCGGTGGCCTGAAGGCCCAAATTAGATGAATAGTACCGACTGCTACAGTACCAAATAGTAACTACTACAGTGGATGCTACAATACTACTACAGTACTGCTATAGTAACCTGAAAATTTGCATCCACCCAGTTTTGAACCCGGGTCTCCTAGATGCCAAGAAAGAGCCCTTACCAATCGGGTACATGCTCGTTGGCATGGTCATTTTCATCTTGATACATAAAAATATTACCATGGTAAAAATACAATTTACCATAGTATATGTAAAATAATGAAACAAGTTAAAGTTAAAAGGTAAGAGAATAAAATACCTAAAAAATAAAACTTTAATGGGTGTTTTGTGTGTTTATAAAACATAAAAATAAATTAAAACTATAATTATCAATATAATTCATTTGAATTAATAACACACAAATTAGAATGGCTTTAAATATAAAATAATCATTATTTAATCACTTAATACCACTGCTGCTCAAGTATAAATACCACTCCTCACCAACCATATTCTCCTCATAGGCCTTGAATTTAATAAAATTTCTTCTAAAAACACTCCTCCCCACTATCCCCATGTCTATGTTCTTATATTCTCAACAAAATACCAATTACAAGTTCATTAAGGGATCCTTCGAGGAGGTGATTTTCAAGAGTTAATTTTCTTAAACAACCTATTTTATTTTATTTTCTTCTTATACCTTATCCTCACCTACTTCATACATCATGACAAATAAATCAATAATCATGTAAATATGATAATTTTATTCTTATAATGTAATATATTATATCTATCCCTTTTATTACCTCCTCTAATTCAAAGAAACGAAACCATTGTCTAAATTATAGTGATTAACCATCTCCGTGTATAATGATTTTTCATTTTTCATTACCTCATTCAATACTTGTCATAAAATTATAATAATTCTTTAAATTATATTTTAATAAGTATATTATAACATATTTAATTTTATATAACTAATACATATACATAATATCAAATAAAATGAAACTAGTTCGTGATTGTACAAAAACCCACAAAAATAAAATAAGCATTTATCATTATAATTTTATACAATGAATCATATTCATGTAAGAAAGAAAATAACACATGGGATAATTTACTCTTCTATAAGTACAAAAATACCATTTCATTTTTATTTGACATGAAAATCCATAATTATACACAAATGGACCAACTATAGAATCATGAAACGAACGCACCCAAAACAATAAAAATAATGAAATATTATTAATGATCATGTATTAAGATGTTATAAAATTATTATATATGTCAATATAAATATGAACATATATATATATAAAGAATTAATAACATTATTTAAGACATTACAAAGGAGGTTGAAGTATGGAAAACTAAAGGAAATCATGAGGTAAGGGATTTCATAACTAAATTTCCACTAATTTGAAAAAACATTTACTTCATTTTCTTATGTGAAGCTATGATTATGTGTGAAATAATTTTTGATTATATTATAATTTTATTCCCCATTTTTAATTATTTTTATAGAATACAAATAATTGATTAATTTAATGATCACTTCAGTGATATGATATTTGTAAGGGACTTAATCTCAGTTTTCCTTCATTGAGGAATATTTTGATGTTATGCCCCAGTAATATTCTATGAGGTGTATATAACACCCCTTTAAAATTTTATATCATAAATTTATTTATTCACATGATATTTTAATTTTTTGATAAATTATATTCTTTTATGGGGCATATTATTTGAGTGATTGCAAAGTGGTAAGATTTTATATCATAATCTCATAATTATTTCGGATTGTTTATTTTTAATTATTCACTGTGGAATATTTAAATTTTATATCCATGTTTTGTAATTATATTTTCAAACATGTTTTTATTATTTTCCTATGATTTTTTATATTCATTTCTACATAATTTTTACTTATTACATAATTTTTTGAAATGATTTTTTTATCTTTTTCCAAATGAGGTAATTTGTGAATTTTTTGGAAAAAAAATACAAATTTAATGAATTTTTCACTTATATGGAATGTGAAAATTTTACTACAGTCATGACACATTAATTCTTTAAAACTTTCCTTACAATTTTAAATGGTTATTTCTAGAGAATTTTTTCCTTTTATAATTGCATGACATTTCAAACAAAATTTATTTTCAAAGTAAGAAAGGGTATTTTCCTCAAGAATTTTTCAATGATATCACTTAAAGTAATTTCATCTATGTCAACATCATTTGATAAATTTTATAATTCACGGAGGTTTTTATTTTTTTATAAAATCTACATTATTTTGGTAAATGGTTATTGATCAGTTTTAACTTAGGGTGTACTATTTTGATACCTTTCATCATATTACTCTAGATGGTTTTTGATTATGTTTACTGAATGTGGAATTTTATTTACATTTCATATGCAAATTTTAATAAAAATGTATATGTTTATTATGTTTCAACCTTTAATATGAGTAATTATTGAGAAATCCCATAAATAGGTTGGGAATAGTTATAGATAGCCCTTCACTGAATCAGTAGTCCTCATAAGACAAATCAGTTTGAAAAACCTAATCGGTTTGTACAGAGTAGTGTTAAACTATATTTTGAAAGGTCATGATAGTATAGATGATGTTTTCCAAACCTAATTTGTTTTAAACAGTGTTCTTAAAACATATTTTAAATTGTCCTAATGATAGAGATACCATGATGTCTATGATGATGGAATCCAATAATTAAGTATTTCCTTCATTAAGATTCAAGTTATTATTATCCATGATATTTTCATTATGATATTATCTCTGGATACATTTAATTATCCTTAATTGACTAAATAAAATGTGGTTTAATTATTTAACATTCCATAATGGTAATTTTTTTTAATGACAGGATCCTCTATACTTAACCTATACTGAGAATTTTATATTACCCCTTTCATATGTTTTATTTTCCCCAGGATTCAAAAAAGTTTATTATAATTCATATGCAGTGATAGTCTAGAAGACCAATGGTATTCTAAATGGTTTCAATTTACTGTATTATATATTTTCATTTATAAATCACAATAATATTATGTATCTAGTTTTTCAAAAACTACTGAAAAATTCAGTCATTTGTGATGTGATCTTGTATATCTTATTACAATGTAATAATGTAACCACCAAATATAGGCTATTGGGGTTATGGTAATTAAATGTTTCTTCCTCATTTTCTTGGATTTTTTCTTTCTATTACATGGATCTCTAGCCATGTTTATGTCAATGTAATCCCATAGTATATGTTGGGTCACTTGAACCTAGTCATGTGGAATGTGGAGGTCCCACATGGTGTGTGATATCTAACTCCATTGTCAAACACTAGCTATTGTAGAAAAAAAGGTACATGGTATGTGTTCTTCAATCTATACATCATATAGTCAGAGTTTTCATAGAAATACATATATGTTACATGGATTCTATATCCTTTAGTAATACTACAAATATAACCCAATTACATAATGATTCTCACCTAAAACAAGGATGATGACACCAAACATCTATTTCCTAGCCTTCAGTGGTCTGAAATTGAGTTTATTGTCCAACACTGAATGCTCGCATGCACATCAAACACCTCCTGTTTCATTTCCATATCCACTCTAGATCCCTGATCTATGACTCCATACCCAAAATTCTCACGGATTTATCCTCAATTATCTAATCTTGATATTTATTTCACATCCACCATGAATATGGGGGATCCAATTGCAGTTATACCTACCTAAAAATGGTCAAATCATGACCCAGTGGTCCAATGATGAAGAATGTAAAGAACAAGTGGGAGAAAGAAATAAAAACAAAGGTGATATCATCATTGTTCATGCATTTTGTCCACTTATAATAGAACTCTAGCTTGGAAACGGTGATTTCAAGGCATAATCCTTAAATAAGTTGAAGTAATAATTTATTTCAGTAGATAGTCTCATGAAAAAGTTAAAATTGAACACATGACATAAAATAAATAATTTGATCAAGCACAATATTTTAATCAAAATGGTGGAGGCGAAAAATGATGAGTTTTACATCAATTTGAATCGATCTGTAGTGAAGAACGTGATTTTCAATGAAGTAAATGACCCTTTTTGTTCATTGTTCCTTGATTCACCTAGATTCGGATGTCAATTGTTACATGATTCTAATTCCCTAATGAAGAAAGGTGTAATAGTTCTCTCAATTGTCTCAGCATTATGTGTATAACCCAAGAAATTCACTATAACACTGCATTTAAAGAGAGAATATATATAGTTCATTTAAAAAATTAATTAAAATATGTAATTAACTAATTCACTTAATATACACTCCAATGGATAATTTATCTGAACATCTACAACCAGCCAACATTAGGCCGCACCTAGGGTAAATCCTTTACTCCATACTCAATAATGGTCTTAGAATGTCTACCTGAGACACTTTTTTGGATATATCACATAGATTATGAAAAATATATGTATGAGTGATATAAAATATATTTATATTTTTATAAAATTAAATATGGGTGCATTAGGCCTCAGAATCATGCATCGTCTTGACACATGGATCTGAAAATATACCTTGTTATGTTTAAAAGTATTACAAAGAAAAAAAATGGGTCTCTAGATTATTCTATATTTCAATATTTTCTTACTATAAAAGAAAAACTAAACAAAAATTATGGGATACTGAGCCTGCATCTGTCTCTCCCTCTCCCAAGAGCTCTCCTACATATGCACATGATGTTAAAGAACACAAACCAATGGAGTAATCCATCAATGCATGATCCTCTCCTACCAATCCTCAATTTCCACTGGGTTATGTATGAAGGTGTCTCCATCCTTGATATCCAACTAACACTAATCAATAACATTCATGAGATCATGCATGTATGTTTTATGTTGTGACACATGGAATACATCTTCAACATGCTCAAACTGTGGGGCTAGGGTGAGGTTATATACAACCACGCCAACTATCTGAAGAATATCTATCAACTCAATGAACCTTGGGGATTGATTTCTTATTGGTTTAATGTCCGAAATTTGCTTTATGGGGATACACTCAGTAAAACATTATCTCCCTATTCAAACTCCAAGAGACAACAACTCAGATTTTCAAAATATTTATTCATAATTTGAGATGACTTCATCTACACATATATCACTAATAACTTCTCCATAATCACATATACCATATCCGGACAAACAAGAGAGGCCACCCCCATCTCATTCTAGAATAAGGGTCACCTGTAGGGACTCACATGTAGGTCCTGGAAAGGTTCAATGTCGATAGTAGATTAGTATCTATTATTATAAAAAAGTTATGCCAATGGTAATTAATCTTTACTTCTCTAAATAAAGTCTAAAACACAAACCCTCGGCATGTCATCTGGAACCTAAATTGAGTTCTCACTTTTCCAATCCATCTTGCAAAAAAGGGTTGTACTCATCCAAATATGGGTCAGGAATGCCTCCATCAGGATTATCCACAAACATGAAATAAACCATGCATCATGTTTAGTGATAATAATAGAATTCATCCTATGATGGTGGATAAACTCACACATGTATATCTACCCCAAACTCTCTACTGAACACTACTCCCCAATATCAAGGAAGTGCACTGAATTTTTCTGATGGTCAACTATCACCTAGATGGAACAATGGACTCTCACTGTCCATGGAAGTCCAATAACAAATTCCATGTATATTCCATCAAATATCTACATTAGGATATCAAGAGGCTAAAATAAACCTAATAGAACCTAGTTTTTTATCCTTCAAAATCTAACATGTGAGTCAATGATAGACGAACTCATCCATGATCTACCTCATACCATCATACAAAAAACATCCTTCAAAGGTATTTTTACATCCCCCCACCCCACCATGATGTACAACTAAAGGAGAAGTGTGAAACTCCCTGATCACTTCCTCTCATGTTGTGACTAAACATACATCTATCCCTGGAAACTAATGACATTATTCCCTCCCTTAGAAAATATTTCAAGTTAATTTCTTGATGATATCTTGTCATGTAGGTCATCAAAGTTGATGTCTCCCAAATGAGCATCCCTCACACGATGGAGAAGTGAAGTGTTTAAAACTACAGAGTGATGAAAATATGAACCCTCCTCATCAACTAGGGTCATCTATAAAGAAGAAAACTACTCAGACACATCCTCCACTAAATGAGATTGGGACTTCTTACTAAAGGAATATTCCCCCATGTTTCTATTCCCAAGTGTATAGACTATGTCTACTAACTCCAGGCCATGAGTCACGTAGTTCTACTCATGGTTTATCAACTCAATAAACCCATATAAGATAACTTCCTACCTCGTCATCAAAAAACAACCAAGTATAGCTCCAGAAAAATCATAATATACAACATACTCAACACCCTCCTCTGTTAGTTTCAAAATATGAGCACTCATCATCCTTATCTTTCAATCTTTAAAGAATCTTTGGATCTAATTGGTTTAGGTAAAGTGCTACCCTTTCTATATTAGGGTGGTCAATGTGTCTATAATCCCGATGAAGCAAAAAAAACCTCTTATAGTACCTTGAAATGTCAGGAAAACTCTACACCTCAAACACATTCTTTGTTGGCTTTTAATAAAGAACTGCATCAATCTATACTAGTTCAACATCTAATCCATGCTAAAAAATGACATGCCCTATAAAGTTAACCTCATGATTGTAGAATCATAACTTTGAGAGCTTACCATAATGTTGGTGATCTTGATGAAATCCTAGGACCATCTTGAAGTGAAATGTATTATCATCCTCTGACGCATAGTATTTGAGGATGTCTTCAAAAAATATGATATAAAATTAGTTGAAGTATGGATAGAATATTTGGTTCATCAAATCTATAATAATAGAAAGGATATGTTCACACCAAAAAGAATTAATAGGAAATCATACTGTCCATAGAGACATCGAAATTCTAGCTTCATAACATTATCCATACAAACACTTAACTGTTTGTAGCCAGACATATGATCTATCTTCGAGGACCATTTCATGCCTCATAATAAATTAGCGATGAAGAAAATTCTCCTCTAGGAGTACCTATTCTTTATCGTGTCCTCGTTCAAGAAGTGATAATCAACACAGATCCGCAAGCTCCCGTCCACCTTTTCATGAACAAAACCAGTGTTGTCTAGGGAGAAACACTGGTTCTGATAAAACATGTCTATCAAAGGTTCTCAAACTAAAACCTCATCTCCCATATCTTTGTAGCAGTAAATTTATATTCTAAAGAAAATATTATATTGGTTTTTTGGTGAATTGTGATGAAAAACTCCATCTCCCACCATGAGGGTAGTCCTGAAACGTCCTCAGATAATATTCCCATATAATCCTCTATTTTTGAATTAATACAAGTTCCTGAAGATCCCCAGGATTCAATGGCCAAACATTATAAATGATGGATTATGGGGTTTCACTTCCTGCTTGCGAGTCCCACATGCTCCACCATGAGATATTTCTCACCCACAATAGAGAATCCCATCCCATCAGTTTGAAGAAAACAAACTCATCTGTAGTGAATATTGATCTGATATCATACCAATACAACTAATCTATACTAAAGATAAAATCGTAAGGTTTCATTGTGATGAACAAAATATCCCATGATAAACTCTCTCTACCAAGTGATAACTCGCACTACCGACAGATAAATGATATCAAAAAAGAACTCTATATAAGAACCTCAAGGAAAATATATTAGGCTAAAGTCTGAATTGGGAGCCCTATCTCTCACACAACGAGTGAAGAGGTGATTTAATAAATATCACATGTGACTAATAGTTTGTAGTAAATAAGATAAAAAACACATATTATACCTCTACTCATATCATGTGTTGTTGGGTCATATGTCACCCTAGCTTGCAACTTCCCATGGCCTCGATCGCCATCTCCCTATGCCTGGAATTGGATGCCTGGTGATCATGGTGGAAGGATCTCATAACATATTATACCACCCACATCTCCTCCTATGAAAACCCCACCCACTCCTCTGCTAGCTCCATCTCCCTAGGAGATTTTCTGTCATGGAATGGGACAACCATAATTCTGGAGATGCCTCTTCTATGGTTGTGCACCTGTTATCTATTTTCCTTCCTCAAAATGTTAGGTTAAGAAAAAACATTCCACCTGACCTTTCCCATCACATGCATAACAATACCACTCTCTATGATAAATCGGTCATTTGTGAAATCCCTGTTCTATATAACAATTTATCTGAGTTGGGTCATTTGAATATCTCCCACACTAATATCCTACTGAATGCTTCCTGATATCTGCTTCAAATGAATCAACCTAAAGACACACACTACAAGAACCAACTGCAATTCATCCGTTGTATATGAAGTTATCTATCACCCGTTCTTGGACCAACACTCCATTATACATGGGAATGCACAGGGTTATCACACTAGCATAGATGTCTCAGCAGAGACCCTACTCAAACATTCACTCCTAGATGTAGCCATCACGAAACATGTTGTGAGAGTACTTCTTAAATTTAGTGAACCTAAATCAATAATCAGAAACTATCATGCCTCTCTACTACAGCTCTAGAATCTACTGAATCTAAATTGATCACAATTATGAGGTGTAGTACTCCTCAAAAAATGTTTATCAAATTCGGTCTAAAAGAGTGTGGACTCATCATGAATATACGTGAATAGACTTCACCAGTTCCCATATCCATTGTGGAAAAGACTATATTCTAGTAGAAATGTCTAATCATTTGGGGTATGGATAAGTGTTAGAGCTCATATCACTTACTCTATCCAATCCTCTATTGATTAGGAATCTAGGTCACCAAGAAACCTCTACATCCTATGATGTTGGACCTCGTATAGTGTTCTGATCCTACACAAATATTCATATTGATTTTCTACTATAATATAATGCTCTATATAATGGGTATCTTCTACCTACCTTCCTGGAGGGAATATATCACATAATAAACCTTAAAAAGATGCCTCATCACTCATTGAATTTTCATCCTGATCCTAAATTGGTAACCTGACTAGCTATCATTGCATAGGAATCCTAAAATTTACTCAAGATGAACCATGGTTAGATTAGAACATATATTTGGATAACTTAATCAATAAGGATATTAAAAATTCTAAATTTTATATTATGCATGTTCTATTTTTCTCTATAACCAATATCTTGGTATGCCAAGTTGACAAAAAGGTTTTTATATTCCTATCGAATGGATATGTTGGTAGTTGCACCAACAATGTGTTCTCTGGTATGAAATCCAAACTCGAGACACTTTGGAACCATTTCCTTAAGTTCCCAAACAAACTTCACAAGGAGAAATAACTCCAATCATCATCTATAGGTAGAATCACCTATGATACCAATATGTCATGACCGAACTCACCAGGGAACCTCTGGCTGGTGGAAGGCCAAGATGTAACTATGCCAAGCCTGCCTCCATGGGCTTGGGGCTGGATACCCATGCCAAAATGCGTAACTAAAATGGGATTCCTTTTCCTAAGTACTATTAAACATGAATCTAACCATCTATGTGAATAATTATAGAATAATAATAATAAATAAACAACCACACCTATAGTAACAATCATGAAAGTGTGAATCCCTAGGTAATATAAAGAGTATTAAAGTGTAATCTAAAAATTTAAGTGAATAAATACATTCCCAACCAGAAAGATTTCCCAAACTGGAGATAGTTGGAATGGTAAAAGATGAGAGAGCCTAACTCCAGTTCTCTAATCCCCAACCACCGTATATGGTCAAATGCACCTGAGAATCCCTATTCATCCTTTAAATCACCATATAAATGTTTTTCATCTACATAAGATATGAAATGTATGGGAAAATCCCATGTAGGGGTGAGTATATACATACCAAGTAATATGCCTTGAATACTATATGGGATGATATATGAGACATGATATAATTATACTACTCAACCCATATTAAGAAAGAAACAAAAACCAATAAAAAATATATGTGCTTATAAAATAATACCAGATGAGAGAGAAAGAAGATCTCTATCTCAAAGACTAGACCAGGATAATGAGTTTGTTAATAGTTCTAAAAGTTACCTTTAACAATGCCCATCATATCACATATCTATCTAATGAAGACAACGTGTGGTACCACTCCCCACCTCTATTCCACACAGTTGATGCAACACAATCTCTTAGTAGAGGACCCATTCCTTGGTATGATTAGAGGGTTCCGCTATATAAATAAATGACCCATTTCTTGGTTAGAGAGGAGGGTTATAGTCTATAGATAGAGGACTCGTGACTTTGTTTGATAGGAGGGATTTACTCGATAGATGTATTGAGGACCCACACCCTTGTCCTTTGGGGGGGTTCCAATGCTTAGGTAGAGGACCCATGCCTTTGTACGATAGGAGGATTCTACTCTATAGATTGGGGATCCATGCCCTAGTACAATAGGAAGAATCTACTCAATATATATATAGGGTACTCATTCCATAGTCCATTAGGGGGTTCCACTATATAGGTATAGGACCCACACAATTCTATGATAGGAGTTTTCCATTCTATAGATGTATAGAGGACCTATGCCCTAGTTTATAACGGGGTTCCACTCTATAGGTTGAGGACCCATACCCTGATATGACAGGATGGTTCCACTCTATGGATGTATAAAGGAGTAACACCCTTGTCTGATCAGGTTGTTTTACTTTGTAAATGAATAAATGACCCATTGTCTACCCCATAAGGAGAGTTCTACTCAATAATGATCATTCCCAATCACTGTCGTCATCGTGTGCTGCCTAAAGAATCGTGACACTCATAAAATCTAAAACCATATCTCAAAAGACACTAAATATGTCACTTTGTTATTCTACATAGACAAAATATAGATAGGCTACTTGTGGTCTGAAATATAATCCCAAAAAAGATATAAAAGTGGTAGAATATCAAAAAAAAAAGGATTGCACAGCATGTAAGAGGGTCTACACAGTGTGTGAACTCTCCCCTTTCCCTAGTCATGTCCTCACTAGTACATGTTTCTATTTCCATGTAGCCCTACACAGTGTGTAAGGAGACTTTACAACATGTCTTGACCACCCAGTTCCATGTCATGTGCTCCTATCCATGCCCATGTACACTATCAATGCTTCTATACACAATGTGTGTCTAGGTATTTCCATGTCCATGTACTACCATAGTACATTTTAAGGAACTAGCACTGAGTCACACAATGTGTGGGATTCCCACATGGCATGTGATATTTAAATCCTTTTCAAAACCTAATCTATTTTAGAAAGTGGACTATACTGTGTGTGTTCATCAAACTACTGGGCGTGTAGTCATGGTTTTCTAATAAATCTAGTACCGCATTCAAATACACCACTCCTACCAAAAAAAATTCTCAATTATACTTTAATTATTTCCAAACCCAAGAATGAGGACACCAGCCATCAATTTACCACCTTCTTGTGGATGTAAATTGTCATTCAGAGGCATCGCTCAAAGTTCACTAGTGTCTCACGCACCTCCTATATCGTTTCCTTCTTTTCTCTAAATCATAGATCTACTAATCCATCATCACTGCCCATAATCCACACTAATTCATCCTCAAACCTCAAATCCATTCATTTTTTTAAATAAACACTGTGAATCTTGGCATCTGATCATACTTAGAATGAACCAACAATAGTCAAATCATGACCACGTGGTCCAATAAGGTAACACATGAAGAACTGGTGGGAGAATTTCACAAGAACAAAGGTGATATCAAAATTATCCAAGTGTTCTTGGTCAATGATCACATAATTGGGGATTATAAGGGGTTATTTCATGGAATAATCACAAAATAAATTAATGGAATAATTTACTTTAATACACATGCTCATGAGAATGATGGAATTAAATATAGATCAAATAATAACAAGTCTGGCCATGCACGATATTTTAATCATAATAGATGAAACTAAAAAAATATTCCTACATTAACTCAGATCGATTCCTGGTGAATGTCATAGTTTTCAAATATAGAAAAGATCTGTTGTATTCACCGCACCTTGATTAACCTATATTTGGATGTCAGCTGTCGTCCAATCTTGTTTCTCCAATGAAGAAAAATTGAATCATCCTCTCGATGGTCCCAATGTTATTTCTATAATTCCATATCTCAACATCTTTATATTGGTAATAAATTTTAGGTCATTTAATGAACTAATGAAATGATTTAATTAATAATTCTCTTAAAGTACTTGGAAATGGCTATTTTATTTCAATATTTGGCGCCAACTAAATTAATAAAATACCTTAGGAAAATTACTCACTCCAAACTCAACCATAGTCTTATATTTTATATTGAGACTTCATTAAGGAGATATCCCGTAATTTTATATTAACTGTGTCCCCATGGTATGAAAACTATTTAATATTTTTATAAAATTAATTTTGAGTGCACTGGTCATTTCAATTGCATGTTGTCTTAGTGCATGGCTCTGAAAATATTCTTTGATATATTTAAAATTATTATAATGAAGAAATAGAGTCTCAAAAATACATTTGAAATTTTAAATAGAAATTTATGTGAAAACATAAAAGATATTATAGAAAACATTATTAATATTTACGTAAAATAAGATGTTACATGTCTCTTTTATAAGTTATTTTCGGATGGTGATGTGAGAACTCATTAAAAACTTTTACATTAAAATAATTTATATAAATGGATCCTTAAAAATAAAATAATGTTTTATATATAAAATATTGATCCAAAACATTTGATTATAAAAGGGATATTTCTAATACATGAAATTACCTATACTTAAAACCATCATTTTAAAGAGATTAGTAAATAATTATTTGGAATATAACATCATTTTTTCTAAAGTGTATTATAAAATAACATATAATACAACATTAGGGTTGAATGAACCAATCATATGAGAACAATGTTCATGATAAAACATTGTAACACAAAGAACATGTTTTGAGTTACCAAAAATTTTTACTACTG
This sequence comes from Viscum album, assembly GCA_963277665.1. Taxonomy (NCBI): domain Eukaryota; kingdom Viridiplantae; phylum Streptophyta; class Magnoliopsida; order Santalales; family Viscaceae; genus Viscum; species Viscum album. The sequence continues at coordinate 967,388,314 of OY728167.1, forward strand.
GAGAGAAAACTATATTAATGAACACTGTAATAAGGGAACTTAATTAGCCTAAAAAATTTCATTGAATAAGAATTTTATGATAAAAATATATCTATGGATAGTGATTGTTACATACAATGAAAGCATGGTTCTCAACATCTAACATATCCCAACAAATCAAAACTGAGACCTAGAAAACTCATATGACTTCAGTAAAAATATAATGGAAAATCAATAAAATTGTATGATAAAAATAGATCCATGGATAGTGAATTAACTATATAAATAAAACATGGTTCATAACATGTAACATGTCTCAATGAAATATAATTAAAACCTAGAAAACACTTAATACTTGAGTTATAGTTTTATAAAAAAACAATGAAATAGTCGGATTTTAATTAAAATTAAAATATCATGATTAAAATATAATGTATGATATTATATTTCAAATATGTAGTAAATACACCATATAAATGACATTAGGTTCATAATACCAAACATGTCTCAAAGAGAAGAATTTGAGATGAAAAACACATGCATATTTTAAAAAACTCATGAACGTAATTTAACCTATTTTATCCCAAAATATCTATATCAATAAATAAATTTAAAACCATACTCATATCCATTTAAATTTATAGTTTTAATAAATATTCATTCTCTATATAAAATATTCTATTTCTCTACATTGGGTGCTTTCATCATTGATCTCTTGTACTAGTTTCATAACAGATTTATTTGTATTCATTATTAATCCAATATTTATCATTACTAAGAAATTAAGTTCACTTATTGGGATATTTTATTATTATTTTAAATTTCATAAATCCTTTCATGTGTATTTTATACTTTATCCTTGAATATTAATTTCATGAGAATCATGGTACGGTGTTTCGTAACAATCAAATGGTGCCTTTCTAATCGATGATTTAAATAATAATATTACAGCTTAAAAATAAAAGAGATCATTATTTACACATTTACATTATATTATATGACTAACTATGATTCCATATTTTTTTATAATATAAATTATTAGTATTGTTTAAGTAGGTGGTTAAACTCACCCAAATATAAAAATACTCTGATTTAATGAATTATTATGAGGTGGTTTAGTCATAATACCATTAATCTAGAAGAATAATGGTATTATTTAGTTTTTATTAGTGTGATATATCATAATTTTATAGAATTATAAATAGAATATAATTTATAAAACACCATTGGTTGTAAAAAAGAGATCATTTTCCTCATAGTTTTCTTGTTTTAAACTATTGAATGAGTGAAAAATCATTTTTTGATCATACCATTAATATGCTCTTAAATTTTTCATACTAGAACTATAATGATACTATAATAATAATATTTATTATTTATTCCCATCCTTAGATCCAACATTATATAATGGTGAAGGAAAATGAAACACATTATATCATGGAGGCAGTAGTTCACACAACACATGAGCAATGATTTTTCCCTTAATTGATGGGGTTATGAATAAAAAATTATAAAATGATTAAAATAGTATAGTGTGTAAATGATACTAACATCATTATACTACTATGTATCTCATATATTTATATGAATATAAATAATAAGAAAAAAAGTAGTTTAGTATACTTAAGTCGGGGACATGAATTTTCCTTGGAAGTCTCCTTGAATATGAAGGGCTTAGTATAACAATGATTGAAAAAGGGACCATGTTGGTGTAAAATAGTTATAGGGAGATTAAAATAAATGTGTTTAAATTATTAATCAAAAATTTATGTTTATAATTGAATGGTGTAAGTTGTATGCTTTTATAAGTTAATATAAGGGCTCTTTTGGAAACACCTCCACATTTTTCAGTAATTCAATGTCATTTCGAAGGTCTCAATGATCAGAAATGGAAATAAGTGTATGTTACACATGTATTGGTTGATTAACATCTCGTCCATTAATTTTAAGGCACTTTTCTTAAATTTTTTAATGCTTTTACACTAGGATAAACTCAATTCACCGCTTTTAATTTTACTGCGATAATAAAATTTTAACCTTAGTAATTAATTTTTAAAACCAATAAAATTGAACATATAACCTATTTTTAATATTATGATTTATTTTTTTAACTATTTTATCAAATAAATTTTCTTTAATTATTATAATTTAATATTAAAATAAATACACTTCATCGCGTAAAATAGTTTTTTGAGAAATAATATTTTATTGGTTAAATTTAAATATAATAGAAAATTATCTTGGATTCTGATTTTAATGAAATTAATTAATTTACTATAAAAAAATAAAGGATATAAAAATTCTAAGGAAATAAAAACCTGAATCTCTAATGAAAAATAACTGATTCATAAAAAATACAAAAATCAGTTTTTATATTAATGTAACATTTTAATAAGATATAAAAACGTTTACCATAGATTTTCTTAGTTCAATGAATATTTTAAAATGGGTAATTTTCTTCCTAAAATTATAACCTGATTAATTAAAAGGTTTTTTTAAAAATTTTATGGACATTTTTATATAAATATAAAGTCGTATAAAATTTATGTTTTGTGAAAATCATAATTTTTATCTTAAAAAAACCTTTTAAAAGAAGCTAAAAAATTCATACTATGTAAATTTTCCTATAAGGTATTAAAAATGATATCAATTTTAAATAATTTCAAATTAAAAAAATTATAAATTTCATTTTTTAAATAATGAAAAAATATAATTGAAAAACAATTTAAATCATAAAATTTCATTTTCAAATATTAACTATTAATATTCTTTTTTGTTATTATTTAATAACTAAATTGTTGTTAACCATTTAGTAATATCAAAATTAACTTATCATTATCATATGTTTCTTTAAATAGGAATTAATACCACATAAAATAAATTTTTTAGAAAAATCGTTCTCTAAAAAATAAATGATATTATAAGTTATTTTAGGTAAACTAATTGAATTAAAATCATATTAAAAGTAAACATTATTTTCTACATAAATATAAATAATAAATTAGTTAATCATATTAATTCCCTTCAGTTTAGTGGCTATGTTTGTAATGATTATGCATAAATAATTATATTTTATCTAAATATATCATGGCTTATCTTACCATCGGTGTTTCATGTGAAGAAAGTTACCAAAAAAATTTAATTATTTAAAGGTAGTCAAATATTATAATTTCATATTATTGCATTGTAATGAACCAAGATTTTGGATTTTTTAAAATATATAATATGATATATAATTGTTGTCACATGCTACACCAAATGTATAAAAAACTACAAAATATTAACCAGACATTATTAATGAATCTATAATGAATACTAAGATGGTACACCATAAATAGTTATTTAATTTATAAGGTAAAAAATAATATGAGTTAATATTGAAAAAAAAATATTTTCAATTAATTTATTTTTTATAATATTTATTTTATTTTATCTTTCTGCAATTAAAAATTTGAGAATTCAAATTTGAAAAATTAGAATTTAGTTTTGAATTCCTCATCAAAAAAGTATCTTAAGATGAATTTTTGGGATTTTTCAAAAATATACGATTTCAAATGAATAGTGAAAATACTGATTTTATTAATGTCATCATTGTTATGAAATTATTTTATTATATGATTTTTGATATCAATTTCCTATAAAACAATATATCGAGAAGAAGCGTAATGAATTTTAACATACTATTTGTAATTTATAAACACATTTTTCAAATTTTTAAAAATTTATATAGAGTTTTAACAAGTAAAGATGCAGACCTGTCACTCGGGGTCTCTAGGCCATGTATATGCCTTCGGCTCGCTGGGCCTTCGGGCCATGTTGTAATGGGCTTATGGTCCACTAGACCGTTGAGTCATGTAACAATTACCAATCAACCCATTCAAAAAGTGGACGTTATTTTATAATAAAAAGGGGCCCTAAAAATAAATTATTATTAAAAAATAGAATTTATAATTCTACCATAATCGTAAATATTTTTCCTAAAAGCTAATATTATTCAAAAAAAAATTGTCTTTACACGTTATATGCGCTAATGTTAAGATGATTTACCCTAAAAATATATAGATAATATGATAAAAACATTCTTATATTTTAGAAATTATTTTTACTATTATTTCAAATTTCAAATTTCATTTTTTAGGTATAAAATATAGATTATTAGGATGAATGTTAATCACCACGGCAATGATGAAACAATTATTTTTAAATTATTGTTATTTATCAAAAAATTAAAACTAAATATATTAAATTAAAATAAATAAATAATTTACCTAATAAGATATATTAATATATTAGTAAATACATTAACACTCATTTAATTACTAATCATTACTAAATATGATAAAAATAAATAACTATAAAAAATGATAATTTTATAGTAAATTTTACTTATGCATTATCAATTTTTACTTAAAAGTTCATTTTATAGTAGTTATAAATTTAACTTCAGTTAATATAGGTTAAATTTAGTTAGTTCACACACAAATTTGGTTATATGGGATATTTTATATGTTTAATGACGCCTGAAAAAACATAGTCAAAAATCTGATTAACTAGTTTAAAAGTAAAAAAAACTAAAATGTAAAAGTGTAATTGAAAAAACTATATAACATGTTTAAAAAAAATTAAACACATTTATATTCCATTATCGACCCAAATACACTCTTCAATGAATAATTTTTGATTCATTGGATTCATTAACATTCCAATAGTGTCATATAATAATTGAATTATAAAGGGTGTTTCTAAAAGATCCCCTTTCCTTTCATATATAAGGGGATCACTTATAACCTTTCATAAAACGCCTATATTTGGAATTATTAATTGAAAAATATGATCTTTTATTCAACTTGAAACCCTATCCTCCAAAATAAGATCCAGGTTACTCATAGTAATCCTAAGTAATTTAATTTTAAGTCGACGTCAATGGGAAAAATCAAGTCTCATATGTAAGGATTATCTCTTTATTAGGTTTTTATTCTTAATCATACTCTTGAAAATATATAATCACCATAATAATATTATTAAATTAGTATCAATATTAAACTTATTTTTTTAATATTATTCATAAAATCATTGGTTATTAATTTCTATCTACTTAGTAAATCAAAAGGACATCATAAGTGTATTTTGGAGACTACCGCCTCAACAAAGCACTATCATTTATTTTTCATTTCCCCTTTTTATGGATGTTATGAATTGTGGTGATGATGAATAAATATTAAATATTACTTACCATTATGAATCATCAATGTAAATTTGTTATCCACTTTCACCCCCTCTCATGTGTTGAGAAATGAGAATACTAATCGTTCATACGTGTAGATTACTACCTGCATGATGAAACATTTTTCATTTTTTTCAATTAGATTTTCATAAATTATCTAATAATATTAAAATATGGTTAAATAATAATAAAATTATTTTAGTAAAATTATTTCTCTAATATAAATATATCATGTCAAAAAAACACCTCTTTAACCATACTCGCAAATGAAGTTAAAGCATGTTCAAGTCTGGGTTAGTTTAACCACCTACGTGAACAATGAATTAAAACACTATTGTGGATAACTATGGGTAATAAAAAATAATATTTTTATACTATTTTATTTTAATCATGATTATAATTATTTTCTAGAAATATTATTATTAGTATTTAATTTATTATTATTATAACATTTTCATTTTCTAAAATTACCCAAATAAGTTGTTATCAATTCAATTTTCACACAATGTAAAAAAACACTAATAAAATGAAATAATAAATTTTAAATTAAATATAAGATATATATTTCTTGATTTTTTATAATGTAGCAACATTTAACATGTTATAAAATGATGGTTAATGATATATGAAATTATTAAACATGCATGAAATAGTAATAGTTTTTAACACCTGAAGGTCATAATACGCTTTAAATAATTAATATACTCATGATTAAGTATTATAATAAGGATAATGAAGGGGTAATATTTATTAACAATGATATTGAATATTCTATTATGTTTTCTATTTTTGTTTTATTGGAGGTTAGAGTGTAAACTATCCTTTTTTTCATTTTTTATCTTGATTCCATTAGAATCTAAGATATCTAATTTTTTATTTAAATTTATATCTCTCATGGGTTTTTGATTCAAAAGTTAAAAAGGTATTAAGGTGTTTCCATGAATCTAATCTCTTCTTCGGGTCCTAATCACTCTTATTTGACTATAATATTTCAAGATTGATATATTATAACATACAATTGTGTTATATTATATTTTGATGTTATTTTATGGGTAAATTACTTCTATTTATAATTATATTCTTCTTGTATTAAATTTATTCCAAAATAAAATTGCACCATTGTTAAGAATAACTCTCATTATTACCAGTGGATAATTTCATCCAAGTCTATATTTTTATCCCTCTAATTTTATCCTATATTTTTTTAAAAAAATATTATGGATTATTTTATGTGATTTTCATAATTATTTACCTCTCCTTAAAAGGAATATTTATCTCTCTTTTAATGATGTGGGATTTTCATAAGGCTATTTCAAAGTGATCAAAAGGTTTTTCCGTCCTTCCAAAATAAAAAGTTCTATCATGAAATTCACATTATAATTTTATATAACCCTTATGTTTTTTTATTAATAATGCTTATGGAAAATTGAAAATTTTCAAATTAACTTCAGATTTTTTTTTGAAAATGTAATTTCTTTTTCAAGATAATATTATTAAATATTCTTTTTAAAAGTATAAGTTTTCAATGTATTTTGAAATTCCCCTTTTGAGACCATTATAAAGATTATTTTAAGAGTAAACATTTTAAATTTATTTTAACATATAATTTTTTAAAAAAAATTATTTTAGGGAACTTTGACATTGAAATCATTATAATATTTTTTAAAAACCATAGGTTTCAATTTATCAATGAATTATTATATCCGTACATAACTTGGTAACTCAAAATTATTTATTTTTTTCATAAAATTTCTTATTTGAACTTATCTTATTCATAAAATTACATTCCAAATGATGTTATATTTTTACATATATGGAGAGAGTTATTCTGAAATAATTATATTTCAATATATGGTTTTCAATTAATTTTTCTTAAAAACAAATGAGACATTATGAAAACCGATTTATAACCATGAATTTTATAATAATTAATACAAAATTTTTTCAAAATGAACTTTTCATGATTTGGTTTTCATTATATTGAAGATAATATAGCTTCATTTGAGTTATATTTCACGTTTTTCCTTATCTTATTATATTATTATGATATTTTCTTGGTTGTTTGTGTTTTTGGTATCAAGAAATTTAATTCATGATGTTATTTCGATATTTCATGAAACTCATTTTATTTCCTTGTGTTCATTATGAAATGTTAATGATTTACATTTGTATATTATATGAAACCCATTTTATTTCTTTTTGTTATTTATGTGATTATTTGAGAATGTTAGGAAAACCAATTTCTTTATATAGGTTCTTTTATAGTGTCATGATTTTTTCTCATGTGGTGAATAAAGGTCTAAATTATGAGATGGGTAGGGCCTATATATTTATCCAATGCATTGGGTAAAGGATTTTATATAATGAGATAGAAATGTAATCTAAATAATTTAGAAATTATCATTGTTCATAAAATTTGAGTGTGATGGCATTTAGCTCTACTCAGAATTTTACAAGTGAACTGGTTGGTAGGAATCTAGGTTCACAATGATAAAAAAGTACTATATTTATGATTCCAACAATTATTTTCCTATAAAACATGAATCATGTTTAATGAATAATGTTTCATTTTATCATGAATTGTTAAATTTAATATATTTTTTAGTTTTTATTCTTATGGTTAAAACATAATGATTCATGTTCTATTAAATAATATATTTTTTCCTATTAGTTCTTTTATGTATGATTATAATCTAACAATTATGTACATTGTTATTTTGTCCCATACTGATCTTATGAGCTTACCCATTTCTTATTTTTCAATCCACAACATATTATAATGACTACAGCATGTGTATTTTCAAGAAAGGGTATAGATGATCTTCATTATAGAGAATGTTTTCCAGGAATAATTAAATAAGATGTTTGTATAGCTAATTTCCAACACACTAAACCATTTGGTCTTTAGGTTGTGTTTCTATTCATTAAACTTATTTAATTTATCATGTTATTAATGTATTTTTAATGTCATTTATATCTTGGGTCACTTATATTTGTATTAGAGAATGATTTAGTTATTATTGGGTATAATTTTAGAAATTTTAGATATTAGTTAAATTAAATTTATTGTTAGGGTTGGAGAACCTGAGTAAAAATCCTAGAGTTGATTATAAATATATGATGGTATCCCAAAATATACATAAAGTATTGAGTAATTTAAATTCAAAGAGATACATCCCTATCTAGATACTAGCATGTGGATGTAACTTTAAAACAGATAAACCTCAGGGTAACCACCCAGAAAAGGTTTTGTTGGGAATTGAGTTGATCATCACCCTGATGCATGAGGAGTGGGACTAATACTACAAACCATGGTTAACAGTAATATGGGATACTATTTTTTTGATCTTATACACATTACAAACCTGTATAAAGGATTGATTTCCTAGTTACATTGATGAATTAGGTTAGGAAGTGTAAGAAACCCCATATTAAAGTAACCTAAATCAGACTAAGATTGATATAGGTTAAACTAAAGGAACTGTTGTCCTTAATGTAAATGTAAAAAAACAAGTTGTTTTATGGATGATTTCATTTTATGATAATAATAAATTTTCCCAAATTCTTGATGTTTTTTATTCGTATCAACCCTTTTGGATTTAGTAATGGATATAACTATAATGAACCGAGGGTGTGAAGTACAATATGAACATTTCATTGACCATAAAAGATAGATGTAGAATGATAAGACTTACGATAATTCCAAACCAACTATAATGGGATATTATTAACAATGTAAACATTATAGAAATCCCAAACATTCTAATAAAAGAAAATACAGATAATTGTGAAAGATCAATCGAAAAAGATGATAAATGAAAAAATGGTCAATTTACTATACGTAAAAAATGGTTAAATAAGAACTACATGAATTATCTTATGTGGAATGGAATATGGTCTGATTATGGGAGAGGGTTTTATTGAGCATTAAGAAATTTTAGTAAACTATAGAGGTTATTAGCATAATGGGAGTGGAAAACATGAATCCAAAGAAACCACTAATGGTCTAATTTTATAAGTGTGGAAACGTGAAAATGACCCATGTCAGCGTAATAAATATAAGGAGGATAAGAATAATTAGAGTGAATAACCACCTCAGCTAAGGAAACAAGGTAGAGCCTATTTAATGAATTCCAATAATGTTTATTTAGATAAAAAAAACCCTCCACTTTAGAATTGTGGATATGTGATCAACATTATAGCTAATATATATTTACACATTTGTTCTCAAAGCACCATGATGTTTAATTATCAATTAAAATATATAGTTTTGTGATTATTTCTTTTTAAAATATTATATAATGAGAATATAAATTTTAGTATGGTCATTTTAGATATATTTTATGTAATGCATTAACTGTTTCAATATTGACTCCCTATTCATGGATTGTGGTAAGATTACCCACAACATGCTTATTATTAAGAAAAATAGATGGGTTAGAGACAAAAAACAGAATCCACCATAGAGATATCATAATGATACTACAATAATAGATTATTGAAACATATCAGCTTCATCATCATGCTTCAATGCACTTCCACCACATGTAGGGACCAATGTATCTAGAGAAGATGAAAGCACCATACCAATACTAGATGTAAAATACAACCCACTACCCCCAATGATAGTGAAACTGAACATGGTGGTAAGGTGAAATTGGAGGATGTCACATAGTTTTTTTAGATATTAGAGTAGTTTGAGAATGGATTGATTCCCTGGAAAACATAATTCCATGCGTGGTGTGTAGAAATAATTTCAAGTCCCTTAAAGCCCTATTTGGGCACATGAAATTCCACCCAGAGTACACATGACAAGGAATCCACCCATTGTTAACTTTTTTATGACAGGGTTTTATAGAGTAAGAAATTATAGTACTGGTGGAACCGTCATACAATGAGATGGGTGGTTATCTATAGAATCTTTCAATGTAGTCAAGTAATAAAACGTAAAGGGTGTAGGAATATGCCTTGGATATGAAGACTTAGGAAAGGGTTGGGAGGGTTATAAACATATATATCAATGAGCCTTATAAGGCTGAGTAGAATTCATTATTGACTTCATTGTTCACCCTCAACATTCTTCCAGCACCAATAAGTTGAGGAACCATGGAAGACAAGAGATAAGTTTGTAAGGTGAAAATATTATAAAATAGGGGACCACATTTATTTCCTTCAAAAAAATTATGATAACATTTCACTATAGGTATGAACTATGATCAAATAGAAAATTAATATTGGTCTTAACACTAAACCATTAAAGTTATTCAACTTAATTGGTAAGAAAGAATCACAATATTGGGATTATACTTATTATAAGTAAATAGAAGTTACTTATATCTCACTGAGAATTAAATATTGATGCATCTTAAAAACACCCACAGCTAACATTCTTTTTAAGTAATAATTAAAATTGTGATGATTCAATTTATTTAATGGGGTATAATTTAACTACCTGAGATTTTGTAAACATTAAAATACATACTGTGATTTATAATTTCTATCATACACTGCACCAAATATAATAAACCCATAATGTATTAAGTTTACATTATTAATAAATTAATATTAAATAATAAGATGGTAAATTATTAACATTTATTTTCTTTAGAATATAAACAATAAATATGAGGTAATATTGAAAAGGTTATTTTCAAAAAAAATATTTATATTATATGTTTTCATTTGAAATAATATATTCAAAAATTTTAAATGTTAAATCTGATAAATTAAAATTTATTTTTGAATTACTCACTATAAAATTATCTCAGGATAATTTTTTTAGATTTTTCTAATATAATTTAATTTTAGTTGAATTATGAAAATAAAGATGTAATTAATGTAGTCACTATTATGAAATTATTTAATTATATGAAAAGATTGAAAGTAGTTGAAACCATTTCCCAAAAAAAAATATATATTATAATTTAGAATAAATCATTTTAAAATATAAATTATAATTTATAAAACCATGCTCAACTTTTTGATAATTTATGTAAAGTTTTAATGAAAACTGGTTTTCGATTATTTTTTTTAATTAATAATAACATGATGAAATGATGTTTTGATTAAATTTATTTTTTCAATATTTAATATTTTATTGATGATAAAAATTTCAAATTAATTGGAACTAATGGAATTGATAATTATAACATAATCCAATTTTTTTTGGCTTAATATATTTTTTCCAAAAAAAAAGGGTTTTATGTGTTATATGAACTAACATTATGATTAATGAAACATCATCCAATATATAACTCTCTCATGTAGCCAAATTATGTTGGTTACTAGACCTGAACTGCCTTTCTCCATATTCCAAAATCTTTCGGCTAGGAGTGGGGGTGTAGAGAACAAAGAGGGGTGACTATACTCTCTGGTACATAGTTGAAATATCATGGAAATAAACAAATATCAGAGTAAATAAATAGTTTAAATCATAAAAAATACAAATAGAAGTTAAAGTATGACCATGTAAACTAAAAAATAATGAAAAACTTAATGTCAGGTTGTAATTTCAATAAATGAAATGCTATAATTAATACAGATAAAATAACTAGCTGAGAAAAATAAACACAAATTACCTTGGTCTCTAACCTTGGTTTGTCCCATATTAATGATTCTACCTATCCAAAAAAGAAACAATCAAAAAAATATCCCTTGACCCTATCCAATCCTAGACCCGGTTAATCTTCTCTAGTACCAAATGGTAGCCTGAATATGGTGTGGGTACAACTCAATAGGTTAACACCACCATGTCTAAAAAAACTAGTATGATAATATGTTCATGAAATAATGAGATAAATATATGTATTAATTAACCAGTTAAGATAATACAACAAGAAAAATGCTTCATCATCATGACAGAATATATCTGGGCATGTAGTATAACCATGTCGAACGCAACCACAAGTCAATCGAATAAACACAAAACCCGTAAAAAATCACTATGTATAATCATTTCATCATAACTGGTATGATCCCTGTTAGCATTATAGCATAACTGATACAATACCTATACATAATAATTTTAGCATGAAACTAGGCCAATCCCTCTATATTAGAAATATAGTATAACTATGTCAAGTCCTATATATAATAATTACAACATAACTCATCCACACTGTTTATATAAGCATTTCAGCATAAAACTAGGCCAATCCCTCTATATAAGAATTATAGAATAACTGAGCCAGGACCTATATATAATCCTTTTATTATAACAAGGCCACATCCTTTATATAAGAATTTTAACATGGAACATATCACAATTACTGAGGAAAATAATAAAAAAACATACATCATAATAAATAAAGTCCCGTCCAGCTAATTACCATTATTATTTTAAATTCTATATAATTCATCAAGTTGTGTCATAAACAATTAAAATTATAGTGTTCACAACCATATCATATCAAAGTTACTCTAGTCATTTCAATAAACAATTCATCTATTTCCATAGTTACCATATTACAACAAATCACCTAAATTATCATGTCATTGTAATTCGTGTTTTAATCCAATATCTAGTACATTATTGTTCATGGGTAGGTTCTCCCTATAGGTAGCCATAAGCCAAGTCTCAAAACTATTAGATCTAAAGGAATAAAATGAATAGTCTAAATATATGATTATCATCACCCTTTAATATATTATTTAACAAACACAATATATAGGAACATTCACATAACATTGAACACACTTAAATAGATAAAAGTAGACAACATTGATTTGTTCTAGACCACACACATTTATCTTGTGATAAAAGAAACACTCTCATTTGAGAACACCAAAAAAGAATGGAGGTGATGGAGATCAAAATAAAAAACCTTGATCACACAATCATCAAGATCAAAACCTGATTCAATGGTTGTCAAGATATCCCACCTCTATAATAAAGAATATCATATGGAAGGGGGAAAACCCATATAAAGAAATTACTGAAGATTAAACACTATACCAAGAAGCCATTAAGGGATGTAATCGCTCCAAAATTTCCTAGATTCACTCTGGGGCTCAAGAGTGGAGGTTGTACAGTGGATGAAATAAAATCATATACACATTTTTGTTTAAAACTGTTGGTCCTAAGATATTCATGATGTGAACCCATATCAAGATGTGCATTTACCAATTTATAAGACATGCCTTAAATTGTTTCACCTTTGGTTAAAATATCACTAATTGACCATTTAATTATGTGAACCAGTTTTACGACGTGTTACAATTTCACTCTCTAAACTAGTTCATGATATCTACCAGCAAAAATGTGCATATCATGTAAACTGTTCAAGATGTGATAATATCTAGAAGATAGAATTCATCCAAAATTCTGTAGAAAGAACCCAAACACCTCCAAATCATTCCAAACCCATGGAGAAATATCATAAGTACATTGAAAATTTTATACCCGAACACCATTAATTAAAACAAAGTTACACCCCCAAATATTATGTTATTTCCAAAAATATTTCACCACCCCCAAAAAAATGTCTCCACCGTGAATGTTTAAAAAAGAGAAGAATATCAACTAAAGAGGTTCAACCAAAACTCAAGAGGTATGTAACTTAAAAAAAGATAGGATCTTATCATCTCTAAGCCTTATAACAGTTTGATGTGGATGTGTTTTCACACTCTTTGTCACATCCATTTTTCACTTTTCCTCTCTTTTTATTATTAAAATAGATTTTTTTATAAAATAATTAATTTTGTTGTCAATTTTGTAATGAATTGTTAAAAATATGTGTTTAGTATTAAAATCACGTGTTTTGTGTTTATTTTTGTGAGTTCTCAAATTAATTAAGCCTTTTTGTTTTAACATTCATTTTTTCTTCTTTTATTTTTCATTCTTTTTATTCTTTCATTTTTTTCATTCCTTTTATTTTTTCAACATAATCATTTAATTATTTATTTAGATCTAAATTTTTTTTTTACTTTTAATTGTAAATAAATAAATTTTACATTTTAGTTTTTATTTATTTAATTAATTAAATTAGTTTTAATGATTTAATTCTATTCAATTTATTCTTTGGATTTAATTTAATTCTGTAATTTCATTAATTAATTAATTTGTTAATTAACTTACCAAACTGGATTTAATTATATTTATCCATATATGGTTATACTATGTACATAAATGAATATTTATGTTTACTCTTAGATTGATGTTTTACTATTAGGAACACACATGTGTAAATATATGTGTGTGTGTGTGTCTACCATTACATTATTTATTAAATTATATGTACATAAATATAAGTATTGATAAACATATATAAATACTTAATCTATTTTTCATTATATTATATATTATTAAGTATTATAATTTTTATTATTATAAGATATTTGGTTTTTAAAATTATTTAATTTAATTTAGTTTAATTTATTTTCAGTTTATGTTATTTGTTATTTCATTTTATAATATGATATTAAATCATTTAATTTGTTTTTTGTGTAGGTGACACAAACAAGCCTCTGTCGGTGACTCAAACAAGTCACCACCACCATCACCCAATTTTTTCTCACTGATAGCGACCGGCCACCCATCCCCAGCATGAACCGACACTGTCACTTCTTCCCTTCACACACCGAACCGACACTGATTGAGGAGTAGTTGAGGTTGAGGCAGTTTCCTTTCTATATAAAGGGGAGGGCTATGACTTGCTTTCAAAACCACGATGATGAAATATTTGAAACCTAGGAATATGTATTCAATTCCTTTGTTTCTAAATTTTATCCCAGGAACAACACCATTGAGGTTAGGCACAAAAACATAGGCTTTGTTCAGGACGAGGGAGAGATATTTAAAGAGGCTTGAGATAGGTTCAGAAGTCTCCATAGACAAAGTCCCAAACATCAGTTAGCTCCCAATCTTTACACAAAGACTTTATACAATTCTCTCACCCCCTAAAATCATAATCTAGTGGATCAATCTTGTGGGGGTGACTTTTCTGATTCCACAGCTGAATAACTTAAACAGTTAATTGATAAGTTGGCTCAAAAGACCCTACACAAGTGTACTAGAAATAGAACCATCCATTGGTATTAAACCAACCCCCAAGCTACTGCTATTAATGATCATATCCTTAGGGAGTAGTTTTTTCAATGTGGAATGTTTGGTCATAGTCAAAGATATTGTTCAAAAATTGATCTCCCAGTTTCATATGATGAGAGTTCACATTTTATCTAATATATGGCAAGGAATCAAGGTGTCCATTCTCAATTCTCAAATCCTTACAATTATGGATATCTAAGTCAGCCTAATATGTCATAGAGCAAGAAAGGGGTAACAAAACAATCCATTATCCCCATCAAACAGCCCACTACCCTAGCTTACTAACCACAACCCAAACAATTCTTCCAAATTCTATGTGATGTTGAGTCATCTAATTCCCTAGGGGAGTTAAAGGGAATATTACAACAAGTGTTGGGTGAGATAAACTCACTAAGAAAATAAAAAAATTCTATTGTTCAAAATTTAGAACTCCAAATGGGTCAAATGGATAGAGATTAAGCTGGTAGAGAAAAGAGCAAGCTTCATATCAGTTCAATTCCTAGTCCAAGAAGAAATGGGATGGATGTAACAACCATATCAGAGCATAAACTTCATGAACTAGTAATAGAATCACCTGGGAAAGAAGAAAAAAAGTACAATATGAAACTAGAAATGAAAATATTCAAAACTACTATTATTTAAATTTGGACAACAAGGTCCAATATGAATAAAATGTGCAACCCACCCGTAAAAATGCTAAATAACCAAGGAAGATGAAGTGGTAGTTGGTTAAGGAAGCAAAGAAGAAAATTTTATTTGAGGATAAGGTGAACAATAAACCTGTTCTAAAACATTATATCCCTCCCATTCCCTTCCATGAAAGAGTGAATCAAAGTGATGAACCTTATTACCTAATATTGTTGGAACTGATTCGAAGCATCATAATCAACATGACCTTCTTATAAGCCTTGGATTAAATTCCTTCATAAGTTTCATTCAAAAAAGGTTTCTCAAAAACAAAAATTATTGGAAGAAGTTGGATAAAATTTATCTCAATGCAGAGTGTAGTGAAATTGTCCAAAAAAATATTCCTCCCAAATTGAAGGACCCTAGTGGATTTATCATTGAGTGTCGAATAGAAGGAAGTGCAAAACTGAATTGTATTTGTGACTTAGGAGAGATTATAAATATTTTTTCTTACTCCTTATTTTAAATTTTTGTTCTTAGGGATTTTCAAACAACTTCGGTTTCTCTGCAACTTGTTTATAGGTCACTCACTCACCCGTATGGGAGGGTGGATGATCTGTTAGTGTGTGTGGGAAAACTCACACTACCCACAGACATCCCGATCCTTAATATGGAATGTGATAAAAAGGTCCCAATCATCTTAGGAATACTATTTCTTGCTACTTCGGGTGCCATCATTGATGTATCCAAAGGGAAGCTTACCCTCCAAGCTGTTGATGATGTGGATGAAATTTTGGTGTTTGAAAAGCCCAAACATGAGGTTTGATGTGATTTCAAAGATGATTATGCAATCCAATGGTACAAAATTGTGGCTATAGATGAGTATACATCTTTCCCACTTGATGTCACAGAAATAAGGATTCTACATCCATTGAAATTTTTTTCTTGGTTGCTACTCTTTCAACACACCCTCATGTCGATGAAAAATTTCTTTCATTGGAACCCATTTTAGAGAGTGTGTCACAAATTTTTCATGAAATTTATCACCCTATTTATGAATGTATACCTTATGAAGTTAACTGTTTGAATGTTCTTAGAGATGGAAAATGTTCTGGGATGAGTCCTACTAGAAAACATGATGATTGTCAATATGAATAAGTGAACTTCTTTGACACCTTCTTAACTACCCAGTATGTTTCTATGTGTGATGATTTTCAATACGATCTAGAATGTTTCACATCATTTGAGTCCTATGTGGTCATTGAGAAACATATGTTATAATCTCAATTTTTTCCTTCACTTGAGATTATTTTGAGTTGTTTGAGTTACATGTTGTTTTAGAATTTTCTAATGTTTTTGCTGGTGTGTCCTCTATCTTTATGAGATTGAGAAGAATATAAGTGTGGGGGACGTTGTGGAAGAATATAGGAAGTCATTTCTGCTGAAGTTTTATTTTCGGCTATCCAAATTGTATTACCCTAAAGATTATAGTACCAGTAAGGGGTCAATACATTGGGACAAAAAGTTATTTTTGTCTTGATTATCTAGTATGTACTTGATTTAATGAAGTGTACTTAATTTAGATTCAATTGTTTTTTTATGTTTTGATGAAATGGTGATTGGATTTTAGTTTCTTAGAAAAGTACTTAAAGGATAAAGAAAAACGGGGGAATTTGGTTTTGATGCAAATTTGGAGGGAAATGCGTCGGGGCTGTAAATTTTAAGAGGTTGTTATTAAATCAATTTTCTTATGAGGTTGTGTTGTTCATAATAATTCACATATCTGGGATTACTTATGTAACATACCCCCCTTGGTTCAGTAAGTTTTTTTTAAATCAATGGAAGTTAATTTCATTGGTATAGAAATTTATTTCTCTTAATTTTTATTAATTGCATCCCTTTTGAGATGATTAAAACAACCAATGGTCATGGATGTTTTTAATTGTAATTTCATAAAAGATCCCTAGAAATCCCATTCTTGGTTAAATATGAGATTTCTAGTGAGATTTGAAGAAGGGTAAATACGAAATTATGGGAATGAAAAGATTAACAATATGATTACAACATCACAATTGATAAATTACATCATTCATTTTTCTACAGCCCCAACACATAGGGAATTTAGAAAATCATGGAGTAAATTTTAATTAAAGAACTTGTAGTACCTGGACACATTCTATTGAAAGCTTTGGAGTAAAGGTAATCGAGAATATAGCACAGAAACACCTTCCTTTCTTTCTTTTCTCCTCTTATTTCTCTCTCTTCTTATCTTCTAGGCCATACCTGGAGTGATCTCCCTTTGAATTGAACAAAATATGAATGAATCAATGACTAACTCCTGAACATGGAGGGCTCGACACCAATTATAGGTTTTAGAAGTACACAACATGTACCAGAAAGTACAAAACATGTACTCTTGTTAATGCATGTTGTCATCTATTTCTCTTCCAGTGGTTGACTTAACACACCGTCTTTGACTTGGAACATAGCGCCACCTGGTAGGTGGAGGTACACGGCATGTATCACCTCCATACACAGCATGTACTCTCATTCATTGGCCACCAACCACTTCTAGAAGGGAATAAACAGCGTGTAGACTGATGTGTATGACGTGTAAAGGTTATCCACCGACGACATGGGCGTGTAAACTTCTTCTCAACAACCAAACTCTTCTAGAAGAGGATACAGGGTGTGTATATTGTGTACAAAAAATTTACGTGCTTCTGGTAACTTGGGCATGTACTTGGCCTGACCAATCCGTGTCAGGGTTCTGGTACACAACGCACATATGAAAGTACACAGCGTGTAGTGTAGGTTTTTTGATCAAATTTCCCCTGCTTTGTGTCTTTTCATGGAAATACCTGAAAAACATTATGATCACCGAATTACATCATTTTATCTCCAAAATAACTTGAATCCGGTGAAAAAATGATTTAAAAACTTGATAAAATATACAAAAATGTATACACAAATCATGCACCTCAAACTCCCCCACACTTAGTCATCTGCTTGTCCTCAAGAAAAATCCATACATCTAATCGATAGTGTCCATATTTCAAAAAGGGAAGCATTCAAATTTAACTATACTTATAAATACTATAGGCATAGCAACAGATTTTTTTAAGACACAAAAACATATTTCAATTTTTAATTTATATTCTAATTATGCCACCTTTATAATTTTATTTATGAAACTTTCATTCTCTTTTAAGCACATAGTTCAACATTTCATAATTACACATGCCACTTGATGATTTACCTCACCAGAAAATAATAATCTCATCACTCAATATCATTTTATCAGAGTTGTGCTCAATATTAAGTATATGCACTCTATCCATAGGCTTTAAAGTGTTCTCATTATCTACTTTAGAAATTTAGATCACAAAAAAACATGAGGGATTTCATTAAGGTTCAAATGTTTATGAGGCTTACGGTTGGAAGGTGATAATGTGAAAAAAAATCTCAGAGGCTTGAAAAAGGAGGCTAAATTCTTAAACAATAATGCATGATATTAAAAAATTATTACTCAACAAAATTATATCCCCAATCAAGATATCTTAAAAAGGAGAACATTACCATGATTGTCTTTTTTCCAAAATGGGGCCATAAATTATCAATATATAGCATGTACTCTAGCAGACACACCGTGTAGTTTTTTTGGGATATGATATAATTATTATAGTAAAATATATAATAATTAATAGTCATAATTAATATAAAAGAAATCTATACATATATATAATTTACCAAAAATAAAGTTATAAACATTATGTATCGGGAAATACATGACATGCATTCTAAAATTAGAAAAAGAGAAGTACAACCTTTGGTATGGTGCTTGGGGCGAGGTTCAAACAGGCGATCAGCCATTCCAAACAGAAGCCCTCAAAAATTGGAGTGAAGGTTGTATTGTTGCTCATGTTTATTAATTATGTAAATTAATTTTCAAGGTCAATACTACATGGGAGGAAGGAAAGGCAAAGTGTGAGGTTTTTAATTAGAATAAAAGGGATGAAGCAGGAAGATTAGCTGAGTTCGAACCCGAGTCTTTGGGATCTAGGGCCGATACTCTGTCAATCTTCCAACATCACCTGCATGTATTACTTTATTTTGAAAATATTTTCAGTTATTAATGAAAACATGACACACACTATGTATATAGAAATACACGACATGTTGTTTTATTTAAAGGAAAAATGATGGAAATGGGACGGTTGTCAGGATTCGAACCAGGGTCTTTTGGAACTGGGTTACGACCCTAGCCAACTGGTCCATCCCTATCACAGGTTTTCTTATATTTAACCAAATTTATATTTATTATAAAAAATACCACACAAACCGTGAAAGAAAACAAGATTATAAAAAGGAGGAACTCTGTACCGAAGGTAGGCACGGAGGGATTCGAACCGGTGATGGCTCAGATAAAATCTAGTGAATTTACCATCAGCACTGACATCATCCCTGTATATTACTTAGTTAATATATATATTTATTATATTAAAAATAAATATGAAAAATAATTAGTACATGTCATGTGTATATGGGGTATACGGTGTGTAACCTCTGGGTGTCATCCCATGAAGTGACTTTGTTTTAGGTCGTTGGCTCGACTAACTTACCTCTGCTTACCTAAGATGCATGGTGGAGATCATTCCCACACAAGTGAAAAAAAATGTTTTTACATTGGTTATTTTTTATTTTTTACATCAGTTTTTGGCTGACGTTATTACAGGAGACATTATAAATATTGTTTTTTACATCGGTTATTTTAAAACTGACTTAAAAAACATAAATCTGAAGCGCTTTCACGTCATTTCCTAGATAACTGAAGTGGAAAATGATTCAAAGTTGTGATTTATTATGTTAGTTTTTAAATAAAATAGTCGTATATAGTTTGTTATGTCGGTTATTACATAACCGATGTAATAAAATACACCTCCGATGAATTTTTCGTGTCAGTTATTAAAAAACGGACGTGAAACACAAGTTTATCACATTAGTTATTTTCATAAATGATATGATAAACCAGTCTGCAAATTGTTTTTCACGTTGGTTATTTTTTAACCCATGTGAAAACATATATACTACATCGGTTATTTAATAACCAACGTAAAAACCCATTCCCATGCATTTATTATGTCGATTATAAAATAATCAATGTAAAAACCATTTTTTTATTAAAATCGGTCAACCATTACTATGATCTTCCAAATAAGACCTGAAATGAGCATAAAACAGACCAAAACCAGAACTAAACCAAACTACAATACATACTAGAAAATATCAGAACTAGAACAAAATAAGAAGAACCAAAGAAAAATTAAATATTCACATGCATAACACTTAAAACTTACAATGTCAGATAAAAAAACCTAGAACACCATGGAAAACCCGTACACCCATTGATAGCCCCCACCCCACTAGACACCCTCTCACCCCCTCCCATCCCCCAAGAAACCCCCACCCCCTAGACAGCCCCCCACCCCCCCCCCCCCCCCCCCCCCGTGGACAGCCCCCACCACCGTGGAAAACCCCTACCCCCTTGGACAACCCCCACCCCCTAGACACCCCCACCCCCAGGACACCCTCCCACCCCCTGGACAGCCCCCACCCCCTGGAAACCCTCCCACCCAGTGGAGACCACCCCACCCCTGGACAACCCCCACCCACTGGACACCCGCCCACCCCCTGGACACCCCAACTCCCTGGACACCCCCACCCCCTAGACACTCACCCACCCCCTGGACATCCCCCACCCCTAGACCCCCACCCCCTGGACACCCCCACCCCCTGGACACCCTCAGACAACCCCTCTACCCCCTAGACAACCCCACACCCCCTGGACACCCTCCCACCAGCCTGGACACCCCCAGACAGCCCCTCCACCCCCTTAACATCCCCCACCCATGAACACCCCCACCTTCTAGACACCCCTTGGATATCCCACACAACCTGGACACCCTAGACAACCACTCCACCCCACCCGGATAGCCCCCACCCCTGGACACCCCCACCCCCTGAACACCCCACCCCTGGACACCACCCCCACCCCCTGCACACCCCCACCCCTTGGATAGCCCCCACCGTTTGGACAACCCCCACCCCTCAACACCACCCACCCCACTGAACAACCCCCACCACCTGGACACTCTCCCACCCTCCTGGACACCCCTGAACAACCCCTCCACCCCCTGGACAGCCCCCACCCCTAGACCCCATGGACACCCCACCCCTTGGAGATCCCCCCACCCCCTGGACACCAACCCACCCCCAAAATAGACCCCATCCCCTAGACACCACCCCACCCCACGGAACATCCCCTCACCCACTAGACACCATCCCACCCCTGCACACCCCCGAATAGCCCCTCAACCCCCCTTAACATCCCCCACCCCCCTGGACACCCCACCCCCCTGGACAGCCCCCCAACCCATGGACCCCACCTCCACCCCCTAGACAGCCCCCTACCCCCTGGACAACCCCACCCCCTAGAAACCACCCCACCCCATTGGACAACCCCCACCCCTGGACACCCTCCCACCCCCTACCCCTTGGACACCCTCCAATCACCCTAGACACCACCCCACCCCCCATAGACAGCCCCACCCCCTGGACACCACCACCCCCAGACACCCCCTACCCCTTGGACAACCCCCACCCCCTCTAGACAGCCCCCACCCCCTAGACCCCACCCCACCCCCTAGACACCCCCACCCCTGGACCTCCCACCCCATACACCCTTGGACACCCTCCCACCCCTAGACACCCCCCATGGACTAACCCCACCCATGGACACCACCACCCCCTGGACACCCCCTACCCCTTGGACAACCCCACCTGGACACCCCGCCCCCTGGACAACCCCTACCCCTAGACACCACCCCACCCACTGGACAACCCCCACCCCTAGACACCCGCCCACCCCTTACACCCTTAAAAACACTCCCATACCCTAGACACCACCCCATACACATGAACCTCCCCCACCCCCTAGACACCCACCCCCCTGGACACCCCCTAGCCCTTCGATACTCCACCCTCTTGAACACCCCCACCCCCCATGAAACTATTATTATGCTTTGCCAAAGTATGAAACAAGCAGAAACCAGACCAAAAGAATACCAAAACAATACTAGAATCCATACCAACTAGACCAAAACAAGATAAACCAGAGACAAATTAAACATTCACATATATATAACATTCAAAACATACAATGCCAACTAAAAAACCTAAATCCAAGCAAAACAACTACCAGATACAAAATGATAATTACAATATACAAAATTACATTTCACAGTAAAAACAAACTAAAATCCAATCAAACCTGTAAAATAACTTGACCATTCCACCTATAAGTGTTTGACATATTGAGCATTATAGTATTGAGGTCCTTCAAATAGCTACAAATTAAAAGGATAGTAGTTAACATGTATAATGAATAAATCAACTGAAATATTATGGAATGTTTTATAAAGAAATCTTACCAGGTAAAACTTTACAATTGTTACAGTTGTAATTATTTCATACATAAATCTTAACATATAATATCTGAATTCGATGACACCTTGTTGTTCAAGAATATTCTGTTTAAATGAGTGTTAATTCAAAATATCATTTTTATGTAATACATCAAAAAGTACAAATTATAAATGGATATTTACCTTTAATTTTATATATTTTATCTTGGAACTCTTTTTCATTGTTTTTTTAAAGTATACCCATCCCCTATTAGAAAATAACACGAATGGGATAAATTTAAAATTCATTATAATATAATCAACTATTAATAAATTGAAACTTACTTTGCCAATATTTTCTTAACTTCCCCACACATCACCATGAACAGAGCATATCCAATAAAGTGTTTTATCCCTTAGAAAAAACACCTAAAATCCAATGATCATTGATATAAAAGAAAATTTAAGGATATTGGTTTTTATATTAAAAGATAATGAACACTTTTCCAGATATATGTTTTATACCTCTCAAAAGAGGCATCATCCAACACTGCGTGATTATATTCTATTCAAAATCATTCAATAATATAAAGTGTTATTTGTTCCTCATCCAATGCATGTTCTTTTGGGGAAATCAAATGCGGGTCCATGAATCCATATACATCTGTCCTCTCATTCTTCTCACACAAGTTATAAAGATACCTAATAAAAAATAGACATAATTATGAATTTTTAATAAATATAATGCAGGGAAAGGTGTTAAGACTTACATGAAAAAAATCTTCACCATGTTGATGCCCAAATTATCTCCAGTAACAAGCTCCATGATATAATTTTTCACAATTCCCACATTTATTTCACATCTACAAACATGATATTCCATTAGAAACTCATAATAATCCACCAAAAAATTTGAATATCTTGACAATCTATCAAGACTACTAGAATCTATATCTGATTTCATAACCATTTGTCTTTGTTATTGTTTATATAGTATTTATTTACCTTTAAAGTATTCCTATAAAAATAAATAGAAAAATATATTAGTTTTCAAATGTTAAAACAAATTTAATAAAAAATAAAATAAAAGATATAACACACATACCTCTATGGTAATGAGTCACAGATTTCTGGATTGTACAACTAAAAAGTGGCTGATACTATGTCCAAATTCTTTCACCTCATCTGTAGGTAATGGTACTCGAGTTGATCTATCTATAATATCCTATAAATTGAACATATGATTCCCTAACTTTAACTGTTAATAATGAACTGTATCTTCTATAAAATATACCATCCCATATGAAACTATATGATGGTGAGGATCATCAACATACAAATCACAATATAAAGGAAGTTGTGGTGGAGGAGTAGGATAAAAAATTGGGTTCGCAGGCTAAGGTGGGGGAGTGGTAGATACTAGAGGTGGTGGAGGATAAATAATGGGGTCTCTTGGGGGAGGTGGAGGAGTGGGAGCTTTAGTCTGAAATTGCCTTTTCATGTCTGCAAACGTAGACTGTACTAACGCTCTAATATTTTCCCCCATCATCACATTAATATTATGATCTTCAGCCTCCAAAGATTCTATTTTTTTTTATAAACACCCTCAATGGAAGAAGTTGAAGAACGTGGCAACACTTTTTCTTATCAATACACCTGTCAGATATCCTCGTACATGAACAGGGTGTTCAGGCTTTCCCAATGCTACAGATAAAATATCTTGCCTCCCATCAGCTATAAATACCCCTGTGAGCTCTTATCCTTAAGAGAATCTTGTATTAATTAATTGAACATTTCTGTAATTATTCATACTATATAATGAATATAATTAACTTAAATAAATAAAACAAATATCTTACAATCATGTCAGCTACGATTCTCAATTATTCCAAAAGATATTGATCCTTTTTTGTCATACAATCTCTCTTACATTTTTCATGTATAAATTGAGGGGATGGAGGGGAAACCTCTCTAGAGCTTGAAGACTTAGCTCTTAGTCTTTGTAATTAGTCCGCCATTATTTGTTCTTACAATAATGTATACCCTCCCCGAGATAAAATATGAGGGTATACATTTTAGATTCGATTTCTGGGTGATATGTCGTTGTTTTATGTAAATTAATAATAAGAAATCATTAAAAACATTATAAAGATAATTTATATAAGAAATCATCTAAAATATTACATTTCCCTTAAAAAAGAATCTTTTCTTATACTTTTAAAAAAATTTATACATGTGTCTTCATCTATGAAAGGATATATATATCATATATTGTCATGATTGTTAAGACTAAAAATGAAATCATATGTGAGGTTTGATTTGAAATCCCTTCATCTCCAAGCATCCATCGATGAAAATTTCCTCCTGACTCCTCCAGTGATAGGAATTTCAAATGCCATCTGATAAATAAGAGGTAAAACATATTATACTAGACACATTTAAATATTAGTCAAATAATAGAAATAGATCTTACCAAAATTGTCTCCCATAACTAAGATATTATTCCTTTGTCCACACTTCTCCAATCATCATACAAAATGCTTACTTTTCTTTTATCACGAGTTGATACAAAAATCTTAAAATCTTTTGCATTTGGACCTCTAGGAATATCATTCTCATCATAATCAATGAGTATACTTTGGTCATGGCTATGGGAAAGTGATAATTTTGGTAAATGTGTGCAGCCATGTTTACCAACTCTTGAAATTTTCTTTGTCATTATGGGACCACATGAGGAAGATTGGGGAACATCAATAGGAGAATGTGAATGTTCCTCCCCAGAGGTATGATCATGATGCTCATCTCCAGAATCACATGGCTGATCAACTGATTGATTTGTCATTATCCTTCAAATCAAAAAAGCAAACATTTTTTCACAAATATACAAATTCAAATATTACAATACTAATGTAAACAAAAAATGGAAAACTGAACTAAGTTACTTAATAGAAAACATGATAAATATGATAAGCATATTTAAAAATGGTAAAGATGGTAAACATGGTAAACATGGTGGTGTAATTGTCATTAAAAAAATCAATAAATATACAAGTTGCGTAAAGGTAAACTATGGTAAACTATGGTAAACATGGTAAACATGGTAAACATGGTAAACATGGTAAACATGGTAAACATGGAAAAGTAATTTTCATTCAACAAAATCAATAGATATATAAGTTCCGTAATGGTAAACATGGTAAATATGGTAAGGATGTTAAACAATGATAAAGATATTAAAAATGGTAAACATGGTAGTGTAATTGTCATTTAACAAAATCAATAAATATATAAGTTATATAAAGGTAAATTATTGTAAACTATGGTAAACATGGTAAACATGTTAAACATGGTAAACATGGTAAACATGGTAAAAATGGTAAAAATTGTAAAGTAATTGTCATTCAACAAAATCAATAGATACATAAGTTACATAATGGTAAACATGATAAACTAAACTAAAAAAAATTACAATAAACAAAAATTTCTACTTATTTGTTTTAATACGAATTTTAATAAATAAAAAAATTAAAATATCTAATATTTTATGAAATTAATAAATATAAAAAAGAAATAAACATATGTTACCTATAATATTAGGAATATAAAAATGGATTGTTTTCTGAAATTACTTTGTAATGATCATTCTTTATGATTCAAACCATGTACTCAACATGCTCATCATTAATTTCTGCTAATATTTCTATGAAAGCAGGGATCTCGCATAAATCAGCAACTTCATCAAGTTGATCCTCACCAACATATTGTTTTTTCCTTTGTAAAATAACAGACCATTGCATATTTGATTGATCAACTACATAAAAAATATGTTTTTCATGTGTTGACATTATAAAATAATCCTCTATGTCTTCCAATCTATTCAGATTAAAAACTGTCATTCCAAATTTATTATGTCTGACACTGTTGTTACTAATTAAATATTTTCAGTTAAAAATAGGAACTTTAATTTTAAAGTAATCAGCCTCCCATATTTCTTCAATGACTCCATAATATGCACTTGATGCAGAAATTGGGTTTTTGTCTTTAGAACTTGAAAAATGCATTGCTTCTATAAACACCAATACATCACTATTCTGAACTACACTTCTGTTGTCATGAGTTTTGTATGAAATGTATAGATATTAATGTCATAACCAGTCCATGTTATCACATTTAAACTTGGACCACCCACTAAAAATCTTAATGTCTCTTATACTTCTAATCTACCAAGCAATGTCTTTTTAAGCCATGGAAAAAATGTTTTGTTGTGCTCATTCAAAATTCACATTTCTTTCTTCTTTGGAAGACATTGTTCCAACTCATTAATATAAAATGTGATATACAGTTGAGCATGAGATATGTTATTCAAGATGTATAATTATACCTTTTTCATCTGTTCACCTGACAACGATTTGAATTTCAAGCCATGAATCCCCTTTCCCTCATTATTAAGTCATTTATGGAAAGATGAAGGCAAACCTATGTGCTCCGTTGTAGCCAAGTAGCTCATACAAAACTCCACAACCTCCTCAAAAATATACATTTCAATAATGGAGGCTTCAGGTCGATATGGATTTTTAACATACCCCTTAAATATTTTTATATACCTTTCAAAAGGATACATCCAACGAAGATATACAGGTCCACAAAGCTTTATTTCTCAAACTAGATGAACCATTAAATGCACCATTATATCAAAAAAAAGATGGAGGAAAATACATTTCCAATTGACAAAGTGTAGAAATTGCATCATTTTCCAAATTGTTCAAATCATTCGCATCAATCACTTTATTACAAATTAAATTGAAAAAATAACACAACTTCCTTATATTATTTCTGACATGGATGGAAAATATTCCACGCAATGAAACTGGTAGAAGTTGTTGCATCATGACGTGATAATCATGATATTTAATATTTATCAACTTCAAATCCTTCAAAGAGACAAATTTTTACATTTAAATAATAACATAAAGGCACTTTGACATCATGAAGACACTAACAAAAGCTAATTTTATCCCTCTTGGATAATGTATGACAATACAGGAGAAGAAATGTTCATCTTCCATTAAGAGTGGGAGCTAACTCTAAACGTATTACAATTTACAGTAAGTCTAATATTGCATTCAACCCATATTTAGTCTTTCCTTTAATATCTAACAATGTTACAATCAAACCATCATATATATTCTTCTCTACATGCATGACATCAATATTATGTTTCACTTCATGATATCTCCAATATGGTAGCTCAAAAAATATTGACAACTTCTTCCAAATATGTCTATCATTTCCAGATTTAGGTGTCTTTTCCAATGTCACATCAAATTTTTTCACCCTCTCAAAATACACATTAGGGGATAAAGTTTTTGGAGCAATATCAAATTCTTGTGAGACATTTAATTCCTTTTTTAGTCTTCTATAAGAGTGGTCCATAAGATATTTTTTTGATGACCCAGGTATACCATTTTCCTCCCATGATGAAATTGACAATATGAAGTCTGTTGTTCACAAATTGGACATGATTTATTCCCATTAAAACTGTATCCAAACAAATTTCCATATGATGAGAAGTCATTTATAGTGAACATAATCACTATATGAAGTTGAAAATATTCCATTTTATAAGAATCATACACCCTAATACCGTCCTCCCACAAAAGTTCCAAATCATCTTTCAATGGTGACAAGAAAAAATCAATATCATTTCTGAGTTTCTTTGGACCAGAGATCATTATACTCAACATGACATATTTTCTCTTCATACAAACTTCAGGAGAGAGGTTTTAAATTACCAATAAAATAGGCCATGAACAATGTGTGCTACTGAGGGTTTAGTATGGATTCATTCCATCTGTGCACAACCCAAGTATAAAATTTCTAATTTCATTTCCAAATGTATGATACTGCTCATCAATTTTCTTTCATTGTGGAAAATCTGCTGGATGACATATTTTTCCATCACATATCCACTCATCAACATTCCATATTAGCCTTTTTGCATTATGTGAATTAGCAAATAAAAATTTCAAACGATGAATTATAGGAAGATACCAAAATACCATGGCAGGGATCTCTGTAATCTCTACATCAGCCTGTGATTTTTCTTTCAACTTATACCATGATTTCCCTCATTCAGGACACTCTGATAGAAACTCATATTCCTTTCTATATATCATACATCTATTTGGACATGCATGTATTTTCTTGTATCCCAATCCCATCAGGCATAATATTTTCTTAGCCTTATAATG
Organism: Viscum album; assembly: GCA_963277665.1. NCBI lineage: Eukaryota > Viridiplantae > Streptophyta > Magnoliopsida > Santalales > Viscaceae > Viscum > Viscum album. Next base: position 967,417,903 of record OY728167.1, read on the forward strand.
TGAATATGGAAGATCTTTGTCTTTTGGGAGAATGTCTTTCAACAATTGTAGAAGCTCTGTAAAAATTTTGTCACTCCATCCATGTTTCTCCTTCAGTTTTATCAATATTAACACCACCGAAAAAACCGTAAAATCCGTAAAATAAGGATACAATGGTTTTTCAGCATCACCATATAGATGCGCAACTTTCATTTCTATGTCAATTTGTTCTACTTCAATATCACGAATCATTTATTTAATTTCATCAGAGTTACCATCTTGCAAATCATCATCATCAGTAGATCTGAGATTTTGTCCAGTTTTACCATTCCAAATACAAGGGTTGTAACTCAGATTAAAACCATGAAAAATCTGTTGATCTTTGATCTCTCTAATTTTCAACTTCTTTATATTCAAACATTTCAGGCACATACAAAAAAAATGTCTCTACTTGGAACATTTTATTCAGAAAATTCCAAAAAGGCATTAACACCTTCTTCATATTCATTACTCATTCGATGTGACATAATCAAACTTCGACTCATTATTACCTATAATAAATATCAAAATTATACATCTTGTTAAGATAAGACAACTTTATATTTATATGAAAAATATCATAATTTGAATGTAAAACAATTTTGAAATATAAAAATAAAATCATATTTGAAAAATATATGAATGAAAATTATTTTGAAAAGAAAATATAGTTATATATAATAGTTTTAAATTCATCTTGGATCCTTTCTTCTAAAGTTACACAAAGAATACATCCTGGTGCAACTGGATACCAAATTCACCCTTCTGTAAACAAGAAATATGAAGTATAAATATTAAAATATGTATACATTCACTACTAAAAATTACACCTATCCCAATGATTTGAAACCATTGGGGTAACCCCTAAAACCATTGGCATGATGACTGTTACAAAAGCCCTATACCAACGATTCTATAAGAACCGTTTGTATAGACTACCTAGAGTTAATATATGCCAACAATTTCAATGAAACTATTGGGATATATATATACCAATGATTCAAGAATTGTTGTTATACATGTTGTCAATCATATAATATATTCTAACGGTTTCATGGAAATTTTGGGGATATATGTATACCAACGGTTAAAGAACCATTGGCATACACTATCTTATATATAATATATTGCAACTGGGGGTGGGGGCCTGTCTAGGGGGGGTCTGTCCATGGGGGTGGGGGTGTCCAAGGGGGTGTCTAGGGGGTGGGGGGCTATCCAGGGGGTGGGGGTGTCAATGGGGGTGGGAGTGTCCAAGGGGGTTTCCAAGGGGGCGGGGTGTCCAAGAGGGAGGGGGTGGTGTCGAGGGGGTGGGGGATATCCAAGGGGGTAGGGATGTCCATGGGGTGGGGGTCAAGGGGGTGAGGGGGCTATCCAACCCTCAACCCCCTTGGACAGCCCTCTGGAAACCCCACCCCCCTAGACACCCTTGGAAACCCCCACCCCATTGGACAACCCCCACCCCTAGACACCCCTGGACACCCCCACCTCCTTGAAGAGCCCCCACCCCCTAGACACCCCCCCGGACACCCCCTACACCCTTGGAAAACCTACTCACCCCTGGACACAACCCCGACCTCCTGGACACCCCTACCACCTTGGAAAGCCCCATCACACCCTAGACAACACCCCCACTCCATTGGACACCCCTGGACACCACCACCCCCTTGGACAACCCCCACCCCCTAGACAGTCCCCCACCTCTCTGGATACCCCCACCCCTTGGACACCCCTTACCTCCTTGAACAACCCCTAACCCCCTGGAACCCCCACCCCCTGGACACCCCACCCCCTGAATAGCCCCCAACCCCCTAGGAAGCCCCCCCCCCCAAGCACCCCACCCCCTGGACACCCCTTAACCCCTTGTAAAGCCCCCTCACCCCCTGGACACCACCCTCACCCCCTTGGACACCCCCTGAACAGCACCACCCCCTTGGAAATCCCCCAATCCCTTGACAACCCCCACCCCCTAGACACCTCCCACCCCTGGACACCCCTACCCCCTTGGACATCCCCCTCACCCCTAGAAACCACCCCCACCCCTGTGGACACCCCTAGACACCCCACCCCCTTGGAAATCCCCCGCCCCCTAGACACCCCTGGACACCCCCACCCTTTGGACAACCCCCACCCCCTAGACACCCCCACCCCCATGGACACCCCAACCCCCTGAAAAACTCCCCACCCCTAGGCACCCCCTACACCCTTGTACAACCCCCTCACCCCCTAGACACCACCCCAACCCCCTAAACACCATCTACCCTATTGGAAATCCCCCTCACCCCCTGGACACCACCCTCACCCCCTTGGACACCCCCTAAACACCACCACCCCCTGAAAACCACCACCCCCTTGGACAACCCCCCACCCCCTGGACACCCCCACCCCTAGACACCCCCACCCCTAGACACCCCTACCCCCTTGGACAGCCCCCTCACCCCCTGGACACCACTCCTCACCCCTTGGACACCCCTGGACTCCCCCACCCCTGAAACATCCCCCACCCCCTGGACACCCCAGCCCTGGACACCCCCAGCCCCACACACATGAAAGTACATGCACACACACATGATAGAACACACAAAAATTGTAAACTTGCATGATATCACTTTCATGGTTTATTTTACCAATAAATAATTTAGCATGGTATAAAAGAAAACTATGACACTTACCATGATAGCAAGAATAAAGATAAAAAAATAAAATCTCAAAACATTAGTTTCAGGCATTGCAAAAAATAAAAAAGAAACAGAGGCGTGTGAGGCTTACTTGAGTGTTTCAAGTCGACCTGATAGATCTGGTGATAATAAAGATGATGAATGATGTTGAAAAAATGAGTTTAGAGGGAACAAATTAGAATAATCATTTCTAGGTTTTCCACGTAAGAGAGACTAGTCGTAGGTTTCCTGATCGAAGAAAACAAAATGACAGAATACAGGGCATGATAAATCATTTAAAATCTTTATCATGTCGATTATTTAATAACCATTGTGATAAACTGTTTTTTTATGTTTGTAACGACGTTTATTTAATAACTGACGTATAACTTCCTTTATCACATCAGTTATTTTATAACCAATGTGATAAATGTCATTTTATAACATTGATTACTTTATAAACGACGTGACAAATCGCCTAGATTTGATTTATCACATCCGTTATAAAATAACCGATGTGGTAAAGCGCCTAGATTCAATATTTGACACCAGTTATAAAATAACTGACGTGATAAATCTAATCTTGTTATTTTTTAGGTCAGTTATTCTATAACTGACGTAAAAAATTGATTTTCATTGATTTATCACGTTAGTTATTTTATAACTGACATAATAAACCAATTTTTATAGCTTTTCACATCAGTTATATAGAACCGACATGAAAACCCCCGATGTGTTAAATGTTTTTTTAAACAAGTGCCACCATGTCTTCCAGGTGATAGTAAGTCTTTAGCCACTTTTAATTCACCTTGAATGGTTGACCATCCTCCCCAGCAATTTATACCGCTCCATAGTGGAATACTCGTATGACTCGGAATAGTCCTAACCATCTTGACTTTAGCTTTCCTAGGAGTAATCGAAGATGCGAGTTAAAAAAGGGTACCTAATCACCGAGTTGGAAATATTTTCATGAAATCATTTAGTCGTGGATTGCTCTCATCTTCTCCTTGTATAGATTGACATCATCATACGTCTCTAATTGGATTTCATCAAGTTCTGATAGTTGTAACTTAAACTTTTCTTCACTTGCCTTCAGATCAAAATTCAGGGATTTGACAGCCTAGTAAGCTTTGTGCTCCAACTCTACTGGCATATGGAATGGCTTTCCATCGATGAGGCAGAACAAGGAAATCCCCAATGGTGTCTTGAAAGTGGTCCGATATGCCCACAAAGCATCATCTAGCTTGTTGGACTAGTATTTCCTTTAAATTTTCACCATTTTCTCTAGAATCTACTTGAGCTCACGGTTGGAGAGATCCACTTATTCACTGGACTAGGGATGATATGACGTCCCCATATGATTCTTCACTCCGTACTTTTACAGTACTCCTTTCATCAATGTGTTGTTGAAGTGGGTCCCTCTATCGCTGATCAGTACACGGGGAACACCGAACCTGCTAAAAATGTGTTTCTTTAAAAAGGCCACAATCACCTTGGCCATGTCATGTGTTGCAGCAACGGCTTCTACCCACTTGGAGATGCATTCGATGCAAACTAGGATATAAGTGTTCCTGAAATATAGAGAAATGGCCCCATGAAGTTGATGCCCCAGACGTCAAATATCTCGACCTCCAAGATGAGGTGCTGGAGAATCACAACTCTACACCCCACATTACCAGTTCTTTAGAACCGATCAAAATGAGAAACAAATTATCGGGAATATCTATGCACGGAGGGCCATAAAAACTCAGACTATAGGATCATTGCTATAGTATGTTCTGGCCCATGATGTCCCCTAACTGGAAAGGCATGACAGAATTCCAGGACTCCATGAACTTCACTTTCTGGGATGCAACTTTAGATCACCCCATCCCCACATGATCAGAATAGTTTAGGATCTTCCCAAAAGTATCTCTTGACATCAGAGAGAAACCTATTCCTCTGCTTGAAGGAGAGGTCAGGTTGGATGGTACCTGTAATAAAAAAATTATCAATATCAGCATACCAGGGTCTAAATGATTCTTGGACTGAAAAGAGTTGATCATCAGGGAAATCATCCTTGATATCTAGATCTTCCCCCTTCTCTAAATGCAGCAGCTCTAGGAGGGAGAGATGATCAGTAATAACATTCTCACTCCCCATCTTGTCTCGGATCTCTAGATCAAATTATTATAGGAGGAGTACCCATCATATCATTCATGGATTCACATATTTATTATTTAGCATGTACTTTAGTGCTTCATGGTCAGTATAAACAATAACTTTAGATATCACTAAGTAAGAACAAAACCTATCAAATGCGGACACTACTGCCAGCATCTCCTTTTCTGTGGTAGTGCATTTCATCTGTACGTCGTTGATAATCCTGATGACATAATAGATGTATCAAAAAAATTGTTCAATCCACTGGGCCAGAACTTCTCCCCCTGCGTAGTCACTGACATTACATATCACTTAAAATTGATCCACCCAGTTGGGAGCAATCATCACTGGAGATTCCACCAAGCACTGCTTCAGGTGATCAAAAGCTGTGGTGCATGCCTCATCGAGCTCAAAAATGACATCCTTGGTCAAATGGTTGGTGAGGGATGATCTATCTTCGATAAATCATGAGAAAAATTCTTGTAGAAACTTTCATGCCACAGGAAGCTGTAGATGGCTCTAATGGAAGTCAGAATAAGAAGTCGTGAAATGTCTTCTATCCTTGTCGAGTTCACCTCTATCCTCTTCAATGAGATTCTGTGGCCAAGAACAATGACACTTTTCACCATGAAATGACACTTTTCCTAGTTCAAAACCAGGTTAGTGTTCTCACATATTTTTAAAACTAGCTCCAGGTGCCGCAAGCAAGTGGCGAATGATTTTCCGTAAACGAAAAAATCATACATGAATACCTTAAGGATCTGTTCCACCATGTCATTGAAGAAAGCCAGCATACAATTCTAGAAGGTGATGGCAGAGTTTCACATGCCAAACGACATCCTTCAGTAAGAAAACATACCATAAGGGAAAATAAATGTGCTCTTCTCTTGATCCTCTGGAGAAATGGAAATCTGATTGTAGCCGGAATAGCCGTCGAGGAAGCAGTAAAACTTGTGCCCTGCTAGTCTCTCTAGCATCTGATCCATGTAGGGAAGGGAGAAATGATCCTTATTCATGGAATAATTTAGCTTCGTATAGTACACACATACTCTCCATCTTATGACAATGCGTGTAGGGATGAGCTAGTTCTTGTCATTTGAAATCACAGTGATACCCCCCTTTTTGGGTACCACTTGTAAGAGACTCACCCACAGACTATCTAAGATGGAGTATATGATGCATGCATTTAGATACTTGATTACCTATTTCTTCACAACTTACTTCATGGGGGGGGTTCCGGTATCACGTTGGTTGCCGATATGGTTTTTCTCTTTCTTGGAGAAGCACCTTGTGGTTGAAATTGGGAGGGATGATACCCTTCAAGTCCACAACTATCCATCAAATAGTCTGTTTCCTCCACTTCAAAACCTACAGAAGTGCATCCTCTCGCTCTTGTGATAGTGCTGCACTAAGTATGATGGAAAATGTTTAATGGTGTCCCAAATACCTATACATCAGAGAATATGTGGGAGACTTCAGTTCTAGTGCATGATGCTTTAGAATCGAAGGTACAAGTGGTTTAACATCTGCCCGCTATAAAATATTGATAATAACAGCATGTTGGCAGTAGTGGCCGCCCTGTACTTCTAGGAATTGTAGGTCCTCTAGTGATTCATCAACTGGAATGTCTGAAAAAACCAAGTAATCTGAGGTTGAAGAATATACCAGATCATCTCCATTTCTGCTCAAGTGATCATCCATGGTGGTCACTGTATAGCAGCCCTCATGCTCTGATAATGATGCTTGCTTGACGGATTTGAGGACATTGTAGGAGACTCTTTTGTTGTCTGCTCTAAAAATTATCTCCCCCTGGTGTATATCGATCAATACCTTCCCAGTAGCCAAGAAAGGCCTCCCCAAGATGAGAGGCACCTCCTGGTATTATTCCATGTTGAGGATGATGAAGTATATAGGGAGGATTATCCTGCTCACCTTTACCAGCACGTCCTCTAGTATCCCCTTTGCATATTTGATGGATCGGTCGACAAGCTTAAGGGATACTCGATTAGGCTTCAGATCATTGAGCCCTAGCTTCTTAAAAACATTGAGGGGCATGAGGTTGATGCTGGCCCCTAAGTCGCCGAGGGCCTTCCCAAACTCACATGGTCCAATAGCGCATGGGATAGTGAAGCTACCTGGATCCTGGATTTTGAGAGGAATCAAATGCTATACGACTACTAAGCACTTTGTGGTCAGTACAATGGTTCCTAGATCCTCTATCTTATTATCTTATAGAGGATCTACTTAATGAGTTTTTCATACATGGGCATCTGTATTAGTGCCTCTAAAAATGGAATGTTGATGTGTAGCTTTCTAAACACTTACATAAATTTTCCAAACTGGTGGTCTAGCTTTTTATGATTTATCCTCTCCAAGAAGGGTAAGTTAGGCTCAAAGTGTTTGATAACCTATTTTCCTTTACCCTATGATGCCACTTTTAGTGGTTCTTTGGATAAAGAGGGGTCTGTAACTATACCCTAGTCATTAGCAGGGGGTGTAGGTGCACTTGGCTATGCTGGTTCCTTCTATTGAGGCTACTTTCCACTCCGTAGTGTGACAACATGAGCCTCCTCCCTCAGGTTCTTCCCAGTGTTACTCGATAGTGTATCGGGATGCCTCCCTGAGAGTTGGTTTTCTAACTGGCCTATTTGGTTCTCCATGCCTCGAATGGAAGCCCCCTAATACTGGAATTTGGTCTCAGTAGTAGATATAAACTTGTTCATGAGCTCCTCTAACCTTGAGGTGTTCTTCTACTGAGGAGGTTGTGCAGTTGGTGGAGGCGGTGGATGTCGCGGATACTGCGAGCGAGGGTTTTTATACCATTACTGTTGGTAAGTTCCCAATTGGGGATGGTATTGCCTCAAGTACTAGATTAGATACTGGGGCTGACCATAGCTAGGTGGTCGCTAGGGCAGAGGATTCTGCTATTGTTGGCCCCAGCCTGGGTTTTGGTGATCACACCATATCGGGTTCTGGTACTGGTTTGGCCCTTGGTTTTGAGCAACATAGCCCACCTTGCTCGTCGAAGGGCCAACTATAGGTCTCCAAAATTTTCCCATGATATGGTTATCACCACATTTGCTGCATGCCAGATGGTTCACCGCATGTACTTGGGATGTGCCCTTTATATTCAGCGTGTTGATATTTTTGGACACAATGTTCAACTGGGTAGTAAGCATAGTAGTGGCATCGATATTGTGCATACCTTGTTTTTGTGTGCCCTACTCATAATTCCATTGAAATCTATTAGAAGACATGTCTTCCAATAGTTCCAAAAGATATTCGGGGGACTTCCTCATAACCGTACCTTCAGCAGCAGCATCCACCATGGACATTGTGTTCATCATCAGTCCTCCGTAGAAAGTCTGGACCTGCATCCAGAGTGGGAGTCCATGGTGTGGGCATTTGCACAGTATCTCCATGAAATACTCCTATGACTCGTACAATGACTCTGATTCGTGTTGTTGGAAGATGTTTATTTTGTTCCGCAAGGTTACTATCTTTGAAGGTGGAAAATATTTGGATAGGAATGCTTGGGCTAGCTCCTCCCAAGTGAGGATATATCGCTAATGAAAACCTTTTATTCAGTCTTTTTCATTATTCCCGAGAGAGAAGGGAAAGAGGAGAAGACAAATGGCGTCTGTGGACACTCCGTGGTAGCGAAACATGTCACAGATCTCTAAAAAAATTAGAGATATGAGCATTGGGGTCCTCACTGGGCAGGCCGCCAAATTGAACTGTGTTTTGGATCATCTTCATAATGGTAGGCATGATCTTGAAGTGTTGGGCCTACACCAGTGGATGGATGATGCGCATTTCATCTCTGTAAATAGATGGTAGGCCGTCATCCATGAGAGTATGACGTGGAGGTGGCTGTAAATGGAGTGGAGGTAGCATATATTGATACTTCTGATGGGAGAAGTACGACCCCTGACTGGGCTGTAGGTATGGAATCTGCTCTGGTTGGACCTGTTGGAGCTGTTGCGGACCAAATCCTGTGGTAAGTGGAGCTTGCTGGTTCCGGTTGTCATTCGGTCCAAATGGTTGTCCATCTCCTTAGACAGCAGCTAGATCTACCTCTTCGTTGTGCGCCATGGGATTGTTTTTGTTGTGGTCTTCCATGAGAGTACATCATCGCCTTAAAAGCGTCCGTTCGATCTCTGGGTCAAATAGGAGAAGCTCCGATGACTCAACGATTTTGGAATGAGTAAGGTAGTCGATCATACATCTACAAACCTGCACAACACTAAACACACCAAGTGTAAATGAGGAAGAAGAAATATAAATAGAAATGGGGTTGGAAAAGAGATTTTTGGGAATTTTTAATTTTTAATTTCACTAAATTTGATACAAACATGAATTAAAAAAATCAAATTTAACTACCAGAATCCCCGGAAACGGTGCCAAAATTTGGCATTCATTTCTTCCAAAGTGATATTTTTGGCTATCCAAGTTGTATTACCCTAACGAGTAGAGTAACACCAAGGGGTCAATCTATAAGGATAAGGAGTTATTTTTGTCTTGCTTGTCTACTTTGTACTTGATTTAATGAAGTGCACTAAATTTAGAGTCAATTGTTTTTTTATGATTTAATGAAAATGTGATTTTATTTTAGTTTCTTATAAAATTAATTAAAGGATAAAGAAAAACATGGGAATTTTGTTTTGATGCAAATTTGGAGGGAAATGCATCGGGGCTGTGAATTTTTAGAGGTTGTTATTAAATCAATATGTTTAAGAGGTTTTGTTGTTAATAATAATTCACATCTTTTGGATTACTTATATAATAGAACACCCTTGGTCAGGTAAGTTTTATTTTAATCAATGGAAGTCAATTTCATTTGTCTAGAAATTGATTTATCTTAATTTATATTAATTGGAGCACTTTTGAGATGATTAAAACACCCAATGGTCATGGATGTTTTTAACCATAATTCCTTAAAAATCCATAGAAATCATGTTCTTGGTCTGATATGAGATTTCTAGTGACATTTAAAGAAGGGTAAATAATAAATTATGAGAAAAAATAAGATGAAAAATGAAATTACAACATCACAATTGATAAATTAAAAAATTCATTTATCCACAAACCCAATACAGAGGGAATTTAGATACTCATGGAGTAGATTTTAATTAAAGAACTTGTAGTAACTGGACACATTCTCTTGAAAGCTTTGGAGCGAAGGTCATCGGCAAGGTAGCACAGAAACACCTTCATTTCATTCTTTTCTCTTCTTCTTTCTCTCTCTTCTTCTTTTCTAGGCCGTACCTGGAGTGCTCTCTCTTAGAATTGAACGAACTATGAATGAATGAATGACAAAATATTGAACTTGGAGGGTCTTCCACCTATTTATAGGTTTTATGAGTACACGGTGTGTACTAGAAAGCACACGGCTTATACTCTTGTCAACGCACTTTTCCATCTTTTTCTTTGCCGGTGGGTGACCTAACACATCGTCTTTGACTTGGAACACGGTGCCACCTAGTAGGTGGAGGTACACAGTGTGAAGCGCTTCCATACATGGCGTGTACTCTCATTCATTGACAACCAACCGCTTCTAGAAGGGAATACATGACATGTAGACTGTTGTACATGACGTGTAAAGGTCAGCCGCTGGAGACATGGGCGTGTAGACTTTTTCTCAGGCACCAACCACTTCTAGAAGAGGATACATGTCATGTGTATTGTGTGCACGGCGTGTATTTGATTATGATAAATTGAGCATGTACTTGTCCTAGCCAATCCGTGTCGGGGTTCAGGTACACAATGTGCATCTAAAAGTACACAGCGTGTAGTGTGGAATTTTTGGTCACCTTTCCCCCCGATTTGTGTCTTTGTCATGGAAATACCTGAAAACATTATGATCACCGAATTACAACATTTTATCTCCAAAATAACTTGTATCCAGACAAAAAATGTTTTAAAAACTCAAAAAAATGTATGAAAATGTATACACAAATCAGGCACATCAAATACTTGGTCAGTTAAGTGATTTTCATGGGTTGTTGTTGAATATATTTAGAGCTGATGAAGTGGGTTTTAGAGACCATGTTTATATGGATAACATGTTCCCTCTTATGTAACTAGATGATTTTTTAATATTTTTCTTAGTGATGAAGATGATATTTTCCTAGGTGATACTACTATTGATTCCTTAGATAATAGTGAAGTACACACCACCAATATTTCATACCCATTGAATGATCATGGTTAGAACTTTTTTATGGAAATAATGTATGGTTGGGGACTTTAACCCTAGCGTTGCATGGGAGGAAACCCACAGGATTCCCTATTTTCTTGCTTTGAATAAATTCTCCATGCTCTATTGTTGTCTCTCTACATTGGTGATCAATATTGACATCATTTCATTGACATATTTTTCCCTTGATTGATGGGTTTTGGTTTCTTGTTTCTAATTTACTTGAGGTATAGGTGGTCTAGAAGGAATCATATAGTTAAAGAACATTGGATACAACTCTCTAACTTATAACCTAGTTTCAATTATATTGTGGTTTAAATTTTGAAGACTAATGTTAATGAATTTACATCTGTATGTGCTTGAATAGAGTAGCCATGGATTTTTCAAATAGAAAATGAAAGGAGGATTCATTTTGATTATTTAAAACATTAGAAGCTTCACATTTAGGGGAGTATTATTTTTTGATTTAATTTTTTAATCTGCACTTTTTTACTGTATGATGTTGTTAATTAAGTGTGGGGGACTTCCCCCTGATTTATGAAAAGTGAATCTGTTTTACTGCTTGGGAGTTATCATGCTGAAATATAGTGAGTTGAAATTTTAATTAAACTTCATTGTAAACCCTTCTGAAACCCTTTGTTTACACCTTTATTCAATTGCTGGCATTGAACATCACTGCTTAACATGATACTATTTGAGTTCATTAAAAAATCTTTTTTCTGCTTATAATGATTCCAATCATGATCATTTTAGAAATAGAACTTTGGTTTCTACTAGTGGTTGGTGGTAAAACATTATATATCTTTTTTGTTTCTTTTTGTTTTTTTCTTCTTTTTGTGTGGAAAATAATTTTTTTGGACTCATTGCTACCCCTCCTAATTTTTAAGCTGAAATTAAATTTTTTTGGACTAAACTATCTATCACCTTAAAATTAAACAATGGGAACATTATTAAGTTTTATTTGTGGGGGATATTGGTCATTTTACCACTTCAAATTTCCCCTTTAAAAAATTGGTCATTTTTATTTTTCAAAATTTTCAAATTATTTCAATTTTTTTCAATTTTTTTCACTACATGAGGGTTATATAGATTTAAGATGCACACAAATTATGTCTTGTCTAGTTGATACCTTCTTACAAGATACTAAGGGTTACACTGAGTCTGAAGATGTTGATAATGAGTGATTGATGAGTTAATTACTCACTGCCATTATGAAAATTGTGTTTAGGAACTGAGGAAGAGAGTGCAAGATGATAGGTTTTTGTTGAATTAAGAGCATAACATCAGGAAAATAGAAATTTTAATTGGATCCTAGGGGACTCATATTTTAATTAAAAAATAAAAAAATAACCAAATTGAGCCTACTCAAATGATAATTAGTTACATCCTTTGTAACTGGAATAAAATGGTCAAATGAGATCCCAATGTGAGTCTCTTAGATAGGTGAATTGGGTGCATTTCTGTGAATAAATAAAATCCAATTTTACCTTCAATAAGTGATATGCATAGTGCTCTGCACATGGAATATGGCTGGAAAAAAGTAAAATAAAGTGCCCTGTCAAAATGAGCTCATTTAGGAGAATGTAATTTTGAACCCAAATGAAGAAGGGAACAATTGTCTTAATTAAAGATCATTTGAGTGGTATTAGTGAATTGATTAAAAAAATAATTTTTTGAACCTAGGAGAAAGTGAAAATTGAAGGTTCCATTGGTTAAGGTTTTGATTCAACTCTTTTCTAAGATGTCACCACTTTTTTCAATTGGAACATGAACTATAATTTAAGTAGGATAGTTAGGTGACTTCAAATAGGAGGCATGATATCTTTAAAAGTAGATGAATTAGTGTTAATCTTTATTTCTAGTAGGTGTTTGAAGCTAGGAAGTAACTTCTTTGAAATCATTCTTTGAAAAGACAGTCTAGACCCTGTACTGTTCTTCTCTCATGTTCTTAAAAGTCTAGTCATGAATTTTTTGAGTTGTATGTGGAAAATCAATCTTTTTTTTAATAAAGTCAATGAAAATGATATTTTTTAAGGAAAAAAGAAAGTTTTATGTATGGGGTAGTTTGATGTGGTTGTGTTTTCACACTCTTTACCGCATTCAATTTTCATTTTTCCTCTCTTTTTATTATTAAAATAGTGGTTTTTGTAAAATAATTACATTTGTTTTCAACTTTGTGCAGAATTGATAAAAATATGTGTTTGGTATTAAAATCACGTGTTTAGTGTTTATTTTTGATAGCTTTCAAATTAAATAAAACTTTTTTGTTTTAACTTCCATTTTTATTCTTTTATTTTTCATTCATTTCATTCTTTCATTTTTCTCATTTCATTTAATTTTCAAGATAATTATTTTATTAGATCTTTAGATATAATTAATTCTTTTTTATTAGTTGTAAATAAATAAATTTAACATTTTAATTTTAATTTATTTAATTAATTTAATTAGTTTTAAAATTTTAATTCTATTAAATTTATACTTTTATTTAAATTTAATACTTTAATTTTAATATTTAATTGATTTTTTAATTAACTTAACAAACTGGATTTAATTATATTTATCCATATATGATTATACTATGTACATAAATGAATATTTATGTTTACTTTTAGATTTATATTTTACTATTAGGAACACACATGTGTATATATATATGTATATCATTAAATTTAATTATTAAATTACATATACATAAATATAAGTGTTAATAAAAATATATAAATAGTTAATCTATTTATGATTATACTATATATTATTAAGTATTATAATTTTTATTACTATAAAATATTTAATTATTAAAATTATTTAATTTAATTTAGTGTTTTAATTTATTTTTAGTTTAAGTTATTCTTTATTTCATTTTATAATATGAAATTAAATTATTTAATTTGTTTGTTTTTCAAGTGCCACTAACAGCCCCTGTTGGAGACTCAAACAAGTCACCGACACCATCACTCAGTTTTGTCTCACCGATATCGACAAGGCCCCCATCCCTAGCTCGTACTGACACTGACACTGACGCCCCTCGCTCCATTCTAATTTTTGTCAGTGAGACTGTTGCCTCTCCTTCGCCTGCTCTCATCTCACCGTTCACACTCCCCTTCTCTACACCACTGTTATCTTCCATTTCACACACAGCCTATTGGTCCTCTCCCATATCCATCGCAACACAAGATAAAAACCACAACCAGTAGAACGACCAAAAATCACAGAAGAAAATTACAACCATAGTATAGAATCTCACGCCAGTAGAAATAAAAAAATTCAATGACAACAACATAGAAAAGAAACATGAATTTAATATAAAACCAGATTAGAACCATTCCTCACCCCGTCTCAACCTTGAAGTGACCCTATGCCTCCACCTCCCAGCCGCTCACCACTGAATCGCCAGACCATTCCTTTATACCTGTCGTCGTGACCTTCTCCCTGAATCCAGATCCATATCTCACAAAGCCTCCACCATCACCCTCACCACACCGCCTCTACTCTGGAATGGATCTTCCCTCCTATAACAATGTCACACCATCCACACCCCTTGAGCACCGAACCCCACATCTCCCTTCCACCTCGTAATGCCTAGCAGATCCGTACCTCCACTTTTCCCCACCTATTCCATTTGCAGCAGCGAACCACCACCACCATCCGTCACCATTCCTCTCTGCCTACCCAACAGTGAATCACTACTCCCCACATTGCTAGAATCTCTTTCCCCTTCCCTCCTCTATGCAAAACCCGAACCCCCTCTCCTCTATCATTTTAATTTTTTTATTATTTTATTTTATCTATTATATTTAATATAACATATAATATATATAATGTAATATATATATATATATATATATATTAATGTTTAATATACTATACTACAATAGTAATAATTAGAATAGTATAATAGTATAATATTTAATAACATATTTATACAATGTTTTGTACATTATTTTTATAATAGTAAATAGATAAATTTAATTTTTATAACATATATATAATTATAATTGATATAATATACTTTTATTAGTTATATTATATTTTTCTAGTAAAACTTGTAACATATATGTATATATTAATAACAATATCTATATTTAACGCATATATATTTATTTTATTGTAAGTATAGTTGTTAATTAATTAATGATATTAATATTTAGTGTATAGATATATGCATATATCTTTTATAATAGTTTCTTCTTCTTTACACATGCATTTTTTGGTTTTTTCTACTATTTTTTACAGAGAGATCGTGCATGAGTGGGGATCATTTTTCAGTTACATGAGCAGGGGCGAGGGGCATTCAGTTAGTTATGTGAGAGATTCCAGAATGATCCGCAACATTCTAGATCACAAATTTTAGTGGGTGGATGATTTTTGGGGGCATGGAAAACATTCCATAATACATCACTCCCATTCACCACCACTCCCAACGACGACCATTATCTCACCTCCGAATCTCCATCTCTTCACACATCCAGCATATCCAATCCTTCCTTCTAACCCACTCATTCGCCATCACATACCATCCTACCAGATTGAATCATCTCGTTCTATTATCATCCTCCGCACCCAATCTTCTAGCCCTGATCACCCTCTCAACCCTTCCATCTCCACTCATCAGAACAGAGGTAAGAGACAAATAATAGATTAAGAGCATCACATCGGAATTGAAGCTGGAGAGAGGAACAATCTTGTGAGAGATTCTTCCTTCTATATTTTTAGTTTCTTTCTATTTTTCTGCATTAATGTGTAGTTTAATTGATTATGGGAATTAGTTTGTAATGGAATGGTCATCTATTTATCCATTCTTCTTTGTTAATTTAATTTTTCAATGAAATGTTTATGTTTGATTTTCTATTTTATTTAATTATTAGTATCAATCTATGCTATCTAAAAACCGACGAGTGAGAATCATTTCACTGTGGATCATTTACCGAAGAACTGAAAATTGGAAAAGGTCAATGTATCTCTTCTCCATTTTAAATAGATTAATCCAAGTGTCATGATCAAAATATTGAGACTCAAGTTAGTTAATCGAGCTTTGTTAATCTATTAAATTCAAAACTCAATAGATTATCAACATTTTCTAGTGTGCTGAATAATTGAATTAATTAGAGTAGGATTAGAGAATATCTTTTTAATCAGTTCTAAGCAGCCTAAGGACCCTGAAGTCATCATTTCTGTTTTATCTATGTTGAAATAATTCATTGCACCAATTCACCTTCATTTTCACACCCATTACCTTCCATCATCTTCATTTTTTTTAATTTAGTTTTTTTATTGTGTTGCTTTTGTTTTTTTAGGTAGTTTGGTCTAGAACATCATAAGTCCTTCTCTGTGGTTTGACACCTTTATTTCCATAGCACCAGTACTAAGTAGGTTCTATAAATAAAATATTTGCGCGTACTCAACGACTACGCGGTCACATATCATCCAAATGTTTTTTCAAGCACCACTATAGGGTTTTAGTGAAAAAGTCTAGCTACTATGCTTGCATATCAGATTCTATCTCCTAAGTCTCTCGATCAACACACCCATGCTGCTACTTCACTCAAACTGGAGGTATAATCTTTCCCTAAAGATACTTCTCAGTTCAATCCACAATCCGTATCAGATGCTCCTTAAAACATGAATCTAAAAAAAGATCAATTCCATCAACACCTACCACATGATAAGGGTCAAGATGATATATCTGAAGTTGTGATAAATGAGATACATCATTCATGGAAATGTAGTACTTTTAAAGGTACAATAAATACATGAGTAGACCGACCCATTCCACTATCCCAAATATCCTGAAAAACATGGGTTCTATCATTCATGGTTTCATGACATGGTTTTTCCCAAACCTAGCTGACACCAGAAGGAAAACATGAAAAACAATCTTAAAATCCAGAGGCTATCTCCACTGATCATCATAAGATTTGTCCTTATGTTGTACAGTTACCAACCACCTCCTGATCAACTTAACCTACTCATACATCACTTGCATGAGACTATGTCTAAGGAGTGCTAACTCACCTACCTCCAACCAACAAAGAGGTGAACAAGATGACCATTGATACATATCCTCAAAAGTTTCCATTTGGATTGATTCCTAGAATATGTTACTATAAGAAAACTCCATGAGTACTAAATGTTTCCCCCATGAACCACTATAATCCAAAATATAGGTATATAACATATTTTATTGAATCTATATATTTTATTTAGATTGGCTATTAGTTTTTGGATGTGAGGTTATTCTTAGAAGACCATGTGATACGAAAGATTTTCGAAGAACCTTCTAGATTCACGATGTAAAATGAGAATCTATATCAGAAATGATATTCCTTATGACACCATTTAGTCGAACTATCTTACACACATAGATACTTGTAAAGACCCAATTTGTTTTTTAATACTTCAACATATATATAAAAAAATTATCAGATTTAGGCATTGATACAACATATGATTCTGAGGCCCAATGTTCCCATAAGTAATTTTATGAAAACATTAAATATAAATTATATTTTCTATGCACACATTCACAAAAACAATGGAGACAATCTTAAAAAGAGTCTTATATAATAAAATATGATTCCATGGTTGAATATGGAAAGTGATTTTTAACCTAAGAATGACATAGAGTTGGTGGCGTAGGGTGTTCAGATAAACCGGCCGTTGGAAGGTGTGTTTAATTATAATAATATTGATTTTTCTTCAAATTATTAAATGAATTAAAAACAATTCCTTCTATAAATAATCTATTATGGAGGATTGAAAAAGGTATCTGTATATCCCTAGGATCTTTGAGAGTAGGTTATACGACCCTCATTGGGGAATCAAGATCAGTAGATCAACCAATAACCAGTTTCTGAAAAATATAGATACAACAAATGAAATAGATATTCATTGTTTGTTGGAGAGTGATTTATTTACCAACCAATGATCTAAATTGTGGTATGAATCATCATTTTGGAATTACAACCTTATGATTAAAAATATCCAATAAGATCATTTAGATTTCTCTAATATGCATAAAATTGGAACCTTCACATGATCCATTATAAAATTAAAATGATTATGTAATTTGTTTATCCCTATTGCGATATGTTTTCTACAACAACTATCCCCAATTTGAATTCATTGAACAATAATTCTTGGATAATGTTTGTTTCAACCATTATTATTTGAATTTTCTAATTGTTCTTCTAGTTTTTCATCATTAGATCACATGGTCATGATTCGACTATTGTCGGGCAAGATAGAGCAAGATTGGTCCCCCATATTTTTGAAAAAAAATCATAGGTGATGAAAATATATATGATTTGGGGACAGATCATGTTTTGTGGTTGGATTTGAGTTATGATTCTTATGGATATGGTATCAAGTATCGAATAACGATGATGAGAGGCGGATGTGGTGTATGAGAGAGCACCGTGGATCTGGAGATTTCAATTTTCAGCCACTGGAGGGTTGGAATCGATAAATGATAACCTTCACATTTGATTTAATACCAGAATTAGGTAGAAATTTTAGCTGATAAGTCGATTTTGAATAGTGCATATCATATATGAGATTCTCAGAAAACCATGACTATATGCCATGTAGTATGAAGAACACATCACGTGTAGCCCTGTTGGCTATGAAAACATAGTCTTTGGAAGAGATAAATATCACACACTATGTGGGACCCATACATGATGTGTGATTCTATGTTTGTATGCAGTGTGTATTGTGGGAGTACATGTACACAGTCATGACCAAGAACATGTTGTGTTCCACCACACAACCAGGGTACATGTACACGTCCCAAAGAACACAAGCACAACCAAGCGAACGCAGCTCAGACATGAGTGGATGAGGCACACCATATAGTTTCTTTACATTCCATGTAGGGATAAATGGAAAGAAATCTATATACTGGTGAGGGCACATATAGGTAGTAGAGTAGGACCACACATCGTGTGACCCCCTACATGTTGTGTACCATCCTTTTTTAAGAATCTTATAAATCTCATATATCCTTAGTTTGGATATGGATGTTTATATAGAAAGTATCCTATAATAAGTGTTATTTCATATATAATGTGATGGTATCTGTAGTATTTTTTTTGACATATGATGTGAGAATTTTCGATCGTGATGCATCACAAGGTGATACTCGATGATGGATATGTATTGGAAAGGATCAGTAGAAATATTAGAGTGTAACCCTCCTATTGGGACATGGAATTGGCCCTCTATCCATTCATAGAGTGGAACCTTCTTGTTGGGGTAGGGTAAGGATCCTATGCCACCCATTATAGTAACAGCCTTTTTATAGGATAGGGAATAGGTCCTCTATCCATTTATAAAGTGGAACTCTCTTGTTAGGGTAGGCCATGGGTCCTCTATGATCATCAATGTGGAACCCTCCTACGAATCCATGGAATGAGTCCTCAACATTCATAGTGACCTCCTCCAGTAGAGCAAGGGCATAGGTCCTAGACTATCATAGTGGAACCCTCATGAAGGTACATGGAATGAGTCCTCTACACATCATCAAAGTAGATCCCCCTATAGTGATAGGGAATGGTTCTTCTATCAATCTATTGAGTGTCACCCTCCAGTTGTATCCGGTCATGAGTCCTCTATCTTTTGAGATGAAACGTACAATTATATTAGGAAATGGGTACTCTATCTATTTAGTAGAACCATACTATTATACCAGGGTATGGGTCCTCAACCTATACATTATGTCCCATATACCATGTGGCATAGTTGTGAGGTGTGGCTCAACATGGATGTTTCATCGAACAGACACATGAGATGCTGGGCATCATTGATGGACCTCTTGGAACTAACATAAGACTCTTTTCCAGGGCTAGGATAGTCTATGAGATGTAAATCCTATTTCTCTCTAGTTTAGGTTTCTTGTATGAGCATATATCCATGTTTATTGGATTTTATTTACCTATTTCTATGGGTTGAAAATTCAATTCCTTGGGCATCTCTTACTTCTATGCCTTTAACATTTAGGGCGTCCGACTGGGTATGTATATACACACCCATGTATGGGATTCCCCACATGTATCATGTCTTATATGGATAATAGATAGGTCAGTAAATATTAGAGAGGATTATGGGGATACCCTAGTCTATTTGAAAATTCTATAGTGGTTGGGGCTGGGAGATCTAGAACTGGGCTGTCTCAACACTTTACTTTTTTAGTTTAATTAGGTTGGTACATCATTCTGGTTGGGCATATATTTTTTTCATTTTACTTTATAGATTTTTTTTATCATTCTCTGGTACTTCTTAGAGGTTTTATATGAATTGTTATTATAAAGATCTAGCATCATTTATTATTATTCAACAACCCTTATGTATTGAGATCGTTGGGTTCATGCATAATGGTACAGTAGGAAAATGCCTCACATATTAGTTACACATTTCAGAACTTGTTTCCTTCCCATGGCTTATAGAGGTGGGATTAGGGAGGCTACAACCTGAGCCACACTGGGTTAGGTCATGATAAGACTTCTAGGATCATCAAATTTTAAGGTCTCCCTAAGAGGCAATAAGTGGGATACCTATGTAAGTCGATACAATATTACCCATACTACATCATTCATATGAGGGGTCTTGTGTAATCCTATTACAAAGTCCATAGTGACATCATCACATTTCTATTTAGGAATGTTCAGATTCTACAAGAACCCAACATGCCTATAATGTCTGGCCTTCACCTTCTGATAGGTGAAACAACTATCAATAGAACACACTACCTACTTATATATTCTTTGACACATGTAATTTATGTAGAGATCATGATACATCTTTGTCAAATCTAGATGTACCACCCATCTAAAATTATGCGACTCTCTCATCATATCCTCATGAAAGCCAATAGGAACCCATACTCAGCCTTGGAAAAAAAGATAATTCTTATTTCCAAGAGACCATCCTGGTGGTGGAACCGCACCATATATGTTTTCTCTCAGAGATAATACCTCAAGATTTGATATCAAAAGAGTCTTGATCTGGTCTAAAAGCACAGGTATAACAGATATTAAAGTTAGATATACTCTTTCATGGGACTCTTAAACATCTAAATGCATGTCTGCAAAAAGTATCACCATCTACACCACATACTGAGACTCCCACACTTCCTTTGTATGTTTCTTCCAACTCAAGGATTTGAAAATTACATTTCATTTGTCTGGTGTATAAGACATCTCAAAATCTTATGTCTGTATATACATGAAAAACATTGTCTACCAAAGTTTTAGGTCCCTCTGAGAAAAGATGTAATTGAGGCTTTTGTGGTCCATGTACATCATAAACCTCTAAACCAAAACATAGTGTCTCCAGAATCTCAGGGAATGTACCATTTCCGAAAATTCCAACTTGTGAGTAGGCTAATTCCTCCCATGCGGTATCAACTGTTTAAATCCAAAAGTAACCACTTGGTCTTCCTATATCAAAACTTCTTTGAGTCCAAATCCAAATACATCATAGTACATGGTATATCCCTTACTCGGTATAGGTAAGGATTGGATCAGTGCCAAGATCTACCTTCCCTTCATCTCCATAAAATCTCTCTCACAAGAATTAGACCAAATAATCATTACCCATTTCTTGGTCATCCTGAACATCAGTGGTTCCAGACGGGAGAAGGCTTGTATAAAACATTGATAATAACCTAATAAACCCAGAAAGCTATAAATCTTTAAGAAATTATATGGCAACCCTCATGATACCATGGATACAACCTTCTTTGCTTCAACTAAAACACCAGCCACTGAGATGAAATTACCCTAGAAGTGAAATTTATCAATCTAGAAACTATGTTTGGTTTTCTTGGCATAAAAATGATTTTAACTCAATTTACCTAGGTTGATATCAAGATATTAAGGATGATTATCTATAGAATGGGATTATATTGATATTTTATCGATGAAAACTACCACAAAAAATCCTAAAAAGGGTGAAATGTCCAATTCATCAAGGTCATGAATACTGTCAATGGATTTTTCAGATCCAACTGTTTCACCACAAAATTGTACAATCCATACATACTGTAAAAAGATGTATGAGGTCTGTATGATGGTCTCACTCTCAACTTATGATTATCTAATATAAATTCAATCATATAGAAAATTAGGGAACCTCTAAAATGTCCTAAGATATCATTGATGGGTATAAGAGTATACCGGTTCATTACCATAATCAGGTTCAATATCTAGTAGTCTACACACATGTAAAAAGTCCCATCAACATGATTAGTGAAAACCATGGGAGAACCCCATGGTGATGTACTATACTATATAAAACCCTTAGATTCCATATCTTCCAACTGGACTTTCAATTCATAAATCTCTACTGGTGTAGTCCTATAAATAAATGAAAATCACTCTGCTCCCAACAACAACTAAATCATAAAATCGATCTCCCACTCGGGTGGTAAGACATAGAAATCGTTAAGAAGGGAATCCTAAAAATGGTATACCACTATAAGAAAATTATTCCTACTACATTCCACCATCTCCTAGTTCAAGTATTTCTATCTGAGATATAAGAAAATCTAATCTGTACTGAATTGGTCCAGCATAATTGTCCAGGGTGTTTGTCCTCTAGTAATAGTTAATATTTTCTTGGTATATAACTATAAATTCCATACCTAGAATAAAATAAAAACTTGAAATTTCCAGTATAAACAAATACCAAAATAAATGGAAAACACCAATTTATAGAGTAAATTATTTGAAACATTTGATATTCTCTAACCATACTTCCAATGACGTTTTAATGGTAATGAAAACATCTATGATTTCCAAAACCAAACCCAAAACATTTAAAAATAATAATTTATAAAAGAATTCAAATCTTTCATATCATGAAAAACTCAAGAAATCATAGATGATATAAGAATCATACCTCTGATGGTAGAAGGTCCTTCATCAAAACTAGCCAAAGTAGATTACATAATGTGAAACAGACTTGCCCCTCTAATATGGGCTCTAGTCTGACTCACTAAGGATACTCCCTGTAAATATTACTACCACTCATTGACTAGAGTACCCTGTCCCCTACCTTGACCTAAACGTCCAGTGGAACTCCAACTATGAATCTACAGAGGGGTAGATGATTCCTTTATAAACTATAGTACCTTTCATTATACCATGCCACTGTTATTATATTGAATTTTTCTACAAAACAACTATAGGTGGACTATATTTACCCAATAATAGAACTCTAATGTAGGGTATAGACACTGAGGCTTCTTGTGACCAAAAGTTATACACTAACATCACTTCAAGGGAACACAGTCCCATGATGACTACCCACTAGTAGGACTACTCCTCATACTATTTCTTTATTGATAACTATTATAATGATGCTTCATTCAAACAAAAGAGCTCATAGGTCACCCTTCTATAATATTTAGCTGATGTCGAGGGACTATCTCATATTTTATTATTTGATGAGAGCCTACTTCAACTTGTCCAAAATGCTATGTAAGAAAAAAATGTTCACTAGTGACCTAATATCATAGTAAATCCCATCCATGAAATGCCTTTCACTAGTTATCTCAGTAGCTGCTAAAGATGTCACAATGTTCTATAATTCAGTGAAACCTCCTGTGTAGTATACCACTGATAACCCCTCATTATTCAAGTTTATGACCTCACAATCTTTCTCATCCCTCAACATTTCAGGATAGAAGTGACTAAAAGAATTCCTTAATCCCCTTCCTAATAACTCTTCTTTATATCAATATTTCTATAGAATTTTACTCTAAATTTTGAAAAGTCTATAGAGTATATATGTAGAAAGATTTTCCCTTATATACATGGGTGTTTCTAGGTGCTTAAATATCTTTTTAATTTATTCAATCTAGAAACCAGATCCCTATGGGCATCCCTACACAATGAAAATAGGCACATGATATTGCTAAAACTCTCTCTTCATCTCAAACATCAGTGATATAGTGAAAAAATATCCCTTTAATTGAATCAAATGACCTTAAAGAATATATTTTGAAGTTAAACATCCATCTAATCCTTAGGATCTAATGAATTATTCAGTTCATTTGTGTTAATATTATACTAATTACTGCTCTCTAGACTCTCAATTCAATGATTATAAAGATGCATTTAACCTACCTGAAAAATTCACACCATAAAACACTTGATAATAATAAGGAAAACCAAAATAGTTCACCAAAATAGAGAAGAAATGACTAATGGTCTCCCTAAAAGTGGCTTAAAAAGTTAACTAGGATGACATAACAGTTATTTCATTTCATTTATCAGATAAAAAAAGTTAACTCATTTCATAGTTCATAAAAAAAAATATAGAATAAAGAACCACTTTTTTGGCTATGTGGGAACCTTATAACTTCAACCATGCCAAAAACATTCAAAACACATTACACCATCCAAAACACACATTACACTATACAAAAAACAGGAGGCGCCAAACCAAAGCACATATCACGCACATACAAATTCAAAAAATTCAAACCAGCACACGTCAGCATCATCATGAACTGTGAGACCCTCGAGCAGCGCACCATACACACTGGTCACCATCATGATCATCCTAAACCCTATCGCTGGCGAAGACCCAAGCAACATCTACGACATCACTGAAAGGAGTCACAAACCTACTGGAAACACGTTCAACAGAAACTGTTGAGAAACAAACTAGCCACGAAATACCCCTTCCATCTAGGATCACCAAAACGAGTTTTGGGTAACGAGGTATAGGTGATTGCCACACCACGCTTATTCTGGGCTCCAATCACCTCCTACGCGTCGCTCGTCCCCAGTTAAATTTGAGCTTGGTGAGACTCGAACCTACGCCAGTTCCATTTCTGGGGAGTGGCCTCCTTATAAGGTACCACTAAGACTACTTCGTTCGACATCGTAGAAAAATTATATATCATCTGAAATAATTATGTTGATATTATGAATCATTAATTTTCATATGTGTATATATCCCTATGTGACTATCATGATTCATACATATTCATCTCACACAATACTGATCCATGAGTAAAAATTTCAAGAAATAATAATATCACACAACATTTGAATCACCCAAGGAGGACTAATATCAACCATAACAATTGAACATCATGAAAAAAAATCTTGTCCCTAGGAACTTATATGTTTACAAATATGTGGGTGTGTTACTCACATTCAAAATATAATTACTAAGATCCGACATATCACCCACATCAGATCGATGTTTGACATGACCAAATAGAACCTCTGGTATTTTATTTGCTCCCCAATCCCCCTCTTCCTTTGTGAGAGACCACATTTTATAGCAGATCAATCATTTAATTTCTCCTCTTCTAACCTCAATCACATTTTCCATCTATTGGATTAATTTTTTTTTCAAGTTTTCATCACTCGAAATTTGGAAGCAATTATTTCAAGATGAGTGAACTGATGATTCTTGGAATTGTATATTAGGTGCTCAAATTCCCCTTTGAATTAAAGAAAAAATCTCCTGTTATATTAAAATGACGAATAATTCCAATAAAAATGTATCATTAAAGGTTAAGACTATGAATAAAAAGAAATATTGTGCCTATCCATACACTATAATTGTATTTCCAATGTATATATGTGATGTTATAGTTAGTATATAAGTATAGAGGGAGGATCATGATGACCTAAAATGTAAGGAAATGTTTCTCCATCAGAGTGTGGTTATGAGTCCTGGTGTAGCTCCAAAGGATGTTAGCCAAAAAAATTTCAACAAGGATATGGGGAATCATGTTGAAGAGTAAAAATTGAGGGTTTTTTGGGATTCAACACCTCAAAATATTTCACCATTTTTAAAGGTTTTGAAGAAGAATCTTCTCCAAGGGATTATATGTTGTACATTATCAAGTTGTCTGGTTTCAAAGTAAATATTGGTTAAAGATATACTAATGGTCCTGAAGAGAAATCAGATGAGTAAAATGCCAAAATTTTGAAGTTGATAGGTGAAAAAATAAGGCAATTCAGCAGATAAAAAATCTTCATCTTGAACTAGTGTCATTCAAGTGTGACATAAAAAAAAATATGGGTGGAGTTTTGTTGTTGTTTGGGATTATAGTGGGGTTTATAGGAGTCCTCCTGGAATATCTGGCCAGGAAAATGTGACCGGCCTCCATGTTTTTCAATTGGAGGATCTGATGGTGAATTATATCAGATGTGTAATTATAAATAAAAGTGTCATGGTTTGTTTGATCTGATTTTTTTTAAAAAAATTCATTATTTTTTCTTTAAACATACCGGTAAAGAACACTAGATTATGTCCTGAAATATCATAGTATCCCAATTATCTTTCCACAAAAGTAAAGAAATATAAAATAAAACAACCTCCCTATGATAAAAATTTTTAACATCCCCTAATCCTAAAATATATCATGTATAGAAATCAGGTTGGTTACTGGACCTCGATCATGTCTCTCCATACACCAAAGGCTACTAAATAGAAGTAGGGTTGTATAGAACATAGTGGGGAGACTATAACCCATGGTATATGGTTAAAATAAAGTATAAATAAACAAATATTAATGTAAATAAAATAGGTTATACAATACAACATACAATTGGAAGATAAAATATGAACTAATTAAACCAAAAAATAAATAACTATATAATGTTGAGATTTGATATAGCTAAATGAAAAGCTTGAAGTCATATAGATGAAAGAACAAGACGGAACAAATAAAAAAATTACATCGGTATACAATCTCTAATTTTTCCCATCTCCACAATCCTACCCATCTAGCAAGCAACAATCAGCAATAGGTTCCCTTTCCCTTGTCTAAACCTGCATCCATGCAATCTTCTCAGGTACCAAACATAGGCTTGAAAAGGGTGTGAGTCAAAATCATTAGGTCGACAATAAAATGTCTAGAAGTCTATTATGATAATATGTTCATGTAATAAATCAATAAATAGGTGTATTAATTAATAAATTAATACAATACAGTAATCAACCTGCTTTGGAACCATGTAAGAATATATTTGAGCATGTAGCATACCCATTACAACCACAACCATAAGTACATGGAATAATCACTTAACAAGGAAAAATACCTCTGTATAAACATTACAGAATATCTAGGCTAAGACCTATATAGAGAAATTTAAGTATAACTGGTACACACCATTTATATAATCACTTCAGTATGTAACTGAACACAATTCATAATGAAAAAACAAAACCACTTACATCATATGCCACAATTGTTGTTCCATCTAGTTACCTTTATTCTTTTCAATTCCCTTTAATTTATGAACATATATATTAAGTCGTTATCATGCCAGTGTTCACAACCATATCATATCAATGTATCACTAGTCTTTTTAAGAAAAAATTAAAACATTTTACAATGTCATCGTATAAAAATAAATCACCTAAGGTATAATTTCATGCTAACTCATGTTTTAATCTAAATAAATTTCATTTTTATTCAAGGGTTGTCCCACCCTATAGGTAGCTGCAAGCCTGGCCTCAATACTATTAGATCAAAATGGATCCAAGGAGTAGTCCAAACACATGATTATCATCACCCATTATCCCTTTAGTTAACTCACATGTTGTTTCTAGACATTTTCACCACTTAAATAGATATAAATAGACCATAGGGATTTTTACTAAAACACCTACCATTATCATGTGATCAAAGAAACACTCTCAAATGGGAATACAAATGATGATTGAAGGTTAAGAAGATCACAAGGAAAACATAGATCACACAAACATCACGATCAAAACCCAATTGAATGATGTTCAATATATCCCACCGCTATAATAAAGAATATCACAAGTAAGGAGAATAAAAGGTGAAGGAACTCTCTAGATATTAAATACTATACCGAGATATCTTTAAGGGAAGGAATCACTCTGAAATATTTTATATTCACCCTTGGATTTGAGAGAGGAGGATATATGGCAGATGAAATAAAATCACATGCCTAACATTGTTTAAAAACATTGATCTAATGATATTCACATTGTGACCCCTTTCACAACATGAATTTCATGATTTATAAGATATATTGAAAAATGAATCACCTTGGATTAAAATATACCTAATTAGTTATTTAATGATGTGAACCAGTATCATTAAATGTAATAATTTCATTATATAAACTAGTTTATGACATATTCTTAGAAACACACTCACATCATATAAACCATTAATGATGTTAAAGTGTCCAGTAGATAGCTTTCAACCCATCCCTTGTAGAATGATCCTAAACTATCTCAGAAGCTTTCCAAAACCATAGATAACTCTCATAAAAAATTGGGCACATTCATACCCACACTCCATTAATTAAAACAAATATACATCACTGAACTCTAGGTCATTTCTCCAAGTAAATTATCTCCACCCCAAATATTTGTTTTCCAAAATTTTTTAAATAATAAAATTAAACTAAACTAAATAAGAGTAACCAAAACTCATGATGGATGTATCTGAAAAACACAAGGATCATACAATTAGAATTTTTAAAAATATAAATTCAATTTGATAAAATTAATCACATTTTAGATAATAATTTTTAAACTATTCAATATGGAAAATTTATTTTTTTGGGTATAAAATTTAGATTATTAGGATTAATTTGAATCACCACATTAATAATGAATCAATTATTTTAAAATTAATATTTTATTATTATCACAAAATTTATATTGAATAAATTAAATTGAAAAAATATAAATAACAAATATATATTATGATTTATAGACACATCAATAAATATAACAAAAGTCATTTATTTTTTAATCAGTACTTAATATGATTAAGAATTTATAATTTTTACAATCTCATTTATCTACTAAAACTATTTTCCTACTCATTATCTATATTAATTTAAAGGAAAATTAAAATATTTAAAAATATAATTAGATTTAATAAAGGTAAAATTTAGTTTTATAACACCCAAATTTGGTTATATAGATTATGTTATAAGTTTAATAAAACATAACATCACATAGTTAAAAACTATTTACCTAGTTAAATAGTAAAAATGGTAAAATGTAAAAAATTAATTGTAAAAAATGTTCAACATGTTTAAAACATGTGCATAAACAAATTTCTGTGCATTTATAGACCCAAATACACCACACACTCAATAAATTTAAATATTTTTTTTCTATTGACCTTCAAATAGTATTATGACACTATTAATTATTCATGGTGTTTTGAAAAATTACATTTTATTCTTATAAAATGTGACCACTTACAACCCTTAAAAACACAACTGTCATTTGAAGTATTAATTGAAAATATTTAATATTACTCTACCTAAAACCTAATCACATATAAATAAGCATGTGTTCAGTCATAGATATCCTAAGCCTATCATTTTGAAGTGGTATTTTAAGGGAAAACACATGTCTCTTAGGTAAGTATTATCTCCATATTAGGTTTTTATTATAAAAATTAATCTTTAAAATATATTATCAAAATAATAATATAATGAATTAAGTATCATTTTTATACTTATATATTGATATATTAATTTTACTAACCTTATTAATTAATTTTTATCCACTCATAAAAATCAAATAATACCGTTAGTGAATTTCATAGACTACCACCTCCACAAGGTGACATAATATTTTTTATTACCTACTTTTATAGATGTTATTAATAGTGGTAATTATGAATAAATAAGATATATAAAATTTAATTATGAATTTTAAATGAAATTTTATTATTCACCTTTACCCATTATCGGGTGTTGAAAAAAGATAACGCTAATCGAACATATGTATAGATTAGCACCACAACGATGAAACATTTATTTTCATTTATATTTTCATAAATTATATAATAATATTAAAATATGATTAAATATAATAATAATAAAATAAAATAATATCATTATGATTTAATTATTATTATATCATGTCAAAAGAAACTTTTCCTTAACCATTATCACCAATCGAGTTAAACCATGTTCAAGTCTAGGTTTGTTTAACCACCTAATTGAACAATGCTTTAAATATATGATTATGGATGACTATGGGAACATGATTTTTATTATTATTATAATATATTTTCAGAATAATGACTAATATATGGTTCTGTAAATATTATATGAAGTATTTTACATATTTTTATTGAAACTTTTTCATTCGATAAAATTAATGAAATAAGTCATTATCCATTAGTTTTTCACTTAAGATAACAAAAATTCATATCAGATGAAATAACAAAATTTTAAATCAATATAATTAATATATTAAATAATATTAAATTATATATAAATAGTGAAAATTGTTTTAAATGAAGGGTAATTATATCAAAATTATTAAACATGCACAAAACAGTTAAAGTTATTAAAATATAATAGTCATAGTATGTTATAAATAATCATTATAGTCATGATAAAGAATTTAAATAAGAGTTTTAAAAGGGTAATATTTATGATAAAATATCTTGAATAGGTTATTTAGTTATTTATGTTTTTTATTGGGGGTTATATTGCCATCAACTAAGCAATGAATAAAGGTAAGACTTTGTTGTCACAGCTTCACTTTCATTGAGGCATGATTTTATGTTTTGCACACATTTTACTTTGCTGTTGTATAACTACTAAATAAATGAATTAATTTATCACATATCACCCTTGTTTGTTGAATATAAATTATTATTCACAATATCTTCAACATTTTCATTTAATCCATTCACCTCTCAATTTGTAAGGGTTTCTTTGTCTCAAATTTGAATCCTTTGATAGTTTTTTATGCTAACCAACATGTTTAATATTATATGAAGTAAATAATTCCCCATTTTCATGTTGTAATGTAATTATCATATATTTCATGCTATATAATGTTTTTTAATGTTCTGGCTCTCATGGGTTCTTGATTCAAATTTTATAAAGGTATTAAGGGTTTTCCAGGATTCAAATCTCTTCATCGAGTCATAATCAGTCTTCCTTTACTAAAATATTTAAGTATTCATCTATTATAACCTATTATTATATTATTTTATAAATAAATCTTATTTTTTAGAGAAATTACTTATATTTATCAATATAAAAATCAATGATTAATTTTTTTCCAAAGTACAGATGTATCATTGTGAAGAAT
Source organism: Viscum album (assembly GCA_963277665.1). Classification (NCBI taxonomy): domain Eukaryota; kingdom Viridiplantae; phylum Streptophyta; class Magnoliopsida; order Santalales; family Viscaceae; genus Viscum; species Viscum album. The sequence goes on from OY728167.1 coordinate 967,449,004, forward strand.
AACTCAATTTCTTATTAATGTATCTTTCATTCCATGTACATATTTTCTTTACAAACAATGTTATACTATCATTTTGGAAATATAATATAGAGTATATAATATAATTTATAAAATTATATATCTCTTTAAAAAAGGAAAATTTAATACACTTTTAATGATTTGGGTTTTTTATTAAGGATATTTCAAAGTTCTGAAAATATTTTTCCAACTATCTATATAAAAATGTTTATCATACAATACATATATTTATTTGATAAGCCTTATGAATTTTTTCATCATTAAATATTATTTTTAAAATGTAAAAGTTTTCAGTAAATTTTTACTTTTCCTTTCTATTTTTTGTTTCATTTTTCAAGTTCTCATTATTAAAAAATCTTTTTAAATTTAAATATTAATTTTCATTACCGATTTTATAAAACATTATATTAATTATTTTAGGAGTAAAAATTTTCATATTATTTCAATTCTAATTTTTTAAATCCTTTATCTATTTCAAGGATCATTTATTTTGAACACTTTATAATAACGTTATTAAATATATTCTATTTTCCTTGATCCATGAATGATGATATCTGTAAAGAGCTTGATAACTAAAAATAATTTCTTTAAGTTATAAAATATATTATTTGATCTTTTTTTCTATGAATTTTCAATTTTAATGATTTTATATTTTTTAATTATGAGAGAAAATGGTTTTTGAACCAATTATATTTCAATGATATGTTATCTTTTCATTTTTCTTAAAAGCATAGGAGACATAATAAAAATAGAATCATAACCTTGACTTTTACAATGATGAATAGAAAATGTTTTCAAGAATATATTTCCAATTGTTTTTGAATATATTTAGGATGATATACCACTATTGATGTTATGTTTCATGTTTTACCCTAATTTTCTAGTTTATTAGGTGATTATTTTGGGTAATAATGTTTCATATATCAAGTGATTCTTTTCATGATGTTATTTAGATGTTTAATGAAAGACATTTTATTTCCATGTGTTATTTATGTAAAGTTAATGATTTAAAATTGTATATTATATAAAAACCATTTTATTTCCATGGATTCATTATGTGATGATATATAAATGTCATGAAACACTTTTTATTTATATGGGTAATTTTATGATGTTATGCTTTCTTTTATGTGAAGCATAAATTTATGAATTATGAGATGTGTAGGACCTATATCACCCTAAAATGAATTGGGTAAATTATTATATCTCACATGAGAGAAATATTATGTGAATGGGATACCAAGTATCTAGCTTCATAGAGTGTGAGTGTGATTCAATTTAGCTCTACTCAAAATTTAATGAGTGTACGGGTTTGCGAGAAATCAGCTTCACAAAAATAAGAAATTCTAGGTTTACGATTGTGACACTTTTTTCAATGTTCTTGGGATCTTGTTGAAAGATTTATTTTTTTATTTTCGGATTAATTGGTGAAGGTTATACCTTTTGGATATGTTATGATCATGGTTAATAATTAATTATTTATGTTCTTTTACATAAATTTTTCCATTATTTTTTATTTTAATTATTATTATGATCTAACCATTATGTCATTAATTATGTTTTACATTATACGAATCCAAAATCACCCCTTTATAATGTTTCAAGCCTAAATGTTATGAATACGATTGTATCATGCAAGATGTATAGAATGGGTCTAGTGGAACTTGAATATAGATAAATGTTCACTGCAATAATAATATAATATGTTTATGTATCTAATATCTAAGAAACTAAACCTTTTAGTCATTGGTATGTATGACTATTTTTTAGATATACATTTTAAATGTTGAGATTAATGTATTTTTTATGTCATGTATAGATTGAATTACATTATAAAATAAATTGTGTCCTCATAATTTTAATCATAAGATCAGAATATTTTCAATATGGATCTCATAATTAACCATACATAGTTAGATTATGATGGGATTATTTTCAATGTTTAACAATCTTTATTAATATAAATAATTATTATAATTTCTTTATAAAGAGAGTTAACCCATTATGTATTTCACATAGAATTATAATAAAATCTATATTCTTAAAAAAAAAACTTTCCACAAACATAAAAAATTATCTATATAATTATTATACCTATAGGGTTTTTATTTATATTTCAGTATCATGTAGTCATTAAAAAATCACATGACATAAAAAACTATAAAATCCTGAGATTTTCCATTCTCGCATGGTTTTTAGGGACTATCTCTCTCATTATCCCTTGGATTGGGACATCGAGTCTCATAATTTCCAAATCTCTAACAATAGAAGCAATTAATGTTTTTATCTTCTCTCTTTTACTTATTATTGTGAGTCTAATAACATCTATCTCCACACTTAAAACATATAAATATCCATTTAAGGAAATTTTCTACATGAATGTTCACACATTTTTGACCTATAACAAATTTTAACATCTTTTCATTATTATCTTCATCAATTAATCTTTTATGAGACTCCACCATTATCATCGATAGTTTGTTTAGGAATTCGACTATGTTCACACTATTATTCATACTTTATGATAGATTTTTGGAATAATTATAAGTTTTCTCATTCCAACTTCTATCATGAAGGGTTATTTTTCATGGTAAACTATGTATTTTTAATAAAACCCACTAATCCTTATAGGTCCATCCATTACATAAAACAAAAAATAGTTTACATGAGTGATGATCATTATAAAGAAATTATCATAAATAACCACATGAAAATTTATCCTTAATACGTATAGCTATATAATGTTATCATGTTAGCTTATATTTCTTATAAATAAACATGTATTATAATCAGTTAAACCTATATAACTTTCCATTTAACATTTATCATATTTTGATTATGATATATTACATTGTGTTGAGTTGTCTCATATTTATTATCATAATCCTTAAAATAGAGATCATAAATTACCATGAAAATTATCACAATATTATAAACCATTTAATAATTGAAAGATATACTCTCAATATCCATCTTATCATTTCTGAAACATAATTAGAAATTACCACAATCTTATTCCCAATTATGTTTATACCATAATCATATATTCTCAATAAAATACATTTCTTAAAACATATTTGAATATCTAACACATTAAACCACAATTATATTATATATTTACATACAAATTAACTATTTCTTTAACTCTCATATTGTATAAACCAACAGATTATTCACTATTAATCATATATAATAATCTAAAAAATGAGATAAACTTCTCCAAAAACTTCATGAATCAACAATACATCCCAAGGATGCCAATAATATCTTACTCACTTATTCAAAATCAAACAACCCTTTATTATCTCATTATCATGTTTATATTAAGCTAATGAGTTAACCATGCCTCAATCACGTGTTCAATAATAGTTATCCCAAAAATATAACTATGTCATAAAATAATTTTTCAAGGTTATTAAAACCATTTAATAAAATCCTCCACATTATTAAAATAATACTACAAAATAATAATCTTTATTTGTTTCATATAATATTTATAACTATTATAATATATGATAATATCATTAAAAAATATCACTAACTAATGAAAATAGCTAAGTGTTTCAAGGAAATATTAATCTAACTACCATAGGAAAGACTATAAAACTCATATTTCCATTATAAAAAAACTATGATAATATTTAAAACCATTTAAATATGATTATTTTTTGGTTTATAAGACATAATAGTTTCCAATTACATATCATCCTCAAACCAAATTAGTTATCATCATTATTAAATACTTCATAATGGTTTGTAAAGAGAATGTGACTAACGAAAGCATATCCCATGATAATGACTCACCAGATGTGTATTATTATTCCCACTCATCATGAACTAGAGTGATGATTGAGTCAATGATCAACTGAACCTTTTGCTGTGACAAATATAAAGACCTTAGTATCCTAGATCTGGTGCATTTATTAAATTGGTATAATAAACAAGTAAATCACATCCTAAAAGATCGAATAGTTTAGTACCTTTTAAAAACTAGATAAAAACATAAACATTACAATACAATGTTAAATTAAATAAAACATAGTAATTTCATTGGAGACACCACTTTTCTCCTAGATTATCACTACATGTCAATCATAATATACGTCTTGGATCATGAGACAAAATAAAACATCAGGAAGGGGTGAGATCAGATGACCAGTAAGGGTATGAATATATTATAATCTATTGTAAATAATCATAAACAATAAGTCAATGTGAATAACATAAAACACATTCCATTAAAACATAATCTTGAGGATAATATGGTTGGAAAAAATCTGATCAAATAATGCCATATAAATAATCACATGAAAATAATACTTAACCATTGATATTCTACTAGAAGAATAATCACATAGATTATAAATAACTAATTTAATATTGAGAGAAAACATAATTTGGGACATTATAAACATACCATCAAGGCCTCTTCCAAGAAGTCTATAAAAATGGGTAAGGCCTCAAACTAAAACAGGGTCTACTTATATCATCAGACCTATCAATTAATCAAGGGGATATATTGGTCCCCGACACTCAGTTACTATGTACAATTCATTCCTAATATGAAATGGGTGAATCATAATAATCATATAAATTCATATTGTGAGTATAATATCAAATGTAAATAATTTCCCAAACCAATAAACATAATCATAAGCTATCTAGAGTAATATGAATAATGGTATCAAGTCCATACATCCCTAGTTAAAATGATTATAAAACATTCAATAAAATATGGTCTGTAAAGACCCGCAAATTTCAAGGAAATTTTTTTCTTAATTTTCTTTGGAATTTTACAAGAGCGCAGCTTCAGACGGCACCTGATTCCGAGGCCCGGTGTGCCCGGAATCAATTTCCGAAGTTTGGCTCGGGTACGTTCAGTGAACGGACGAGCGGGTTTTTCTATCTTTTGAACCGGTGCCCGGAATCGAATTCTGAGGGCACCGATGAAATCGCAGCGCCGGTATTTGCTTAGAAACGCCTCTTCCGGAGTTGCGTTTGCTCAGACGTGGTTTTTAAATTTTACGACTTTAAGTCAGAAATAAAAATAAAGTTTGTGCGACAACTTTATTTTATTTCACTTAAGCTGCTTGGAAGCCACTTGAAGTCACTTAAAGACGGCTTGAACTGAGTTGAACTGGATAGGATGCTATCCAGAAATATCCTACCCCTTGGTAGGATATTTGTGCGGTGGGGCCCGCACGAGCCCCGCCGTTTCTTTCGCTAAGTAACGCACCCGCGAAAACCCGTCAAAGTAACTGAAAAGTCAACCGACGCGTTTTCTTTAATTCTTAACAGACCATTTAATTGGGCTGTTTCTTTCGTGAATTAAATGGGCTGTTTTATTCGTTGAATTAATTCAACGAATTAAGTGGGTCGTTACTTACGCGTTTTGCGTTTGTTGGCAAAATAATAAAATAGAGAAACTTGTCTATTTTGGAGGATTGCTATTCCTCTGAGCCTCCACCCTCTCCGCGAAGAACGCGAAGAACGCGAAGAACGCGAAGAACGCGAAGAACGCCGGAACCGGAATTCGACGACGCACGATCCGCGACGTCGACAACTTTTCCGCGACCTTCTTCTTCTTCTTCTTCGGTGCCTCTTCTTCCGCGGCGAACGTGCGATCGGCAACAAAGGTGAGAATCGAATCTTTTATTTCTCTTTTTTTTTAAATTTCAATAACAACAGATTTAATTAATTAAATCCGTTTGTTCTTGATCCGGAGATTGGCGACGCGACGCCGGATACCGCGACGACGCGACGATCTCCTTCCTCCGCGACGAGCGATTCCGCGACGACCCCTCGTCCGACGACGACTTCGAGGTAGGGATTTATTTTGGAAAAGTTACCCCTTTTAAATTTTCTCGTGAACGTTCTTGAAAATTTAACAAGTCGGTTTCAAACGAACAATTTTATCTTTAAATAAAATTGTTGGATCATGTGTTGATCATCTTTTTCTTTTCTCCCGTTGATTATGGCTAACGCGGAGGGTGCGGGTCTAACGAACAAGACCCGACAACCCTCCGCCGATCTCTTTTGTTGTGCGGATATGAAGGACGACGACAAACCACGCGGCAGGGGCGATCCGTTGATTCCGCAGTGGAGGACGCGTCCCGGGAGGAACAATGGCGCAGACGGGAGGCAAAACGGGCCACCGGAGCAACTCCGGCGGCCCGCGGAAGGAGGCGGCGGCGCGGGTCGCCGGCGCGGCGGCGCCGGCGACCGGAGGCGGCGGCGCCCGGCGCGCCGCCGTGGAGATCTCCCGCCGCGGCTGAAGCCGCGGCGGCGGCGGCCGGTTCCGCGGCCGCGCGGAACCGGGAACGGACGCGGCGGCCCGGCCGCGTCCGCGTGACAGGCGGCCCCCCGCGGGGGCCGCGTTTCTCCAAATGCCGCGGGTCAAACCCGCGGCGGCGGCCTGCTCGGCCGCTCGGCCGAAGCCGAGCCGGCCGGTCCGGTCGGCCGGGCCGCGCCCAGGCCGGACCGGACCCGGCCGAGCCGGTTCGGCCGACCAAAGGGGGGGGGGGGGGGGGGGTTCGGGCCGGGTCGCCCCGGGCCCAGAACCCCCGTTTCGGGACCTCTTCGGTCTTTCGCCCATATCTTGGGCCTGGGACCTCCGATTGAAGAACCATCAGCGGCTACGCGATCCTTGGATCGAGACGGTCGTTTCGGTATATTATACTCAAGGTTTCGGAAGACTTTGGGTTCGGCCGGGTTGGTTCGTACACGAAACCAACCGGGCCCTCGGAGCGGAAACGCTCATAACTTGAGCTACGGACGTCCGATCGACGTACCGTCAGCTGTGGTAGTTTCCTCTAAGTGAGACGGAACTTTTGGCATACTCCGCCCGAGGATCGGATACAGGCGGAGTACGGTCGGATTGGTTTTGCCCTAAAAACCAACCGGGCCCCTGGGACGAAAATGCCAATAACTCTCAGACCGGGCGTCCGATTGACGCGCCGTCTGTTGCGTTGAGATCCTGTTGTCGATACGGAACTTTTGGATACATCAACTTCGGACTACGTGTCAGTTGATGTATCAGCCTCTCGGCTCGTGGAGCGGACCCTCCTAAACGAGCTCGCTTTGTGCGGGAACCCTAGTGCTGGCTGTGACTTCGACGGCAGAGCAGAGATCCTCCGTGGACTGCGACGACGGCAGAGCAGAGATCCTCCGTGGACTGCGACGACGGCAGAGCAGAGATCCTTCGTGGACTGCGGCGACGACTGTGCAGAGATCCTCAGTGGACTGCGTCGACTACTGCACTCAGCGATCCTATGCGGATCAGTGCCCGATCCTGTGTGGGTCCTACTACCGGTTCTGTGTGAGCCACTGCCTACCGGTTCTGTGTGAGCCCGATCCTGTGTGGTTCTTCTGCGGGGGTTAGTACCTATCGATCCTTCGTGGGTCCGACGACTTAGATGGATCAGTGATCATCTTTGACGTCATCTGAAAAAGTATACCTGGTTGAGCTGAATCGTATGTTACTCTCCTTTGTGGATTGTGTTGAACTATCCTTTGTGGATTTACCGTTTACTCTCCTTATGGATTTGAGTCTTGCTTTCCTTTGTGGATTGAGTTGTTCTTGAGCTCGTGAGCAGAGCTAGAATTGGGGACTTAGGTATATGTATGGGCATATACCTAAGTCGAGTCAGATGTTACTTCGTGATTGCATCTTTCTTTTGTGCTATATCCCTTGTGGATTTCGGGAGACCTTCGGGGGTCTCGGGGTCCTTACTGAGTAGCTTGTACTCACCCCTGCACGGGCTATGCCCGCACCTTGTTGTGTTGGTTGCAGACGACGGACAGCGCTGATCACGGTCGGGGCGTGGAGCAGGACGGTACCTGGAGGTGGACCACTGGGCGGGACGTGCTCGGAGCGGACGTGGGACCCGAGGAGCCTGGAGGCTATCTGTACCCACCCTTCAGGTGGGATTGCCAGTGGACGACACGAGGCCGCCGTCTTTTCTTCAGTTGCTGTACTTTACTTTTCAGTTGTACTTTACAGTTGGGCTTGTATTTCCGGCCCCCTTTACTTTCTGCACTTTACTTTCCGCTTGCTGACTCTGTGTGGTTGTTACTTATAAAGGCAATTCCTTCCCTGTTTACTGGGATTTCACGCCTTGGTGCTAGTCGCCAGCCCCTGGCCTATGGAAGGCGGGCTTGGGGTAGTCACGGCACGGGCCCCGAGGACGGGTCGTGACAAATTGGTATCAGAGGTGGTCGGTTCTACCGCAAACTCTGATCGTCCTTTCTTTCTATATGAAGCAATAGTGTTTAGTGTATTGAGTGTGGTTATCAGTTCAGGGAGCCCAGTGTTGGTGCGGCGGCCGACGTATCCGTACACCAGGACCCTGACTCCTGATTTCCGACTTAATGCATGAAAACATTGATTGCGTGTGTGTTTCAAGTTTTCTTTGTGATTACTTGTGTCAGCTCACCGGGTATACTGATCTGCTTTATGAAAGTCTCAAGTTTTCCTTGTGATTACTTGTGCCAGCTCACCAGGTATACTGTTCTGACTGTGGTGCTCTTGTTCTCCTTTTCAGGATGGCCCCGCGACGACTGCCAGCTAGGGTTCCGAGTGTTGGTCGCGACGGCAGCCCACCGAGCGACGAGGCCTCGGTGCAGGGCCCTTTGCCAGCAGTGGCACCGGCGGTAGCTTTACCCGCCGAGCCACCGATGCTACCAGTACCAGACGCTGACGATGCACGTCGCCTCAGGGCACTGCATGAGTTTCAGAGCCAGCGACCGCCCAGGTTTCGCGGTGAGGCGGACCCCCAGGCCGCCGAGGACTGGCTAGAGGCGGTGGTATGGATCTTTAGGCTAGTGAGGACACCAGCGGATCTCATGGTGATTCTCGCAGCGAGCCTCCTGCAGGCGGCGGCAGGACGATGGTGGAGCCTGATGCTCCAGGTTCACGATGAGGCATCCCTGCTCTGGGCGGACTTCGAGAGCCTCTTCCGCTCTGAGTTCGTCCCGGCCACCCTCCGAGCGGTGCGCATCCAGGAGCTTCTCCAGCTGCGCCAGGGCAGCATGACGGTCGCTCAGTACGCGGCGAGGTTCACAGACCTATCTCGCTACTCGACCGACATGGTACGGGACCCCTTCTTCCGGGCCCGGACCTTCGAGCAGGGCTTGCGACAGGAGATTCGGGCGTCGCTGATCTCCCTCAGCATTCCGACCCAGGCGGGAGTGCTGGAGCGAGCCCTCCTGATCGAGAGCTTCCTGGCAGAGCCTTCTTCAGCGGCGAGACCTAGCACAGGGCGACAAGTAGCTGAGTCTTCGGCAGCAGGTAGCCGACGGATGACTCTCGGGTCCAGGCAGACCCGACCCCCACGCAGACGGCCTCAGGACACCGGCTCAGCAGTGCGGGGCACACCGCGGAGTGCCAGCCTTCCGAGAGGCAGGCTATGCTACTCCTGCGGCGGGCAGGGTCACATGGCTCGTGACTGCCCGACCCGCCGACCAGAGGAGCAGCAGACGGTGGAGGGGCCACCCAGGCAGAGGCAGAGGGTCGACCGTGGCGGTCCGCAGGGAGGAGGCGGACGAGGCAGAGGAGCTGGCCGAGCAGCGGGTGGTGGGCGACGCTTCCAGGCTCTACCCCCACCACCACCAGGAGGGCCACCTCGACCACAGGGAGCTGGCGGGCAGAGACAGGCCCAGCTCCAGGCAGTGGAGGCCTACGACCCCGACTTGCCAGAGATGATTCGAGGTACGATCTGTGTCTATTCCACCCTTGCTGCAGTACTTATAGACACAGGAGCGAGTCACTCTTTCATAGCCTCTGCCCTTGTTCGGAGCTCGGAGATTCCGACTGAGCCGTTGGCTCGATCCTTACGGCTAGAGACTCCTACGGGAGCAGACTCGACGATTACGCACTGGTGCCAGCAGTGTGAGCTTACTCTAGGAGGCGAGAGCTTCGGCTGGGATCTCCTTGTAGCGGCGTCGAGGCCTTACGACGTCATCTTGGGCATGGATTGGCTATCCACGGTTCATGCCCAGATCGACTGTTTTAGGCGCAAGGTGCGATGTGTTCGTACCGACGGGAGCAGGTTTACCTTCACCGGCGAGAAGGGAACCTTTGCAGCACAGGATGGACTTCCGCGGAGGAGAGTGCAGCCCATCTCTCATCAGTTGGCTAGCCTCATCCTAGGAGCAGTGGACGTGCGGAGTCCAGCTTTTCCTGCAGTGGTGGACCAGTACGTAGACATCTTTCCCGACGACTTTCCAGGGCTACCTCCTCGTAGAGAGGTAGACTTTTACATCGACTTGTACCCCGGGACAGCCCCGATATCTACTCCAGCATATCGGATGGCCCCCGCCGAGCTTCGGGAGCTGCGGGTACAGTTGGAGGACTTGCAGAGCAAGGGGTTTATCCGACCCAGTGTTTCACCCTGGACTTCCCCGATTTTGTTCGCCAAGAAGGCGGACGGGAGCTTGCGACTATGTGTCAACTATCGTCGCCTGAATCAGGTGACGGTGAGGAACAAGTATCCGCTGCCACGGATTGATGACCTCTTCGATCATCTCAAGGGAGCGCGGTGGTTCTCGAAGATAGACCTCCGGTCAGGCTATCATCAGCTCAGAGTTCGAGACGAGGACGTGCAGAAGACGGCCTTCAGGTGTCGGTATGGCCATTATGAGTTCTTGGTTATGCCGTTCGGCGTAACCAATGCTCCAGCAGTGTTCATGAGCCTCATGAACAGGATCTTCCAGCCATACCTCCACCGATTTGTCGTGGTCTTCATTGACGACATTTTGGTATACTCGACGACTGAGGAGGAGCATGCCTACCACCTGTGAGTTGTGCTAGACACACTCCGAGAGCACCAGCTTTATGGCAAGCTCTCAAAATGCCAGTTCTGGTTACGTGAGGTCCATTTCTTGGGACACGTCATCTCTGAGGCGGGAGTTGCAGTGGATCCCGCGAAGATCGAGGCAGTGCTAGCTTGGGAGCCACCCAAGAGCGTGACAGAGGTGCGGAGCTTCTTGGGCCTAGCCGGATACTATCGGAGATTCGTGCCAGACTTCTCCAGAGTTGCGGCACCACTCTCAGCGTTGACGAAGAAGGGGAAACCCTTCGTGTGGTCAGACAGATGTCAGCAGAGCTTCCAGGAGCTGAGGCAGAGGTTGACCAGCGCACCTATCTTGAGGTTGCCTGAGGAGGGAGTTGGATACGTAGTTTACTGCGATGCGTTAGGGACTGGACTCGGGTGCGTCCTGATGCAGGAGCGGGCCGTGATCGCCTACGGATCACGTCAGTTGAGGCCGCATGAGCAGAACTACGCCACTCATGACCTGGAGTTAGCAGCAGTGGTCTTCGCTCTGAAGACTTGGCGGCACTATCTGATGGGCGAGCGCTTCACTGTCTTTTCTGACCACCAGAGTCTCAGGTATATCTTCTCTCAGAAGGACCTGAACCTGAGACAGCGGAGATGGCTTGAGTTCCTCCAGGACTATGACTTTGAGATAGTCTATACTCCTGGGAAGGGGAACGTGGTAGCCGATGCCCTCAGCAGGAGGACGGGCATTCAGCTGCTTGAGGAGGCGACGGAGCAGCTAGCCTCCTTGCAGATATCCTTCGTGGATAGAGACGGAGCAGCCTTTCTTCAGTCTCTCACAGTCTCTCCTCCACTTCTACAGTGGGTCAGAGAGGCTCAGCGTGGGGACGCTGACTGTGAGACCCGGCGTGCACTGATATCCTCAGGTCAGGCGCCTGATGGTTTCTCCCTTGGAGCAGAGCACGACATCCTTTTCAGAGGGCGTACCTTCGTACCAGTTGCTTTACGAGAGGAGGTGCTGAGAGAGTTTCACACTTCTCCCTTGGCGGTGCATCCCGGAGTGGCGAAGATGTACCAGGATCTCAGATGACAGCACTGGTGGCCGGGCATGTAGAAAGCTGTGGCAGAGTTCGTTTCACGATGCCTCACCTGCCAGCAGGTGAAGGCAGAGCACCAGGTACCAGCAGGCTTGGTACAGCCCTTGGAGGTCCCGGAGTGGAAGTGGGACGGCATATCTATGGACTTCGTGACTGGACTTCCACGTACTTCCAGAGGTCACGACTCCATTTGGGTGATTGTCGACCGACTCACCAAGTCGGCACACTTCTTACCCATCAGAGAGCAGGGCTCAGTGGAGAGCTTGGGACGTCTTTACGTCCAGGAGATCGTACGGCTCCACGGTGTGCCATCGTCTATCGTCTCCGATCGAGATGCTCGTTTCACTTCCCGGCTTTGGAAGGGGTTGCAGGAGGCGTTCGGGACGCGGCTCTATCTGAGCACAGCCTTCCACCCTCAGACGGATGGTCAAACGGAGAGGACCATACAGACACTCGAGGACATGCTCCGTGCATGTGTTCTCGACTTTGGTCGCAGCTGGGAGGACCACCTACCCTTGGTGGAGTTCGCGTACAACAACATCTACCACTCCACCATCGGGATGGCACCATACGAGGCGTTGTACTGCAGACCCTGCAGATCACCGTTGTGCTGGACAGACCCTGGGGAGTCAGCACTCGTGGGACCAGAGATGGTCCGACCCACGACAGAGAAGGTCCAGATCATCCAGGAGAGGATGAGGACAGCTCAGAGCCGGCAGAAGTCATATGCTGACAGGAGGCGGAGGCCACTAGAGTTCGAGGATGGCGACCACGTCTTTTTGCGTGTCTCACCTCGACGTGGTTTACGGAGATTTGGCCGAGGCGGCAAGTTGTCTCCACGCTTCATCGGGCCTTTCCAGGTCCTCAGCAGGATAGGAGAGGTGGCTTATCGCCTGGCTCTACCACCTCAGTTGCACCGGGTGCACGACGTCTTCCACGTGTCTCAGCTGAGGAGATACGTGCACGACCCGACGCACATCATCGACTTTGGGGAGCTGGACGTGGACGATGGGGCGACTTTTGCGGAGGTTCCAGTGGAGATCGAGGATCGACAGGAGCGGGTCCTACGTGGGCGGTCGATTCCTCTTGTGCGCGTCAGATGGCAGCACGGGAACCTCCAGGAGAGCACTTGGGAGAGGGAGGCTCAGATGCGTGCTCAGTACCCCCATTTGTTCCCCTAGTTTTTGATGTATCTTTACGGGGACGTAAAGCCCTGAGGTGGGAGTAATGTAAAGACCCGAAAATTTCAAGGAAATTTTTTTCTTAATTTTCTTTGGAATTTTACAAGAGCGCAGCTTCAGACGGCACCTGATTCCGAGGCCCGGTGTGCCCGGAATCAATTTCCGAAGTTTGGCTCGGGTACGTTCAGTGAACGGACGAGCGGGTTTTTCTATCTTTTGAACCGGTGCCCGGAATCGAATTCTGAGGGCACCGATGAAATCGCAGCGCCGGTATTTGCTTAGAAACGCCTCTTCCGGAGTTGTGTTTGCTCAGACGTGGTTTTTAAATTTTACGGCTTTAAGTCAGAAATAAAAATAAAGTTTGTGCGACAACTTTATTTTATTTCACTTAAGCTGCTTGGAAGCCACTTGAAGTCACTTAAAGACGGCTTGAACTGAGTTGAACTGGATAGGATGCTATCCAGAAATATCCTACCCCTTGGTAGGATATTTGTGCGGTGGGGCCCGCACGAGCCCCGCCGTTTCTTTCGCTAAGTAACGCACCCGCGAAAACCCGTCAAAGTAACTGAAAAGTCAACCGACGCGTTTTCTTTAATTCTTAACAGACCATTTAATTGGGCTGTTTCTTTCGTGAATTAAATGGGCTGTTTTATTCGTTGAATTAATTCAACGAATTAAGTGGGTCGTTACTTACGCGTTTTGCGTTTGTTGGCAAAATAATAAAATAGAGAAACTTGTCTATTTTGGAGGATTGCTATTCCTCTGAGCCTCCACCCTCTCCGCGAAGAACGCGAAGAACGCGAAGAACGCGAAGAACGCGAAGAACGCCGGAACCGGAATTCGACGACGCATGATCCGCGACGTCGACAACTTTTCCGCGACCTTCTTCTTCTTCTTCTTCTTCGGTGCCTCTTCTTCCGCGGCGAACGTGCGATCGGCAACAAAGGTGAGAATCGAATCTTTTATTTCTCTTTTTTTTTAATTTCAATAACAACGGATTTAATTAATTAAATCCGTTTGTTCTTGATCCGGAGATTGGAGACGCGACGCCGGATACCGCGACGACGCGACGATCTCCTTCCTCCGCGACGAGCGATTCCGCGACGACCCCTCGTCCGACGACGACTTCGAGGTAGGGATTTATTTTGGAAAAGTTACCCCTTTTAAATTTTCTCGTGAACGTTCTTGAAAATTTAAAAAGTCGGTTTCAAACGAACAATTTTATCTTTAAATAAAATTGTTGGATCATGTGTTGATCATCTTTTTCTTTTCTCCCGTTGATTATGGCTAACGCGGAGGGTGCGGGTCTAACGAACAAGACCCGACAACCCTCCGCCGATCTCTTTTGTTGTGCGGATATGACGGACGATGACAAACCGCGTGGCAGGGGCGATCCGTTGATTCCGCAGTGGAGGACGCGTCCCGGGAGGAACAATGGCGCAGACGGGAGGCAAAACGGGCCACCGGAGCAACTCCGGCGGCCCGCGGAAGGAGGCGGCGGCGCGGCGGCGCCGGCGACCGGAGGCGGCGGCGCCCGGCGCGCCGCCGTGGAGATCTCCCGCCGCGGCTGAAGCCGCGGCGGCGGCGGCCGGTTCCGCGGCCGCGCGGAACCGGGAACGGACGCGGCGGCCCGGCCGCGTCCGCGTGACAGGCGGCCCCCCGCGGGGGCCGCGTTTCTCCAAATGCCGCGGGTCAAACCCGCGGCGGCGGCCTGCTCGGCCGCTCGGCCGAAGCTGAGCCAGCCGGTCCGGTCGGCCGGGCCGCGCCCAGGCCGGACCGGACCCGGCCGAGCCGGTTCGGGCCGACCCGGTTCGGCCGACCAAAGGGGGGGGGGGGGGGGGGGGTTCGGGCCGGGTCGCCCCGGGCCCAGAACCCCCGTTTCGGGCCCTCTTCGGTCTTTCGCCCATATCTTGGGCCTGGGACCTCCGATTGACGAACCATCAGCGGCTACGCGATCCTTGGATCGAGACGGTCGTTTCGGTATATTATACTCAAGGTTTCGGAAGACTTTGGGTTCGGCCGGGTTGGTTCGTACACGAAACCAACCGGGCCCTCGGAGCGGAAACGCTCATAACTTGAGCTACGGACGTCCGATCGACGTACCGTCAGCTGTGGTAGTTTCCTCTAAGTGAGACGGAACTTTTGGCATACTCCGCCCGAGGATCGGATATAGGCGGAGTACGGTCGGGTTGGTTTTGCCCTAAAAACCAACCGGGCCCCTGGGACGAAAATGCCAATAACTCTCAGACCGGGCGTCCGATTGACGCGCCGTCTGTTGCGTTGAGATCCTGTTGTCGATACGGAACTTTTGGATACATCAACTTCGGACTACGTGTCAGTTGATGTATCAGCCTCTCGGCTCGTGGAGCGGACCCTCCTAAACGAGCTCGCTTTGTGCGGGAACCCTAGTGCTGGCTGTGACTTCGACGGCAGAGCAGAGATCCTCCGTGGACTGCGACGACGGCAGAGCAGAGATCCTCCGTGGACTGCGACGACGGCAGAGCAGAGATCCTTCGTGGACTGCGGCGACGACTGTGCAGAGATCCTCAGTGGACTGCGTCGACTACTGCACTCAGCGATCCTATGCGGATCAGTGCCCGATCCTGTGTGGGTCCTACTACCGGTTCTGTGTGAGCCACTGCCTACCGGTTCTGTGTGAGCCACTGCCTACAGGTTCTGTGTGAGCCCGATCCTGTGTGGGTCTTCTGCGGGGGTTAGTACCTATCGATCCTTCGTGGGTCCGACGACTTAGATGGATCAGTGATCATCGTTGACGTCATCTGAAAAAATATACCTGGTTGAGATGAATCGTATGTTACTCTCCTTTGTGGATTGTGTTGAACTATCCTTTGTGGATTTACCGTTTACTCTCCTTATGGATTTGAGTCTTGCTTTCCTTTGTGGATTGAGTTGTTCTTGAGCTCGTGAGCAGAGCTAGAATTGGGGACTTAGGTATATGTATGGGCATATACCTAAGTCGAGTCAGATGTTACTTCGTGATTGCATCTTTCTTTTGTGCTATATCCTTTGTGGATTTCGGGAGACCTTCGGGGGTCTCGGGGTCCTTACTGAGTAGCTTGTACTCACCCCTGCACGGGCTATGCCCGCACCTTGTTGTGTTGGTTGCAGACGACGGACAACGCTGATCACGGTCGGGGCGTGGAGCAGGACGATACCTGGAGGTGGACCACTGGGCGGGACGTGCTCAGAGCGGACGTGGGACCCGAGGAGCCTGGAGGCTATCTGTACCCACCCTTCAGGTGGGATTGCCAGTGGACGACACGAGGCCGCCGTCTTTTCTTCAGTTGCTGTACTTTACTTTTCAGTTGTACTTTACAGTTGGGCTTGTATTTCCGGCCCCCTTTACTTTCTGCACTTTACTTTCCGCTTGCTGACTCTGTGTGGTTGTTACTTATAAAGGCAATGCCTTCCCTGTTTACTGGGATTTCACGCCTTGGTGCTAGTCGCCAGCCCCTGGCCTATGGAAGGCGGGCTTGGGGTAGTCACGGCACGGGCCCCGAGGACGGGTCGTGACATGGTGGATGGTATTAGAAGATATCAACATTAATTAAGAATAATATTAAACAAAGGGTGTTGACAAAGATAAGAATACTCTAACAAAATCATAGATTATTTCTTGAGAGAAATATCATTTTTACATTGGAATCATTTAAAAAAACAATAAAATTATAAAAGAAAACATATTATTTGGATTTTTTTTTGTAAAATTGTAAATTATTAATAAAAACATTAAGGTTTCATTATATTGTGAATAAATTCTCATTCCATATAAGTTAAAAGACATTTCCTTTAAATTTAGAAAAGAAGAATATTTAAAAGTGTATTTTTTAAACGAAGAGTTAGAATTTTCCAAATGAATTGATTATGTGTATCAACTTTATATCCCCAAAAAAACCATTATAAATACAACATATGATTATAAAATTTCATTTCACACATAATCACAATATTAAATAATCATATGAGTAAACTTTTAACCCAAATAAAGAAATTGGGTTAAGAATTCCCTTACCACTTTGTAATCAGTCAAACCGTATGCCCCATAAAAGTAATAAATATCAAATGAAAAATTTAATAAATAGAATATAAATGGATTAATGATAATATATATAAAATTGAATTATACATACACCACAAAAAAATATTGGTGAATAAGGTATATCTCACAGAAATAAAATTGAGATGAAAAAACCCTTACCTTATTTCTAAAAGCTTTCAACAGTTGTACATAATGTCCTTGATAATAAAATTAATTAATTAATTAATTAATTCAGAAAATCTTGAACATATATTTTATTTATTTTAATTTTATTATGTTCAGTTATTACCATTTCAATGGGTTATAATGATTAATTTTTTTGTTCTACAAGCATTCATTTCATGGTTTTATGGTCGGTTCCCTTAAGTATAAATATGGGAGTTCATGTAAAACTGAAGAAAAAAATACAGAATTATAATAGAATGATATTAATATAAATACAAGATTTTAAATGGTGCTTATATATCATTTGGTTATATGTTATGAGTATGATTCATTAGATAAAATGCCGATGAAAAGTGATTAGTTTATTTTTGTGGTTCTTATGACCATCACTAACTAGTCTCATTTTGTTTATATTTACGTTTATATAATCTTTATAGAAAATTAAATAAGTTTTAATAAAAATAGTATATCTTTTTTTAATAATAAAATTGGTTTTATGACCATACTTTAAGGTTGTAATGGAATATGAAAACTCATCGTCAACGAAGGTAGTGAATCGACACCTCATGGATGATGCTTACATATTTATAATTAAATAGAGAAGAGAAGAGATCTTATGTTGTATATTTCAGTAAAAAACAAAAAATAAAGTATATATATATGATAATGAATTTATCATGTTACTTTGGATAGAGGTGGTGAGGAATGTATAAGAAAGGAAAATAAATTAAAAGAGAAAGAGTGAGGGTTTTACCTCTTGAGTTTCGTCTCCTTGAGAACCTCCTCAGGGCACTTAGAAATGGTATTTTTATAAGAACATAAGGTATTAGGTATGGTTAAAAGATTTTGAACAGAAATTTAGAATAAAATAAGAAATATCCAAGGATGATAAGGTTTGGGGAGAAGACGTGGTGAGCGGTGGTATTTATAATGGGAGGAGAGAGGTCTTTTTGATTTATTTAAAAATTTGTTTATTATTTTGACTCAAGACTATCAATAGTTATAGTTATTCTGACTTATTATAGTAACTTGAGAATTTTAGTTAAAACTTTTAGTTCTTACAACAAATGTTACTAAAAAATTCCTATATTTGGATTATAATTTTAAATACCACATATTATCATATTTCACTGCTCATAAAAAATCAACTATTTTAGAAAAATACCAAAAATTCACCCTAAATTTTTTTCCAACATGTGGATTTCAAAATATTGAATCCATTTTATTAAAATAATATTGTAAATATGATAAATAATATAATAATTTATTGTAAAAAAGGTATTTTAATATTATTGCTGATTTTGAGACGCTTTGAAAAATTAATTATCGTCACATAAAATTATATTATAATTTTAATAAAAAAGATATTAATTTATGAATCAATTTTATCTAAATAAATTTTTATTTAACTCATAATAATAATTTTAAAATTTTAAATAAACATTTACATTTCACAAAAATACCAAAGTCAAATTATCATGTTTAAAACATTTCTTTAATTATTCCATGATATAAAAATATCATATATTAATTTACGACATTCCAATATTTTATTTATACTCTTATAGGTGTGGTTATTATTCTAATAGATAGATTACTATTTCTAATGGTCACTTCAATATTCTAATGAAAATGTTAATATTTAAGAGAATATCATGGTTCGTTCAAGCTCAGTGTGGCATGAAATATAAGCTATCAAAGATGTTAAATTTAAAAGATAAACAATATGATATATTTATGTGTTACATTACCCCCTACATAATATATTTTGTCCTCAAACTCTCAATAATTTCACCTCATAAAAAGTTTTAGGTAGTTCTTCATCATAATTTCCTCTATTTACCAGGTCAAATATTCAATTTTATGACTTATCCAAAGTATCTTTACCAGTCAAGTAGTATAATTACCAACAACATGTTATCTATTGTCCAGAATTTGTATAGGCTCTTTATAGTAAGATAAATTAGGTTCCAACTATAATTATTCGTAAGTAAGAACTTGTGTTGGGTCCGAAACGTACTTACATAACAAAGAGATGTGGAACCCATCATGTACTTTAGAAAGGGTATTTATAATTGAAAAATGATAATACATAGCTCCAATTATATCTATAATTTCAAAAGGTCAAATGTACCTGAGGCTCAGTTTCCGTTTCTTACCAAACCTTACGACACCCTTCCATGGAGGTACTTTCTGGAAAAAATTATCTCCCATTTGAAACACCAAATCCTTTCTCATGTTTTCAATATAACTATTTTGTCTACCCTGATCTGCTTTGATATTGGTTTGAATATTAGTTAACATTTAAATTGTCTCCTCAATATGTTCTGATCCTATAATATTATTTTCACTAACTTTAATGCAACAATTTGGTGTATGACATATCCTCCCATATAATTGTTCATTTGGTTCCATTTTAAAACTTGAATAGAAACTATTTTATAAGAAAATTCTACAAAAGGTAAATACATATCGCAAATACCTTCAAATTAAAGTGATCATGATCTCAACATTTCTTCTAATATATTAATATTCCTTTTATACTTTCCATCAGTTTGTGGGTGATAAGTAGTACTCAAATGAATCTCGGTCTCCAGAGCCTTCTAAAGAAATTTCCAAAATTTTTATGTAAAATGGGGACCTTGAACAAACACAATTGGAAGAGGTGAACCATGAATTATTTAAACATAATTAATATAGAGTCGTTAAAGGATATCTAATGTAAAATCCTCCCTTATATGAATGAAATGTGCAGTTTTGGTAAGTTGATCCATAATTACCCATATCTCAACATTCTTTCATGGATTTTTTTGTAATATAGTGAAAACATCCATAGTAATGTCATCCCATTTTCATATATAAATAAGTACTGGTTTCATGACTCATCTAGGATGTTGTCTCTTGGCATTCACCTATTGAAAACTAAATATATTGATAAAAAATCCATAATTTTCTACTTTATATTATCCCACCAAAATGTTTCCTTCAAATACATATACATATTTTTTCTATAAGGGTGTGTAGAGAAATTTGATCTATCAAAATCATCCAATAATTCATTTTTAGCTTAGGTATAGAGGGAACACAAATCCTCTTCCCAAATTTCAAAATTCAATCTTTATATACCATGTCTACCAATTTTCCATCATTTAAAGTATAAATTTTATTTTGAAAATTCAAATCATCAATCTAAGAAATTTTTATCCTTTCTAATAAAGATTTTTTGGAAACCATTTGAAAATGTATAGATGTTTCGCCTTCTTGGATAATTTCCATATCCATATTTATTAGATACATGAACACAAGATCCCTATAATCCTTCATTTTGTTCAAAACTCCATGATCCTTCCTGATCAATGCATATTCTTCATTATTTTCCTTCCCTAGTTGGTAGTGTATCGAACAATAATAATCAATGAGTATATAAATCCATATACTTTTCTTCATGTTGAGTTATTTCCTTGAGAAGATATATTTCAAACTCTTGTGATATGTATATATCTCACATCATTCACCATAGAAATAATCTCTCCATATCTTCAAAGAAAATATTACAGCTGCTAACTGGTGAAAATTAGTTGTATAGTTTTGTTTAAGAGTTTTTAACTGCATTGATTTATAGAAAATATCTCTATCATTCTACGTATGGACACAACCAATTTTATTATTTGATGTGTTGCTAGTAATCACAAATCCCCCATTTCATGATAGTAGATTCAAGATCATAATATTCCATAATATCAACTTCAGTTACTCATATAATTCTATACATTCCATTTTCAAACTAAACGTAACCCCTTTATATTTAATCTTGGTTAACGGGTTATCTAATCAAGAAAAATCCTAAAAAAACGCATATAGTAAAATTCTAAACCAATGAAACTACATACCTCAGTTATTATCATTAGTGTAGGACATTTCATGATTACCTTATTCTTAATAGGATCAACTAAGATTCCACCATTGGAGACAATATGGACCCAAAAAGAAACTATTTGAATCCATAATTCACACTTGGTAAACCTTCCATGTAAATATTTTTTTATAAGAGTCTCAAGAACAATATGAAATTGGTTATCTTGGTCCTTTTATATTCTATATTACACCAAGACATCATCAATAAATACCACCCATGCATTATGAAGACATTCTTTGAATAATATGTTCATTAGATTCAAATAAATAAGGTGCATTAGTTAGTCCAAATAAAATTACTATATACTGATAATATACATACCTTGTTCAAAACAATATCTTTGGAATATATTACTTCTTCACATATAATTGATGATATCAAAAAAAAACATAAATATTTGAAAAATATTGACCTTCCTGAAGTTGTTCAAAAAAGTCAATAATGTGAGGCATCACATACTTATTTTTTTATCATAATAACATTGATCTCCCTATAATCAATGTACAACCTCACAGATCCTTCATTCTTCTTATGGAAAAGAACAAGACCTCCCCAAGGTGAAACACAAGGGTGTATAAATCCTGTATCACGCAATTTCTATAGTTGTTTATATAACTCTATTAACTCTATCATGTCCATTTTATATGGAGTCTTTGCTGTTGGTTTGGAATCAGAGATTAAATCAATATAAAACTCAACATCCCACTCTCAAGAATATATAAGTAATTCCTTTAGAAATACATCAATGTAATCTTGTACAATAGGAACATACTCAATTTTAAGACCACCATTTTCATTAGTAGTTTTTATCTTCTCTTGTTCTATAAGAATCTAATTTAGAAGAGCTACTAGAGGTGGATCTAGATATGACTCAAATGATGAAGTCTGCCTTCTTAAAATGATAAATTACATATCTTCATCATGATTGATAATTTCATTATATTTTAAATAAATTTTTATATTATAATTAGAAATCTAGTCCATACCATATATTATATATAAATCAACCATAATTATGATAATAAAACCAAAAAATAGATCATATTTATGTGTCATAATAGGAACTTCACAACACATCTTTGTTTCAATAAGGATAAAACTAGGAGTTTGGACTGAAAAGTCCCTTGTTAAGATGAATTGTAAATATCTAATTTTTGTTGAAAACTGTGACGATATAAAAGACTGTGATAATCCAAAATCAAATAAACATTTAGATAAATTTGATGAGATTATTAAAATACCTACCACTATATCATTAGAAACTTTGACCTTAGTTGTTGTGATTGCATAAGTATTGATTTATTCCCATATCATTTTCTGGGGAAAGTTCCCCTAATGTTTAGGACATTCATGTGAATAGTGTCCCATCTTTTTGTTAGGTCTATAAGACCTCTCCATTCCTTAAGATTTTGTTTTGAAAATCACAGACACCTTCTTCATAAATATTTTTTCCTTACACTTTCATATATTTTCTTACACTTACATAAATTACCTTATGACAAAAATTTCCTTAGATTTTTTTTGTTAAATATATTTTTATTAATGTTTTTTCTGAAATATATTTTACTATACTAGAAAAGTTCTTAAGGTTCCAAAATTTGTTTCATGGTTACACCATACCAAAATTCCTTAAGACAATGTTTTCCGTTCCATGTTTTTCACTGTGATACCGATTTTCATCTTGAATAAAATCTGGTATCATATTTTCCTTAAACTTATATTTCCAGTATTTCAGTTTTCTAAAGTTCTTAAAATCTGAATTCCTAGTTATCGGTACTGAAGTTCCTTAAGACAAATTTGACATACCGATACTGAAAATCCCAATATATAATTCCTTGTACCGGTTTTATTCTGTCATGCAGTAAATCATGATACTGATACTAGAATTTGTAAAACCATGTTTTCATAAAATATTTCCTTATACTTTACTCGTACCGATTTTATGGAAATCCATTTCGAAATTAATAATTCCAGAATTTATTATTCAAATCTTTATTTCCTTAGAATTCGGAATCTTTTAATTACCTTCATGTCATTTCAATTTTATCAGATTCCAAGTTTCTTACACTTAAGGTGTAAGATCTTTATATTCTTGGTTGGTTATTTAAAATGATGTCATTGTTTTTGTAATAAACTAACCATTGTATGTTTTCCACATGTAAAATTCCCTATGAGATTTAAGGAAATACGACCGTTGGAGTGAAACCGACCGATAGATTTTTGATGGCTATAAATAGGACCTCAGATGATGAGATCAAGAGATAAGAGCACACAACTAGTTCATGAGTTCACACACTTTCATTTTAGAGTTCATCTCTCTAAAAGTGAAATGCTCTAGAGTGAGAGGATCTTATAAACTCTCAGGCTTCATGCAGAATGTTTGAATGGCTTGTTCAAACTTTTCTTCATGAAGAATTTCTTCATGTAGAGGTGTGATTTCTTTAAAACCAGAGACATTGGGTTGTGAAGTCAGAGGTGATGATTTCCTTACAAATCGAGGGCTTGTGGGGATAGCAAGACAGTTACTGATATTATGATTGAGGGATTACCTAGGTTTGAGTAAGACAAACGTTCTTGTAAGTATAGAACAAGGAACCTTTATCCAAGGTTGTTGGATACCCTCCTCTTTGGGATAAAAGAAGATTGTAATTTTCCGCAACTTTCTAAAAGTTAGGAAGTTTTATTTTTGTATAAACTTTCAAACTTGTATCTCTGATTATAAGAGATTATATACGCCTTGTGGTAGAATCTATTTGTAAGAAAAGTTTCTTAAGATTTAGACTTAATAAATTTATATTTATCTAATAAGGTAATTTCTTATTAGAGGTGTTGTGAGTTTTTTTATAAAAAAGAAATTTCTTAAGAAAATTTTAAAGTATACAATTCACCCTCTCTTATATATTGTGAATATTTAGTTTTATTGTGATCTTAATATTGGTATAGAGTAGTATATCATACTCCATACCTTCCTAAAAATTGGTATCAGAGTATTGGTTCAATCTGAATTAATCTCACGATTAGATTTAGAAGAGAAATCATCATCTTCTTTTTCATATTTTCAGAATCATATTTTTAGACTCACAAGTACGGAGTTGGATTTTTTTTACTCTACAATTTTTCATAAAGTTTCTCTTTAAGAAATTTAAATTTTCTTCAAGCACAACTACTAACCTTTTTGTCGAAGAAAGGTATATTATCTTCATGGCAGGATCTATACATATTTGTTCTTTGGAAAATATAAATCCTACCAGACCTCCTATTTTTGACGGAAATGATTATGAGTACTGGAGAGATCGGGTGAAGAATTTTGTTATTAATACTGGAGTTGATAACTACCTGATGCTGACAGGAGACTATAAGATTCCAGATAAGTAATTGAGAACTTTTACTAATCTAGAGAGAGCAGAATATCAAACTAATTTTAGAGTTAGAAATACATTACTATGTTCCATGACTAAGAACATCTATAGCCAAATATCCTCAAGTGAAGATGAAAGTAGTATCTGAAATAAATTAGAATTTACACATTTTGGTATTTATAAAGTTATAGAGAAAAGAAGAGCTATGTTGAGAGCTTAATATCATGGCTTTAGATTTATTTATGGAGAACCTATAAGAAATGTTCAGCAAAGGTTCATGACTATTGTGAATAGCTTACAGTCTATGGGAGAAAAAGGTCTTGATTATGAAATACTTGTTGACAAGATCATAGACATCATGCCTAATGAATGGGATTCTAAGAGGACAACAATTGATGAGAACATAAAAGTCACCCAGATTTTCTTAGATGATCTTTTTGGTACTCTTCTACAACACAATATTAGAATGAATAGATATGCAGATAATATTAAGAAGAATAATGGAAATGGAAGTGTTTCATTAACAACAACATCAAACCATGAAAAATCCAAAAATCCAGAAAGAGTTACTAGATCAAATTCAAATAATGTTACTATTAAGTTACAATCCAGTGATATAGAAAAATATGAGAATGAGAATATGGGGAAGTTACTTGCTACGAATGCAGAAGAACATGCCATATCACACCTGATTGCCCTCTTTTGAAAAACAAGGATAAGATGAAAAGGAATTTAGAAAGAAACAAGAAGAAGTTCTATCGTTATAAGCACAAGAAAAGTCTTAAGGAAAACTACACTTGGAGTTCTAGTTATGGAGACTCTTCAGAAATTAAATCTTCTGAATATGAATCATCAGCTCAGAAAAAAACCGGATTCATTGCTACTACTTTACCAAATACTTATATTATGGCCAAGGTATGCTCTGCTGATGCTTTAACAAATTTATCTCTTGATAAGAATTATTATCCTGAATATATTACTTTTGATGAAGATACTTCATCTTCAGATAATTAAGAAATACCTTCTTATGAAGAAGTATCTAGATTTTCCAAGTTGTTAGAAAAAAAAATTACAAAATTTCCAAGAAACTAGACAAGGAAAATACTAGAGAAGAAGTTCTTACAAAAGAGATTTCGGACCTCAACAGAGATCGTGAAGCTAAGGATGAGCTCATAGAAAAAATTTCTAAAGACCTTAAGGAAGAAAATTCTAAAGAGGAAAAAATTTATAAAGATCTTAAGAATAATATTTAAAAAATAATTATTTTTGAGGAAAAATCTAACTCTAAGGAAATAATTTTTGAGGATAAGAATTTAGTCATAAGACTAAAATCTGAAATATATTCACCTAAGAAACTTTTTTCCAATTTTAATTCCGGTAAAGAAAATTTTAACAAGATATATTCCCAAATCAGACCTCAAGGAAATACTTCTGGGGTAGGTTGTTCTCACAGAAAACCTATTTTCAAAAATAACTATTTTATTCCATCCAAAGCCCCTTTCTGTACAAAATGCCAAAGTGGAGGAAACTGGAGGAAACCATGTTCCTTAAACAAAATTAAATCTCTAGGATTCTATAAGGCCTATTTTTTCAAACAAATGTGGGTTTTTAAAATTTTATTGTCTAACCCCGGATCCAAACAAGTTTGGATTCTGAAAAACTAACTTTTTTTTAGGAAAATGAAAAATGTACCAACAATATCTGGTATATGGATAGCGGATGTTCACATCATATGACTGGTAAAAAAAGTTATTTCCATAAGATTGTCAAAATAAAAGGTGGAAAAGTAACATTTGGGGATAATTCTCAAGGAGAGATTTTCGGTATAGGTATTATCATTCCTCTTGAAAAAATGTTAATTTCTAATGTATTATTTGTTAATGGTCTTAAGAAAAACCATATAAGCATAACACTACTAGAAATATAGTCTTTCCCAAGGGTTCTGAACTGTTGGGAAAGGCTGCAGAACTGTTGGTATATGTTATACCAACGGTTCTGCAAATTGTAGGGAAGTAAGTCATTGGGAAAGCTTTTCCCAATGGTTTATAATGAACCGCCGGGATAAGGTGGGTAAAAACTAACCTATCCCAACGTTTGTGCCAAACCGTTGGGATAGTTTTTCCCAACGGTTTGGATTGAACCGTTGGGAAAGCCCAAGGACTCTCCTCTTTCCCAACGGTTTCCAAACCGTTGGGAAAGGTTTCTTACCAATGATTCACTGAACCGTTGGTAAAAAAAGAATCAGAGATGTTATGCCAATGGTTTGAAACCGTTGGCATAGCCTATGCTCTGCAAATTGCACAGCAACCTGCAATTTGCAAGCAGCTCTGCAATTTTCACCGCATCCCTCATTTTGTGCATTCCCTCTCATTTTCAATCCAATTATTGTACCTGCAATAAACTAACACATACATATACAATTATTGTACCTACAATAACCAACTAACACATACATATAGATAACAAATTCATACACATTTAACATATAATGCATCCTGGAACTATACACATCCATAATTAAATTAGAATTCATAAACATACATAATTCATTTAGAATTCAATTCAAAATTTAGATTAAAATTATATGTGGAATCCAGAATTCAATTCACAATCTGATCTGTTTTTTGTATACCATATATTTTTACCTGAAATGATGTACATTTTAAACAAAATACATACTCCTGGAGTGATACCAGCCACACTATGCCTCGGATTGAGGCGAGGTTAACTCTTACATGTCACAAATGACCCATCGATTGTTTTCCTAAAGTATCATCATATTCTGAAAGCATTTGATTGGTTTTACGTATGCCATTTGATGTTTTTCACTTAAAATGATGTCCCTTTGAAAAAAAAGACAGACACTTTGAGTGGTTTCGACCACACCACATATCAGATTGTGGCGGGGTTGATTTGTATACGTCACATATGACCCATGGATCGTTATCCTAAATCTTCAACCAAAACCGAATGCGTTTGGTCGGTTTTCCATAAGTACTTAAAATGTTGTCCATTTTAAACAAAATAGAGCCAATTAGAGTGATCCCGGCCACACCATACCTCAGATTAAGGTGGGGTTGACTCGTACACATCACATATGACCCATGGATGGTTGTCCTAAATCATAAACACATTTCGAATGCATTTGATCAGTTTTTCGTATGGCAGTTGTTGTTTTCACTTAAAATGATGTCCATTTTAAACAAAAGAGAGACACTATGAATGGTGTCGGATACACTGCATCTCAGATTGAGGCGGGGTTGACTAATACAGGTCAAATATGACCCATGGATCATTGTGCTAGAGTATCAACATAATCATAATCTGTTTGGTCGGTTTTCCGTATGCTAGTTGTTGTTTTCACTAAAAATGAAGTCAATTTTAAACAAAAGACAGACACTTTGAGTGGTTTCGGCCACACCACGTCTCAGATTGAGGCGGGGTTGATTCGTACATGTCACATATGACCCATGGATCTTTCTCTTAAAGTTCCAATGGAAACAGAATGCATTTGGTCGGTTTTCCGTATGTACTTAAAATGTTGTCCATTTTAAACAAAAGAGAGCCACTTAGAGTGATACCGGCCACACCATGCCTCAGATTAAGGCAGGGTTGACTCGTACACGTCACATATGACCCATGGATCATTTTCCTAAAGCATCAACACATTTATAATGCATTTGGTCAGTTTTCCGTATGCCAGTTGTTCTTTTCACTTATAATCCTGTCCATTTTAATCAAAAGAGACACAGTTAGAGCGGTGCCGGCCACACCACGTCTCAGATTTAAATGGAGTTGACTTGTACATGTCTCAAATGACCCATGAATCATTTTTCTAAAGTATCAACACAATCCAAATGCATTTGGTCCATTTTATGTATGCCAGTTGATGTTTTTCACTTAAAATGATGTCATTTTGAAACAATTGACAGACACTTTGAGTGGTGTTAACCACACCACATCTCATATTGAGGTGGGGTTGATTCGTAAACGTCACATATGACCCATGGATCGTTCTCCTAATGTTTCAATGGAAACCAAATGCGTTTGGTCGGTTTTCCGTATGTACTTAAAATGTTGTCCATTTTAAACAAAAGAGAACCACTTAGAGTGATCCCGGCCACACCGTGACTCGGATTAAAGCGGGGTTGACTCATACACGTCACATATGACCCATGGATCGTTGTCCTAAATAATCAACACATTTCGAATGCGTTTGGTCGGTTTTCCGTATGCTAGTTGTTCTTTTCAATTATAATCCTGTCCATTTTAAACAAAAGAGACACAGTTAGAGTGGTGTTAGCCACACCATGTCTCATATTGAGGCATGGTTGAATCGTACACGTCACATATGAACCATGGATATTTGGGATAAAGTATCGACACAATCCGAATGCGTTTGGTCGGTTTTCCGTATGTACTTAAAATGTTGTCCATTTTAAACAAAAGAGAGCCACTTAGAGTGATCCCGACCACAATGTGCCTCAGATTAAGGTGAGGTTGACTCGTACACGTCACATATGACCCATGGATAATTGCGATAAAGCATCAATTGAATCTGAATGCATTTGGTCAGTTTTTTGTATGTCAGTTGTTCTTTTCATTTATAATCCTGTTCATTTAAAAAAATAGACACTTTGAATGATATCGGCCACATCGTACCTCGGATTGAAGTGGGGTTGACTCTTACACGTCACATATGACCCATGGATCATTTTTCTAAAGTATCGACACAATCCGAATGCATTTGGTCGGTTTTTGATATGTCGTTTGATGTTTTCACTTAAAATGATGTCCTTTTGAAACAAAAGACAAACACTTTGAGTGGTGCTGGCCACAATGCGTCTCCAATTAAGGCGGGGTTGATTCATACATGTCACATATGACCCATGGATTGTTTTTCTAAAGTATCAACACAATCAGAATCTGTTTGGTCAGTTTTCCGTATGTACTTAAAATGATTTCCATTTTAAACAAACGAGAGCCACTTAGAGTGATTTCGGCCATACTGTGCCTCAGATTAAGGCGGGGTTGACTTGTACATGTCACATATGACTCATGGATCGTTGTGCTAAAGTATCGACACAATCCGAATGCGTTTGGTCAGTTTTTCATATGCCAGTTGATGTTTTTCACTTAAAATGATGTCCTTTGGAAACAAAAGATAGACACTTGAGTGGTGCCGGCCACACGACATCTCCGATTGAAAAGGGGTTGACTTGTACACGTCACATATGACCCATGGATCTTTGTGCTAAAATATCGACACAATCCGAATGCGTTTGGTCGGTTTTCCATTTTCCAGTTGATGTTTTTCACTTAAAATGATGTCATTCTGAAACAAAAGACAGACACTTTGAGTGGTTCCGACCACACCACATCTCTGATTGAGGCATGGTTGATTCATACACGTCACATATGACCCATGGATCATTGCGCTAAAGTATCAACACAATAAAAATCTATTTGTTCAGTTTTCCGTATGTACCTAAAATGTTGTCCATTTTAAACAAAAGAGATCCACTTAGAGTGATCCCGACGACACCGTGCCTTGGATTAAGGCGGGGTTGACTCGTACAGGTCACATATGACCCATGGATCGTTGTGATAAATTATCAATCAAATCCGAATGCGTTTGGTTGGTTTTTCGTTTGCTAGTTGTTCTTTTCACTTATAATCCTGTCTATTTTAAACAAAAGAGAGACACTGTGAATGGTATCGGCCACACCACACCTCAGATTGACAAAGGGTTGACTAGTACACATCACATATGATTCATGGATAATTGTGCTAAAGTATCGACACAATCTGAAAGCATTTGGTTGGTTTTCCATATGCTAGTTGATGTTTTTCACTTAAAGTGATGTCCTTTTGAAACAAAAGACAGACACTTTGAGTGGTGCCAGCCACACCGTGTCTCCGATTGAGGCGGGGTTGATTCATAAACATCTCATATGACCCATGGATCATTGTGATAAAGTATCAACACAATCAGAATATGTTTGGTTAGTTTTCCATATGTACTTAAAATGTTGTCCATTTTAAACAAAAGAGAGCCCCTTAGAGTGAATCCAGCCACACTGTGCCTCGGATTAAGGCAGGGTTGACTCGTACACGTCACATATGAACCATTTATCTTTGTGATAAATTATAAATATAATCCGAATGCGTTTGGTTGGCTTTTTGTATGTCAGTTGTTTTTTTCACTTATAATCATGTCCATTTTAAACAAAAGAGAGACACTGTGAATGGTGTCGGCCACACCGTGCCTCAGATTGAGGCAGGGTTGACTCGTACACATCATATATGACCCATGGACCATTGTGCTAATGTGTCGACATAATACGAATGCGTTTGGTAGGTTTTCCGTATTCCAGTTGATGTTTTTCACTTAAAATAATGTCCTTTTGAAACAAAAGACAGACACTTTTAGTGGTGCCATCCACACCATGTCTCCGAATGAGGCTAGTTTTATTCATACACATTAAAAATGACCCATGGATCGTTCTCATAATGTTTCAATGGAAACCGAATGCATTTGGTCGGTTTTCCGTATGTACTTAAAATGTTGTCCATTTTAAACAAAGGGGAGCCACTTAGACTGATCCCGGCCACACTGTGCCTCGGATTGAGCCCAGGTTGACTTGTACACGTCACATATAACCCATGGATTGTTATGATAAATTATCAACAGAATCTGAATGTGTTTGGTTGGTTTTCTGTATGCCAGTTGTTCTTTTCACTTATAATCCTGTTCATTTTAAACAAAAGAGACACAGTTCGAGTGGTATGTTAGTTGTTTATCCACATTATTCAAATACACTATTTGACTATGGGTATTTAAATTAATTTATTTATGAAAATTTTAAATTTAAAATGATAATATAAATAAATTAAAAGAAGATAAAACTTTTACTAAAAATCCTTGTGGAAATATTAAGGTAAACATGATTTATGAGAATCCTAATGTGTCTATTAGTGGAACGGTATTTACTTAAAATCTTGTGGAAATTCATATAGAATATTTTTATATCATTCTTTGTATGGAATAGACTTTAGTTTATCATGCTATGAAACATTTTAGAGCTAACAATGTCAGGCCCAATGAATAGATCCCTTTTATATCATACCAAGAATCTTTGATATTGATTAGATGTGTAAATGTGATTTACATTGATTATCATTATGGAAATAAATAAAATAAATATTATATATTTTCTAGTAGTAAATTAAATCAAGGAGGGTGGGGGCTGTTCGGGGGGGGGGGGGGGGGGGGCTGTCCGGTGGGTGTCTGGGGGGCTGTCCGGGGACCAAGGAGGGTGGGGGGGGGGGCTGTGCGGGGGGCTATCTGGGGGGTGTTCGAGGGTTGTCCGGGGTCCAAGGAGGAAGGTGGGGGGGATGTCTAGGGGGCTGTCTGGGGGCTATCCAGGGTCCATGGAGGAGGGTGGGGGGGCTGTCCGGGGGCTGTTCGGGGGGTTGTCTGGGGGCTGTCCGGGGGGCTGTTCGGGGACCAAGGAGGATGGTGGGGGGGGGGGGCTGTCTGGAGGGATGTTAGGGGTCCAAGGAGGATGGTGGGGGGTTTTATAGGGTCTAAGAAGGAGGGGGTTCTCAAACACACAACCACTAAAAGACAACAACATCCATAAAAACAGATAATATATAAAAATAACTCAACTTCAATACTATACTACGAGTCTAGATAAAACCAACAACTAGAATAGTTTAAATATCAAATGATTGTAATATTATTCAAAAATGTAATGGATCAATTTGTCCCACATCGCCATCAGCATTATCACCATCATCATCACCCTCGTCCTCGTCCCCATCATCGTCCTCCCCCTCCTCAGCGCCCTCCTCCTCACCGTCGCCCTCCTCCTCTCCCTTGCCACCCACCTCGCCCTCCTCCTCTTCCTACTCTTCCACATCAGACTCCTTGCCATCATCATCGTCAAGATGGAAATCATCTTTACCACAAATAGAACTTCCACCTGGTGCACTATATATAGAACGTATAGACAACATATATTCATCAAAAGCTGGGCTGGCCTCTGCTGGAAGTGTTGGACGTAAAACTTCAATAAATTTCATAAACAAACTGTTTGCCCTAGCAGACTGTTCTGCCGTCTCTATGGCCCTTTTCTCAGCCTGTTCTACCTATTCCCTAACTTTCTGCAGCTCGGTGGCACTATAGCTCGTACCTAAGGAGGGATAATACCTCGTCGGGGCTATCCTAGGTCGGCAGCATACTCTGCCAGGATGCTTCTCTCCCAACACCTGATGTAAGTGATATGTTGGCCCAAAATTGTCTGTTCTTGGTCACTGAGGGCCTCTAAAGCAGCCTATTACAAATATAAATATATCATTATGTTACAAAATATATATTAAAATATAGATTCAATAGATTAAAACTTACAATCTGCTGCTGAGTCGCTTCGTTGACGGCACTTCCATCCTTTTTTCCGTCTACTCAAGAAAAACAGTTTTTCTCGAGGCACAAATCATTCAATATTTTGTATTTGCTTCTACAATGACATTGAAAACTAAAGTTATATTAAAACTTTAGTAAACTATTAAATAATTGAGGAAACAAAAGAAAGTGTAAGTCGTAAAGAAAACTTATAAACAATTGTCATACTTGCTTCCTCTAATGATCAGGCATCGTAGTGCGTCCCAGTGTGTGGAGGTATTTGTTTCATCAATGTTCTTTTTATTTTTTCCAGATGATTCCTAAAAAAAATTAGAAAATTCAACAGATAGTATTAATGAAAAATATGAAAGTTATTATTTAAATACCTCAAATGTAATTAATATCTTAAACTGGGTACTTGTCCAATTAGTAATCATCTGACGATACTGCTCTATAGGACAATCATCCACCACTGGTACCGCCTATAACTCAGTGCCAACTCTATCAACCCAACCAATATACAACTCATGCTTGTAGGCTCTCCATAGCTCGCCTAAATCCTTTAGACATTCCGGTCGTGCACCCTCCCCATCGGGAAAATTAAATCAAAGCTGACATTAGAATATTAATTCACATAAATACAAAAATAATTAATGGAATTAAATAGAACAGATTTTTTTACCCATATCTCTTCCCAAGCTCTATCCTTGACCGCATGTGGAAAATGTATCCATGATAGCGGGCTGACGGGAATGATGTCAGAGTATTTGGCAAGCGTCGCCAAAAAACTCCGACATTGCTACCCTGTTTTCTAAACTATTTGGTTGTCTTCATTATAATCCACCATGAACTGTGTGTGGAAGTTCCACACCGAATGCATGCATGTACGCCCCCGCCCACGCCTACTATCACTAGATGTATATGTCATGAAATAAAAACAAATATTTTATCAAAACATGTTATAATGAAAATAAATATTGCTCTAACAATTTGATAGGGTTCTATAAATATACTTGTTCCGGTCTGATCGCTGAGCGCTGCTGGATCCACAGATACTGATGGAACACCCTGTGGTGGAACAGGAGTCAAAGATGATGGAATATAGAAGCTCGGAGAGACAGAAGCAGAAGGAAAAAAAGATGGGACAACTGTCTGACCAGATTCTGAATGGGGAGTGGGAATCATCATGGGATGTGAAAATGATGGGCCAGAAGATGTAGAAGGTAGCGAAAACACGGGAGGCCTAAATATCCCATGTGTCCCTAACGACACACCGGGATTAGAATGTGGGAAGTATGACATTTCAGTGGGAGGGTCAGGGTCTAGTCGGGTACGCACAACTGCTCATCCACCTCTAGTACGAACCCTCCTCGTACCACTGACCTGAGTACTAGGACCAGTACTAGGCTCCTCGTCGAATAACTTTCGACGTATAGGTGGATCCTAAAAAAATGTTTACAAAAAAATTAATCACATGACATTATATATTCTTTAAATATATCAATTTGAAATAAAGTACTCACTACAGGCACTAATGATGGAATTCCCAACTCCGTCACTCGATGATTGTTCTCCATCATTTTTTTTCTTCATCTCTCTTCAATTGGCTTCATTTCCTGCTTTTGAAAACAAATATGTAATTAATCAGAAAAATGAAACTAATGTGTAACCCAAAAAACTAAATATATGAGGGAATAGGGGGATTTATTTTTAATTTAGCTATTAATTGTTTTAGAAGAGATTAAATGGATTTAATAAATCATACAAGTTGTAATGTTCACCAAGTTAGAAATATTGTTTGACTAGGTTTGAATACAGTTCAATTCCAAATTAAAAAATGCAATTCAATTAAAACTGCAACCAATAAACATTGATAATTTACATAACGGTCAAGTCATCTAAAACATATTTGTGATCAATACTAAATCAATTTGAATATTACCATCCTTAACAACCCAACTCTAGGTAAACCAAAAGAATTGAGAACATGGATGAATGATTCTATATATTTTCAACCACAACTACAGGTTCACAATCAACTCTGAAAATTGAGCTATTGGAGTCATCAAAAGAAATAAATGGATTGGTTCCAATGGCACTAGGGACAATGTCAATTCCATCATCATCATCATCAAAAATATGTCTTGGAATTACTCCAACTATGACACCAAATTCAGGTTGAAGTTGGTCTTTGACATAAAAAACCTGTTTAGCCATTGATGCCAATACATATACTTCTTCGGTAGCAAGAGTGAGAGTCTTATTAATTACTCGAAATCCACAATCATCAATAAATGTGCCATGTCTCGTCATCGAATCAAACCAAAGGCATTTCATCATTGTGACTCGTCCATGAGAGTAATAATCCAATATTATTATTTTCTCAACAACTCCATAATAACCCACATTTTCAAATTGCGGTCTACTATCTAATGCACTGGCATAACAATATGTTGTGGCAATAACCATAAAACCATCATGTTGTGTTCTGATGTTCTTTTCTTGTTCAGTGACAATAAATTTGTACCCATTGATAACAATTGATTTACAGTCACGAACCACGGTATTAAGACCAAAAGCCAAAGCTCTTATTTCCTCAGAGACAGAGTCAGTATACAAACTCAATACCTGCAATATTAATGACTATAATACTTAATTAAATATTGATATAATTATTTTAAACAATAATATTTTTACCTTCAATTTTAACCAAGCAGAAAACTCTTTGCTATGCAAAGTCTCTCTCCTTTATAAAAAGATAAAGAACAATGCTTCTTATTTATCATTGTTTTATGTTACCTGTAGATAAAAAATATGAATAGTTTAATATATATATATGTAAGATATACATAATCAATTTAGTTACCTGATATAGTCATCGAACAAATCACAATTGAACAAAACTGTGCGATGTGCCATCTCCTGCTCTTCATGGCTTAATATCTTCAATGTATAGATCCAGGAATTCCTACTGTTTGAGGAAGTGATGGAAAACTGGGTTCAATTTTCTCATATTGTTTATCTTCATTTCTCATTGGTATCTTCAATCGTGTAGTATGATCAGAAAAATACATCGAGAAGAAATCTATACATTCTTGAGCCAATTAGCCGTCCACGATAGAACCTTCAGGATGATTTCTATTTCGGACATAAGAATTTAATGTGAACATATTTCTTTCATTTGAATACATCCAATGAAAAGAAAAAGGTCCTCCGAGAAGTATTTCAGTGGGAATATGGATATTCAGATGCAGCATGCATGTGAAAAATAATAAAGGAAATATTTTCTCCAAATCACACAAAAATTAATGGGGCATCTGTCAATATTATTTGCAATAAAGACTTGGACAACTTCTTTGAACAAAGATCTTGAAACAAATGTCACAACTGAATAACAACCACCCTTACATTATTGGAAAAAAGATGACTGATTACTATTAGAATAAACTCATGCAGTATAATGTGATAATCATGAGTCTTTAAAGGTTTTAGCTTCAAATCTCTTCTATTGACCCGTTTAGATATGTTTCTTGAATAGCCATCCGGAACTCTAATAGTCTCTAATACATCCAGAAATTTTTTTCCATAGGTGTCATCCCATAAGAAGCACATGGAAGTTTCCATTTATTTTCACTGATACACACAGGATGTAATTCTGGTCTGATGCCCCAATCCACCAAGTCACACCGAGATCATAAATCATCTTTTGTCTTCCCCTTGACATTTAGAAGAACCTAAAGCAACATTTTGCATATATTATTTTCAATATGAATTACGTCTAAGTAATGACATAACAAATTGGTTGAACAATAAAGAAAATCAAAAAATGTACTCTTTTTCCTTAATTGTAACAGGTTTCAGTGGAAACATTCTTTCTCTTTCCAGATTTCTTTTGACCCTTCCCGAATGAGAAACTAAAATCTTTCAATTCATTAAGAATGTCAGTTCTAGACATACGCTGAGGTGGATCATCGGTCTCTATGGTATTATCAAATCTTCGATGATTCATTCTATATGGATGATCATATGACAAGAATCGTCGATGTCCCATAAAACTGATACTACAACGATGTTTTAGTCTTCTGGATCGTGTATTCTTCATACAAACTGGACATGACTGTTTTCCCTTTGTGCTCCATCTAGACATCATTGCATAAGCCGGAAAATCATTGATCGTCCATATAACCGCAACACGCATCTGAAATATGTCTTTCAAACATGCATCGTATATGCGCACTCCCACATCCCAAAGAAGTTTCAACTCTTTTATTAAAGGTTTCATGAATACATCAATATCAATGCCGAGATCATAAGGACTAGATATGAGTATAGTCATGAAGGTGAAAGGTTTTTTCATACACAACCATGGGGGAAGATTATAAATGTGTATAAAAATTGGCCATGTG
Source organism: Viscum album (assembly GCA_963277665.1). NCBI lineage: Eukaryota > Viridiplantae > Streptophyta > Magnoliopsida > Santalales > Viscaceae > Viscum > Viscum album. Next base: position 967,486,394 of record OY728167.1, read on the forward strand.
TTGTGCGAAGTAAGCATCTTCCCAAACGGATTAAAACTGTCACATGAAAGACCCAACCTCACATTACGCACATCAGCTGCAAAATCAGGATGTCGAGCATCAAATCTCTACCATTCAAATCCATCTGCAGGATGAACCAACTCATCATTAGTATTCTTTCTCTCGGTATCATCCCATCTCATTCTTATTGATATGTCATCAGACATAAAAATATTCTGGAGTCTGGGGATCAATGGAAAGTGCCACATTACTTTCTGTGGAACGCGGGGTGGTGTTCCATCAGATTTTGACTTCCAGCGGGATGTGCCACATTTTATACAATCATTTCGTTCAGTGGTTTCCTCCCAGAATAAACTACAATCTTTTGGGCAAGAATGAATTTTGTTTCTTGAAAATCAATGTTCCTCAACTAACTTCCATGCCATATAGTGGTTTGAGAGAATATATGCATCATCTAGAAGTAAATCCTTCAAGAAGGTAATAATGTAATCGATTGCAGTATTAGAAATCCCATACATAGTTTTCCCATGAAACAATCGGATTAAAAATTCCATCTTTTTCATTTTATCACATTGTCGATATACTGGAGTCGTGGAAACATCATTCAATTTTTTCATCCTATCAATAACATCATTTCCACTAGATGCATCAGCTGTCCTCATATCAAAGTCTTCTTGAGTCTAAATCCTTTTCTTTTTATGATTATGAATAAACAGAAACCGATCATCTAACAAATTCTCCATTCCAGTCCTTTCATTTCGATCATCGACAATTTGATATTTCATTTTCTCTCCCTTGTGATACCACACAAAGTAGTTTGCTTGAAAACCATTTTTGGTTATGTGGTAGCTGACTTCTTCACGGCTCAACCAAGGTCTACCAACACAATTGAAACATGGGCCGTGTATGTGACCACTATCTGAAGCATTGTGAAATGAAAAATCTATAAAGCTCTCTAAATTGTTTTGAAAATTGCTTGAGATCCGATCGATTTCATACATCCAACTTCTGTCCATTCTATAAAAAGAATTTATATAAGTCATTTTGTCATAAACAATTAAATAGGATTGAACTTTAATAGAAAATACATTTAAGTAAATGATAAAAGAATAAAATAATCAAGGTATCAACTACACATGTGAAAAAAACATACTAATGTGTTATTGAAAAAATATAAAACCAACATGAACTTAATGTGTTATCACATCACAACATGCCTCATCCCATAACCATATTAGTAGGGTATCATGAACATGAATAACATCAACCTTGTGCCATCCTCCTACACTACATGACCCTAACCACATGCCACATCTTATTATAGCCTTATCACATCTTACCTCAGCTGAAAACACTAGGGAAATCATAATACATCTCACCTGAAGACACATGGACAATCACATCACATCTTGCCTAAAAACACATGGTCAATCACTTATGAAGGAAAATTAGGGAATACATGGTAGCTATCCAACCATATAACCACCATCCTAGATATTATAAAAAATACCCATAACTAAAAACCTCAGGTTTTTGGTAAGTTTATCCAACTCTGGTTGGGAATGTGTAAAAATAACATAAAATACATGATATATAGATAGCACAAAATACCCAACCTATGGGTTCACATTAACTACATAATCACACAATTCACTACTACTATACAACACATAAACCATCACAACCACTTTAACCACTATATGCAACACACCACACCACCACCGCACAAGACACATATCATTTCCCACTTTCATTTATAAGCCACTTCATTCACACTTACATAGTCCATTCATTTAATGTTAAATTAATTAAATCCATTTACCACACATTCATTTCTATTCAATTTCATTTATTTACTATATTTTATTTTTGTTTCAACATCATAATTTATTCCATAGATAACCAGGAAACTAATAAAACCACCACACAACAACTCACAATCTCACAATAACCATCGTCACCACGTTACATCGGCCAACCATCTCACCAAAACAACCACATATCACAAAAAAAATATTGCACATCACAAACCACCACACAACCAAAACCAACTCACCACATCATACACCACAACCTCATCACACAACACATACACACGAAACAACACCACCACAAATCATCACTATAACACAAATTCACATGTCACATCCATGCCCACTAACCATCACATTACAACCCCACATATCACAAAGCCAAACTGGTCACCTCAATCACCATACAACAGCCTACAACATACAATGAAACACAACAAAAAACCTCTCATAGAAGCAACATACCCCAACTTCCACAATTAATTCACGTTTTTCTATTACATTACCCCTTTAATTTTTATGGACATTATAGCAGACATGATATTCCATGGGAAGCTAATTAATTAACAAAATATTCGTTTATTTCCCTATTTGTCAGGGTGAAATCACATCAAAATAAAAACTTAAAACTAAAATATTAGATCAATAACAATAAAAACAAGGTAGAATATTTGTATAAAGAATAAAATACCTGATTTGAGATGATTCAGATGGATTTTCACTTGTTCAGATGGGGGAGTTCGAGAGAGGATCCGAGTGCCGTATTAATTTTAGGGTTCTGTCACGACTGGGGGAGAGCAGTGGCCCAATTGTATTTGGGGAAAAGCTTTACCAAAGGTTTTTAAAAACCATTGGGAAAGGGTTTTTCAGGGTACTCATTCCCAACGGTTCAATAGAACCGTTTCCAAAGGGGTTTCCATTCCCAACGGTTTTATAAAACTGTTGGGAAAGGGTAACTTGAGCACCCCTTTGCCAACTGTTTTATGGAACTGTTGGGAAAGGGTTTCCTAGCCCTTCTTTACCAACAGTTTAAGAAAACCTTTGGTAATGAAACGTGGTTACAAATCACATTTCTAGTAGTGTAAGTCAATTATGTGATGAAGGTTACCTTGTAAATTTTAGGAATGATAAGTGTTTAGTTCACAATTCTATGGATGAATATATTCTTACTGCCCATAGGAATGAGAATGTTTACACTTTGAACTTAGAAGACTTAAGAGGTCAAGATCATCCTTGATTAAGTGAAATTGAAGATCAATCTTGGATTTGGAATATATGGTTAAGACACTGAAACCTTAAGAACCTTATTAATCTCTTAAAGAAAAGATTAGTTAAGGATCTACCGGTTCTATGTTTTGATTCTTCAAAAGATTGTGACCCTTGTTAGTTTGGAAATCAACACAAATATAGCTTTAAATCTATTAGTGAAGTTTCAATATATAATGACCTACAATTAGTGTATATAGATTTATTTGGTCCTACATAAAATGGAAGTATTGGAGGAAAATATTATGTATTTTTTCTTATTGATGACTAAACTAGATACACTTGGGTCTATTTTCTAGTAAGATAATATGAAGCCTTTTCTTATTTTAAATTTTTTTGATCTCAAGTAAAAAATAAGAAAAACCTACCATTAATAACTATTCATAGGGATCATGGTGGTGAGTTTGTAAATTCGGAGTTTGAAACATTTTGTAGTAAGAAAGGTATTACTCACAATTTCTCAGCTCCTAAAACTCTTCAAGAAAATGGTGTTGTTGAAAGAAGGAACTAAATACATCAAGAGATAACCAGAACCATTATGAGTGAATATTCAATAGTAAAACACTTTTTGGATGAAGCTATAAGTACTAACTGTTATAATATAAATCAATTTTTGATAAGAACTTTTCTTGATAAAACTTCTTATGAGTTAAGGACTGGTCGAAAAGCAAAAGTTTCTTACTTCAAGGTTTTTGGTTGTATTGTTTTTATCTTTAATACTAATGCTAACTTAGACAAATTTTCACCAAAATCCAATGAATAAATTTTCTTAGGCTATTCTACTAACTCTAAGTCTTATAGGGTTTTTAATAAAAACACTTGTACTGTGAAGAAAATGGTATATGTTAAATTTGATGAAACCGATCCTTTTGTTTTCAAACAACCTATTTTAAATCCTCGAGATATATTTTCTAAAAATGATCAACAACCTATAGTTGAAGATTATTCTAAGGAAAATGTTCACAAAAATATTCCTGATGGGTTTACCCCTGAATATTTTCTACTATATGTTGATGATCAAGTTTTACAAAACCCAAATCAGTTGTTACTTAGAAATCATCCTACTGATAATTTCATAGGAGATGTCAATCAACCTGTAAGGACTAGAAGTTCCTTAAGGAATGAAATTAAACATATTGTTTTTCTTTCCTAATTCAATCCAAAGACTCTTGAGGAAGCCTTAGGTGATGAATATTGGATAATGACTATGCAAGATGAACTCAATGAGTTTGTAAGGAATCATGTCTGGATCTTGGTTGAGATACCTAAGGATACATCTGTTATTGGTGTAATATGGGTCTTCAGAAATAAATGTGATGAAAATGGGATTATAGTTAGAAATAAAGCAAGGTTAGTTGCTAAAGGTTATAACCAACAAGAAGGCATAGACTATGAAGAAACCTATGCACCAGTAGAAATACTTGAATCTATTCGAATACTTTTAGAATTTGGAGCATTCTATAATTTTAAACATTACCAAATGGATCTAAAGTGTGCTTTCCTTAATTAATATGTGTAGGAAGAAGTCTATGTAGACCAACCTCTTGGTTTCTAAGATTCATAACACCCTATTCATTTGTATAAAATTACGAAAGCTTTATATGGACTTAAACAAGCCCCTAGATCTTAGTATGCTAGACTTACATGATTTTTACTTCAAAAAAACTATTCTAAAGGAACCGCAGATCCAATAATTTTTATAAAGAAAGATAAGAAAGGCATTTTAATTGTACAAATATATGTTGATGAAATTATATTTGGATCAACTCAACAATCCTTAACATATTTCTTTTCAGATCTTATGAAGTCTGAGTTTGAGATGATTATGATGGGTGAGTTAACATTATTTCGTGGTTTTCAAATTTCTCAAAAACTAGAAATAACTTATATATCTCAACATAAGTATCATCAAATATATTCTTAAAAAGTTTGGGTATGATAACACAAAGAGTATAAGTACTTCTATTGGAACTTCTAATACTCTTGATATTGATGAAGCGGGTAAAACTGTGGATCAAACATCTTATAGAGGAATGATAGAAAGTTTACTTTACTTAACATTAAGTCGACCCGACTTAATGTTTTCTATTTTCTTATGTGAAAGATATCAAGCATATCCTAAGGAATCGCATCTTAAGGCTGTGAAGATAATTTTCCAGTAATTAAAAGGAACCTTGGATTTAGGACTTTTCTATTCCTATGGAAATATTTTTGAACTAAAAAGATTTTCGGATATTGATTTTTCTGGTTGTAAAATATATAGAAAGAGTATATCCAGAACTTGTCATTTCATAATATATTCTTTAGTTTCTTGGTCTTATAAGAAACAAAACTCTATAACACTTGCCACTGTTGAAGCAGAATATGTAGCAGCTGGAAGTTGTTGTGCTCAGGTGTTGTGGATGCAACACACACTCACAGATTATGACATGAGCTTTACCAAAACTCAAATCATGTGTGATAACACTAGTGCAAAAGCATTAAGTAAAAACCTAGCTCATCACTCCCATGCTAAGAACATAGATATTAAGCATCACGTTATTAGGGATCACACACTCAACTAAGATATAATTCTACAATTCATCGGAACGCAAGAACAACTTGCTGATATTTTTAACAAATCATTACCATCTGATAGATTTAAATATATTAAATAGAAGCTAGGAATGATATCTGTGACATAATCATTCATATATACTTCTTGTTTAATCATCTCCTAACATTAAGATACTCTTAAATTCATGGGGAGTACATATGTTTGAAAATTTTAAGGAAATCTAACCTTAAGAAAATTTTTCCTTAAATCAAATCATCTTTAAGTTTTTTTTCTTTCAAAATTTTTTGTCTATTTTGAAAATCCTGGAATTGAAATTCTCAGAATCCATATTCCCGGAGTTAAAATTCTTGGAGTAAAATTTCTGGTGTCTAGTTTGTTTTTCCGCAAGAAAATTTTCTTTGATACTGATAATTTCTTCATAGATTCCTTAAAGATATATTTACTTACCCCCTAGTTATTTTCCTACAGTTCTATTTGTTATAATTTAATTCTTTTAAGAATTTTTTTCTTCGGATTCATATTTTCATAGAATCCAAATTTTATTTTTCTAAAACCTCAAAACTTTGGTATGAATATATCTTTTCAGCCATCTTCAAACGTTAGATCATTTTGGACAAATCACAGCCGTTTGATTTCTTTATGGGAGTTGAAAGGTCATAGTTTTCCTATATAAGGTCTACCCCACTTCATGAGGAACCCACTGGTTCCTTAAGCCTTCAAGTCGAAGTTATGATGCTTCAGAGTTTTTCATTCCGGATTTCTTCAGAGATTTATTACAGATCTGAATGTCAGGATGTTCTGACCATATGGAAGTCAAAGAGAATAAAGACAGAATGATATTTCGGGAGAGACTTGTATGTTCATAATTTTTTAATCGGTATGACTCCCTCATCTATAATATTGTTAAAAGTAATAATTGAGAGAGTATTTGTTTAAAAAAGACAAGGTTCAAGATCCTGTATATTCATAGCTTTTCGTACAGTTTTATGACTCTGTCAATTTATTTGAGAATGATGATAAGGAATTTTTCATATTTAAGGCTTATGAAAAGTCTTACACCGTTCTATGCCTAAAACAACTATTTTTTTGAAGATTACATATGAAGGATAAGCCCTCATAGATTCTTAAAAAATCTCAGATAATTATGGTTCTTTCAAGAAGAACCGTGCTTTAGAAAGTCTCAGCATTAAGAGAGTTAAGACTCTTAAGCTTGCACACTTATCAGTGGACCATAGGTTGGTGGCATTATGGATGCAGGGGTTATTTATTCCAAGTAAAGGGGATAAATATTTCTTAAAGACATGGGAAACTCCATTACTATAATTTCTCATCAATCTCAGGAAGGTTAATTTTGTAAAGTATATTTTCCTTACAATTAATGCTATGAATGACGGTACCATCAAGTCTCAAATTCTCATGTACCCAGCCACTATTTCAAGGATAGTTGTTATGGTTTTAGCCGAAATGAAAATTTCATGAAATTCCACATTAAAGCCTTGCAAGATTCTGTTGCTAAGTGAAGATACACTGAAGATAATGAAACTTTCTTATAATCTGGACTCTAAGAAGTTTTAAGAAGTTGTGAAACCAGAAGTTCAAAAACCCGTATTGAAGGAAACCATTTCGGAAGCGACCAAAGCGGCACCGAAAAAGTCAGTACCAGAATCTTACAAAAGTGATCAAAAGAATAAAAAGTTGAATGTGGTTTCTCATGATGATCATATCTCAATTGATAAGGCCTAATTTCAACCAGTGATAAGGAAACCGAAGGCTTACCCTGATGATATCGTTGCTGGCTGGAAGAAGTTAGCTAGATCCAGGAAGGAAGGGGATCCAATCTTTGGGTTGAATCCAGCAGTGGAAAAGTATTTAATGGTTCAAAATATGGATGTGTTAGAGAAAAAAGCTAAGGAGAAGAAGCATAAAAGAAAGACAAATGAGTTAGAGATTATACAATCCTTGCTAAAGGGAGTAGAAAAGTCCTCTGAAAATCTATCACTACCAGATGTCACTCTGGAACCTATGAAGGCAAAGAAATCAGTAGTAATGCAAAAACATATTATGGAATCACAAAAATAAGAACAACAAGAGGATGAGATTATTCAAGAAGAAGAAAATGATGTTTTTAGACAAGTTGAGGAGATTGTTGCAACAACAAGAGTTTCTACCGAAGGAGAAGAAGAAGAAGTTGAGATCGAAGTCGAAGAAGTAGAAGAGATATAAGAAGAGGTTGATGTAACCGGAGATGAAGTTGAAATTCATGAATCCTTAAATAGTGATACTAGAAGTGAAGAAGAGAAAGAATAGGAAGAGATTCAAGGAGGATCTATAGATATTGATGCTATACAAAATGAGAAAGTCCTTTAGGGTTCCAAACCCTCTACAATGCTAAAAGTTGATAAAGGGAAGGCCATTATGGTTGCCCCTTTGGATGCCGATTCATCTCAAAACATTGAGAATCTGTAATCTTCTACTCCAAAGGACAATAAAGAAGAATCCGACTCTGAGTCCTCGTCATCTATGGGTGATGAATTTGTAAAAACTATATTAAAGAAATTAGTAAGTACCATTCCGGTACTTTCTAACATAGATTCCCGGAGTCAAATGATACAGCTTACCTTAATCCAAAAGATGGATTCAACATCTATGATGATGGAAATGGTTATAAAAGGTAAAGATGATCATAATAATCTTATCATTAATTAAAAAGATAAAACATTTTCATGTCAGAACATGATGATCCAGACCCAAACCTTATCAGATAAAGGTCTACAATTCTTGGACTTCATGGAATCGACAAAGGGAGATTTTAATGATGTAGAAAATGTGCTGTCCAAAGTCCAGACTTCTCTCTCATATAAATTCTCAAGTAAGTTAGCTAAGAGGAAAAATGAAGGAAAAAATCTTCTTGATCAAGTGAATACTGTAAGCTAAGTTGTAGATTATCATAAAGGAATATCTGTTGTTCTTGTGAAGAAATCAGATTCACAATAGGAAGTGATCAAAGTTCTTGAAGATAAGAATCAGTCTCAAGAATTTCGGATCCAGGATTTGGAGAAGAGGGTAGTTGGGCAAGATGCCTTGATAAAGAAGCCTCAAGAAGATAACAAGGAGGTAAAAAATATTAAGTCCTTGGTGAAAAATCTTCTTTCAGAGAAGAAGAAAGAGGGTTGATATTTTTTTTCCATGACGAATTTTTGTTGTATTTTCTTTCATGTGAAACTTAATGACAATTTCCTTGAAAAGCTTTTATATATTTTGTCTTGTGTATATTTCTTTCTAGCCTTACAGGTTCCTCTCCATTCTTTTTTTTAAAATCATAAATGGGAAGAATTCTATCAAAGGGATAAGTTAAAGGAAGAAATTTACAAAGTAAGAATTTCCTTTGGGTAAAATCTAAGGAAAAATAAATTTCCTAACCTTCATTCATAAAGAGGATTTCTACATCTAAGGGGGAGTCTCTATAAAAAAAAGAATATATATACGAGGGGACATTTACGTACTCAAATAACTTCTACACAAGGGAAGAATAATTTACCCTAAGTTATACACTTAAGGGGGAGCTAAGTGTTTCTATCTCTAAGAATTTATTTTTCCTTTGTAATTTTTTTTCGAAGTTGTTTCTGCTTTCCAAAAAGTGAGAGATTTTTAGGTCTATAAGACCTCTCAATTTATTAAGCTTTTGTTATGAAAATCACAAACACCTTATTCGTAATTTTTTTTCCTTATAATTTCATATATTTTCTTACACTTACATAAATTACCTTATAACCAAATTTTTTTATATTTGTTTTGTTAAATATATTTTTAATAAGGTTTTTTTGAAATCTGTTTTACTATATCAGAAATGTTATTAAGGTTCTAAAATTTGTTTCATGGTTATACCATACCCGAATTCCTTAAGACAATGTTTTCCATTCCCTGTTAGTCAATGCGATACTGATTTCCATCTTGAATGAAATCCAGTACCATATTTTCCTTATACTTAGATTTCCATTATTTCAGTTTTCTAATATTCTTAAACTCTGAAGTCCTAGTTATCGGTACTGAAGTTCCTTAAGACAAATTTGACATTCTGATACTAGAAATCCCAATACCGAATTCATTGTACCGGTTTTATTCTGTCATGCAGTAAATCCTGATACTGATACTGGAATTTATAAAACCGAGTTTTCATAAAATATTTTCTTATATTTACTCATACTGATTTTATGGAAATCCATTTAGAAATTCATAATTCTATAATTTATTATTCAAAGCTTTATTTCTTAGAATTCTAAACCTTTTAATTACTTTCATGTCATTTCAATTTTATTGGATTCCAAGTTTCTTACACTTAAGTTGTAAGATATTTATATTCTTGGTTGGGTATATAAAACGACGTCATTTTTTCTATTATAAACTAACCATTGTATGTTTTCCACATGTCCATGTCCCTCTGAGATTTAAGGAAATATGAACGTTGGAGTGGAACTGATCGGTAGTTTTCTGATGCCTATAAATAGGACCTCAGATGATGAGATCAAGAGATAAGAACACACAAATACTTCACAAGTTCACACGCTTGCATTTTAGAGTTCATCTCTCTAAAATTAAAATGATCTAGAGTGAGAGGCTCTTATAAACTCTCAGGCTTCATATAGAAAGTTTGAACGGCTTGTTCAAACATTGCATCGTGCAGAGGTGCAATTTACTTAAAATCAGAGACTTCGGGTTGGGAATTCAAAGGTGCCTATTTCCTTACAAATCGAGGGCTTGTGGGGATAGCAAGACAGTTACCAATCTTAGGATTGAGGGCTTACCCAGGTTTGGGTAAGACAGAATTTCTTATAATTATAAAACAAGGGACCTTTATCCAAGGTTGTTGGATACCCTCCTCTTTGAGATAAAATAAAATTGTAATTTTCCACTGTTTTGTAAAAGTTAAGATGTTTTCTTTTTTGCATAAACTTTCTAACTTTTATTTCTGATTGTAAGAGATTTTATACGCCTTGTGGTAGAATATCTTTGTAAGAAAAGTTTCTTAAGATTTAGACTTAAGTACTATATATTTCTCTAAGAAGGTAATTTCTTATTAAGGTGTTGTGAATTTTGTTTATATAAAAAAAATTTAAGAAAATTTTAATGTATACAATTCACCCCCTCTTGTATATTGTGGATATTTATTTCTATTGCGATCCTAATATTGGTATAGAGTAGTATATCATACTCCATACCTTCTTAAAACTCCTTACAGATAAAGCAATCTACATTGTCGAATTCTTTATTGCCTTGTAATCATGGGCCTGGTGGATTTTTCTTCACACATGTAACAAACGTCCATTCACAATAGTCATGTTCCATGATCACTATTTCCACATTTATTGGAATTTTCTAATTCTATTCTTCCATTCTTCCGTTTTTCCTTAATTATTTTTCTAGAGTACTCAACATCCCTCTTCTTATCATGCTTCCATTTGAATCTATATGGCTTGAAAAATTCATTCTCATTCTTGATGAAAGATGATACTATATCATTGTATGATTATAATGTTTCAGAGACTAGTTAACATTATAGAATTGGTAAATACCATCCAAGAAATATTCAATATTTCCCCTTGGATTACATATGTAGCTTGAAATTTTCTTTGATAACCTTCTAAAGAAATATTCATTCATAGAAAAATTTTCATCCTCTCTCTATCTCAGAATAAAAAATTTATTCTCTGTATCTGCTCATTTTTTGTGAATGAAATATTTCTCCAATAAAATTTCATGAAAATGCTTCCATTATGTATTTTCAATTTCTTCATCCACTGTGTTTTGAATTAATAACCCCCATTGGTACGCATCTCCAGATAGATGATAAACTACCATGATAAGCTCCTCTATTTTTTTACTTCCCAAAAAGTGAAATATATTCTTTAAGAAGTTTATCCATTACTCAACTAAAATTGTATTTGTTTTCCGATTGAATTATGAAGTTTGTTCTCATAGGAAGTATTCTAACATTGTTACATCGCATTGTGGTATGATCTTCTCCATGCAAGTAAGGTTATTTATCATAACACGATCTAGCTATCCTAGTATAGTTATAAGTTGTTCATCTCCAGTTATAGCTCTAGATAATTTTCTTGAAAATTAGGGAAATCTCTACATGGAATATGATCATCGATACATTTTCTATTTCTTTCAGTAGGTTCCAATTTTAATAATAGAATACACTAGATTAGATTATTAAATTTTATAATTAATTTAACACTTAAATTTTAACTAATTTCAAAATAATAAGCTTTCTTACCTTGGGAATATTCTAAAAGTTATTTATAGGGTTATATTTCCATAATATATGTTTTCTTAAATCTAGTATCAAAATTCTCTACTAAACAATGTCTAATACCAATTCTAGAGACCCAGACCCTAGTAGCCCAAAGCTATTTTTATGCATTATTAAATTGGTATAATAAATAAGTAAATAACATCCCATGGGACAAAATATTTTGTTATATATGGAAATATATATACTAACATAAGAATTTCATTACTACTTGAAATTAAATACTACATAGTTACTTCATTGGAGAAACCCATATTCTCAAAGATTATCAGTGCATGTCAATCAAAATAAAAATCATGGAATATTGTTGAAAAAAAACATAAGCGGTGTGATCAAATTATCAGAAAGGGTATGCATACCCTATAAGATATCATAAATAGTAATAATAAAATAAATAAAGGTGAAATATTAAGAAATTATTCCATTAAATCATAATGTTTAAAATAATATGGAAATAATAAAAGATGATTAAATAACAATATATAAATAATCACATGAAAATGATATGTACCCATGAATATTCTACTAGTTGAATAAACAATTGGATTATCAATAACTAATCTCATAATCATAGAATTCATAATGCGAGACATCACAAACATACCATCAAGGCTTAGACCAAGAAGTCTACATAAATGTTTAAGGCCTCAGGAAAAACGTAGTCTAGTTTGAATGATGATATCTATTAATGCATCGAGGGGATATAACGGGCCTCAACCGACACTTGATCAGTACAATGTATTCCTCATATGAATGAGGTGAAATATAATAAACATATATATTCATATTGAAACTATAATATAAAATGTAAATAATTTCCCCAATCAAAAAAACATAATCATAAACAATCTAGAGTAATATGGATAATGGTATCATGTGAGTACTTCCCCATTCAAAATGATCATAAAACATTGAATAAAATATGGTATATAGTACCATAAGAGATAAAACTCAATTTATTCATAATATTTAATAGTAATTTTTGACATAAATGAAAATAATATAACAAAATCATTGAAAATATCATTAAAGATACATTTTTTACTATGGAATGATTTATTTGAAAATTTGTTCTATTTTTAAGAATTTTTTATTGGAAATAACCTTGTAATATTTTAATGGATTTCAAAAAAAAATTATGCATCATTAATGATGGAAGATCCACTCATTCTGTATATGTTAAACATGATATTTCATTTAAACTTTTAGAAAACGACATTTAAAATAGTATTTTCTTATAATAAATAGTGAGCATTAACCAAATTAATCAAGTATGTGTATCAAATATAAATCCATGTAAAACTAGTGTAAATAAAATATAATATAATAAAAAGTTTTTTCACACATACTCATAGAATGAAATAATCTTTGGAGTAAAAATTCTAACTAAAAGAATATAAATTTGGCTAAGAATTCCATTACCACTTTGTAATTAGTCAGATTGTATGCCCCATAAAAGTAATAATTATCAAATGAAACATTATATACCATTAAAATAAAGGGATTTATGATAATATATATACAATGGATGTATAAATACACCACACACAAGGATTTAGTGGTGAATAAGGAATATCTCATATAAATAAAAGTGAAAAAATATTACCCTTACCTTATGTCTGAAATCATTCTGTACTTATACATAATGTCACAAATAATCAAATTAGATTCATTAATTACTTAATTAATAACCTATTCAACATAATTTTATTTATTTTAATTTTTTTTATGGCTATTTTGATGGGTTATAATGTTTTATTGCATTATTCCTGGAGTGTCTATTTCATGGTTTTATGGTCGGTTCCCTTGAGTATCAATATGGGAGTTATTTTCAAATGGAAGAAAAACTACAAAAGTAGAATGAATTTATATAAATATACTTCCATTATATTAAATGGTCCTCATATATAATTTGGTTATATGGTATGAAGATGTTTCATTATAAAAAATGCTTATGAAAAATGATTAGTTTATTCTTGTGGTTTTTATGACCATCATGAACTAGTAATGTTTTATTTAATGTTATGTTTATATACTAGTCACATAAAATTAAATAAGTTTAATAAAAATATTATAACCTTCATTAACAATCAATTTTTTATGACCACACTTGAAGTAATTAATGGAAAATGACAACTTGTCATCCATGAAGGCTGTGAATCAACACCTTACTAATGATGTTTTAATTTTTAGAAAAAAAAGAAGAGGATATGAGATTTTATGATGGATATCCAATTAAAAAAAATACAATTTTAGTATATACATGATAAAAGAGTTATCAAGAAACTTTTGATAGTGGTAGTGGGGGGAACAATAGTAAAAGAAAAAAAATAAAATATAAAGAGGGAGGGTCTTACCTCTTGAGTACCCTCCCCTTCAGAACCTTTTTAATGCACTTGGAGGTGGTATTTTCGTAATAATAGTAGGTCTTGAACATGGGGAAGAGGTTTTGGAGGATAATTGGTAAAAATATAAACAATATAGATGGATTATAAGGCATGAGGAGAAGAGGTATTGAGGGGTGGTATTTATAGTGGGAGGAGAGGGGTGTTTTTGATTATTTAATTCATTTCTTTATTATTCTGGATCAAGACTATCAATAGTTTTTATTATTATGACAAAGTATATTAAATAGAGCATGTAAGTTAGAAATAGTGATTATTACATTTGAAATGAATCAAAATTTCATGTATTTTTCTTATAATTTTAGATATTGTAAATTGCAATATTTCACTATTCCTCAAAACTTCAACTATTAGAGAAAAATCCCAAAAAACTATTTCTAACCATTTTTTTGATGTTTAAATTTAAAATATAGACTCAATTTTAATAAAATAATTTTCAAAAATATTTTAAATTTAATTTTTAAATAACAAAATCTTGTATTATAAAAATATTGATTTTAAAATTACATCCTATTTTATGACAACATGAAAAATTAATTATGGTTTCATCAAATGATATTATAATTATAATGAAAAAATTTTATAATTTATGAATATATTTTATGAAAATAAATATTCATTTTAATAATTAATTAATTATAATATTGTTAATAAACATTTTCATTTCACAAAAATAACAACAATTAATTTATCGTTTTACAACATTTATTTACTTATTTTTTGATATAAATATTTCAAATTTTAATTTATGAGATATCTAAATTTAATTTATACTCTCATAGGTGAGGATGTTATTTTAATGTCTATATTACTATTTCTAATAGTCAAATAACTCTTCCAATTGTTATGTTAATATTTAATATTAAATCATGGTTCATTTAATCTTGGTGTTTCATGCCACATAAGTTATCAAAGAGGTTATATTTAAAAGAGACTTATCATAAACTATTTGGGTGTTGCAACTACAACTAAGTGTATTAGTGCTATAGATGCATCCAATTTCCAATATCCCGAAAGAGATATATTTCTAGGAAAACCATATTCTCAAAATATTACAAACAATATAGATGTTATCCAATACATAAAGATATTTCATGGGTTTTCACTAAAGTTATATAATTCTAATATGCATATAAAATTTTCATTATTCCCTTATAACATCATGTTACTTGTTTTCAGGTACCCCCCGACCCTTATTTTGTTTATGCTTGGGTTGGGGCTTATCTCGGGTTGTTTTATGTTAAATTTGGAATTTTTTCGAGGCAATTTGGACTGTGTAAAATTTGTGCATTATTTTCCCAAACTATACACCCTCCCCGTGAGAACCGTGAAACATTGGAAAGTGGGGTAATTCACATTTGGTGTATGATTTGAAATTTTTATCACCAACCCAGTAGAAACTACGCACACCAGTGGAGGGGGCACAATCAAGGAGAATAATTTTTCTACTTAGGTGGCCCTACCCAACTAACCACACATCATAATTCTTTATTTTGAAAAAATATTTTAATTTACTAAACAAACCTATTTAAGCCCTACTAGACCCACAATACTCTTAAATTGATTTCCTATGATTTGGAGGTTCATAAGAACCAATTTTGGGTGCAAAAAAACCAATTCCTTGTTGTATCAAAGCGAGGTATATCTCATTAGATATCATCCAGGTTTGATCTAGATCTCAATTTCCTTCATCCTTCATTGGAAAATCTCATTGTGGGTGTTGTACATTGTGATCAACAATATTAAAGGTTAGTGGTTTCATTTTAGACTGTTTCATATAATTAAACCTTGATTTTATTGATTTGATTATATTAGCATCCATTTGATTTATATAAACCCAACTTGTTATGATTTGGAATTAGAATTTGAATTAGCATGTATTTTGGGAAAAACCTAAAATTCAAATTAATTTAGAATTTTGGTTATATTTTGACATTGATGAAATTTCTAAAATTATTTGAGATTTGATTTTATAAAAGGGATTAAATTGAATTAAAAGAAATTATGATTGGTTTTTTATTAAAAAGGTATTAAATGATAAAAACACATGTTTTGATTTTGAATTTTATTTGGAATATTGATATGGAAAATTTGGATATTAAATAGTAAATGATGATTGAAATTGTAATGTGATTATTTTCCCAATATTTATTTATTGATTGATCAAATGTGAGCCCCGTATTTAGTGGGTTTACTAGGATAAGTATGTTAGGATGGTAATTTCCTAGAAACCAACTCATGGTGAAAACTATAAAAAAACTATTTTGGTATATCATAACCCTGATGGGATTTTTATGGGACCTATTAAGCATTATTCTGAGGTATGTGTGTACACATATTGATGGGATCATTGATATAAGCGTGTGAGGATCCTATAAAACGGAATTATCATAACATAGATTAATTAACTATAGTGATTTCTATGATTATTTTTATTATATATAACATTAATTTTGAAACTATTTTACTCAATTACTACTGATTTATATAAACTTTTTTCTATAATATATTTATTTAATCTATGTTTGAAATATTTTCCATCATTTTGAAGTGAAAGCATATTTTTTTAAATAGGAAATTGTAATGACATTCCCTATTCTTTAAAAATTCGAAAGAATTATTTGGTTTATTATTACAAAATATTATAATGAAACATTTGGTTACACCATAAATGGATTTATAGATCACAACTTAACATTTACTTTGAGAATTTATGGATTTCTTTATTCCAATTTTGAGAAAAGGCAAAGAACCACTTGGAGGTGGTGGATGTTCTTTATCCATTGGGTTTGGAGAGATGATTACTTTGATTTGTTTGTGTTTTATCTTTAGAGTTGTGGAATAATTTGATGATGTACTATTTGAGGTCTTTATATAACTATTTGGTTTCTAGTACTTCTACTATTTATGTTTTTGAACATACTTACATTTATTGTTATCATCCACTATTTTGTGAAAAATTTCTTCCCTCTTTTTTCTTGTATGTTACCTGGAGCTAGTTTCCAACCTGTGAGGATTAGGGATGACCTTAGGGACATGTTAGTACCAAGTCAAGTATTAGGGTAATCTTTTTTTCATGCTAGTATTTGGTAAATTCATATCAGAGGTTCAGGTTTAGCATTGTTCCTCGATGTCAGTATGCAGTTTGCAATATCTTATCTAGACATAGAAGGTAGTTGCATGTGAGCGCATGCCCACATCTCATCATAAAGAGTATTAAGTCACTATGGGTTGTTTAATAATGATTCCTCAAGTAATTAAATTTTTAAATATATAATTTTACCTATATTATATTTTGATAGGTAAAATAAAAAACTTGATATCTCGTCTGATGTGATTAATTTTTCTATTTCACTTATTTGAGTTGTTGATCTTAGTAAACTTATGATGTATTACATGTTGTTTGTGGATGTTTCATAGAATCATAAATCTAATAAGACATATGAATAGGATCTAGGGGGAATATTTTGATGAACCACAACATGTAAATACTCCTATAGACTATAATTTCATTGAAATTATTTTCCATGTTATCCAATCCCTTGGATAGGAACCTGAACCCATTACTATTCAAGTTCTAGTTATAGAACCTCAAAAAGATGAATCTCATAATAATTTCCATGAGTTCCTTCACAAGAATCCACCAACATTCCAAGGCTCTAATGGTCATCAAGAGACTAAGGATTGGTTAAGGAAGATAGAGGTTTTATTTGAGTTCGTTGAAATGCGTGTTCTGATCAAATTGAAACTTTCCACCTTCAGGGAAGATAGACCTAGCATGATATCACGGGACTTAATGGTGATGGAGAAGAATCATGGGTGTTCATAGTGGAAGAAAATTATAGATATTTTCACTGATCAATTATACATAGATTCTATGGTATTATCTTAAGATATGATGTTTTTTAACTCAAATATGATGACAAGACATTGACGAAGTATGCAAACTAATTATCCGATCTTGTGCAATTTTTACCTAAGATTATATAAAATGAGAATATTAAAACCTCATGGTAAGATATATTCATTCAATCCAATATTCATTCTTAGGATTTCTTGCTGAATCAATCTTCATATACTGAGGTGTTGGGAATGGCATTGATGGTTGATCTTGACCTAACTAGTAATTCAGGGTTAATGAAAGTTACTTTTTCTTAAAGTAAATGTTTTGTGAGTTACATTAAAAGAAAGAGGAAGTGTGATGAGTCTCATGGTGGATCTCAAATGTAGGTTTCTTCTAGGCATGCTTTAGTTCCTAGTAGGTGATCATTTACTTTCTTCTAGTGTGACAACAATGGGTATTTAAAATAAGATTACCCTAATATACCCAAGACATGTAGATCTTGTGGGTGATCATTCCACTTGATGAATTTATGTTATATCTTATCAAATCTACATAGTGTCATGGGATCATCAATTCCTAAATTTAATATAGTAAAATTAGATTCTTCATGAACAAAGGGGTTTCATCCACAAATAACTCAAATGAAGCTTCTTCATCCAGTGGAAGACTCTCCAAATAAAGATGATACAAGTATATCAACTATGAGAGGTTCCATAATTATATATTTATCTATATTTATTTATTTATTTATTTTATATTGGTTCATCTAATTAATTTATATCGACTAATATTTTTAACCTACTAAATCTCACTACACAAGTTTTGTTTTATATGCTGGATATTACTACGCCCCTTAACGAAGAGAGGGTGGGGTCCCTATTTTCCTTCATGTGTCTTCTTTTTATAAAACATTAAAATGATTTTTTATTTTATGGTTCTCAATAAGAATGATATTGCTTCCATTTTTTGGATGGATTGGACTACTCCAAGTAATACCCATATTGACTATTATCTTCAACATTTCTCTTTTACTAAGCCTGATAGGTTATACCGTATCATTCAAGGAGAATGGAACATATGGTTAAGTATATCCAAAAAATATTATCCAGATTTGGTTAAAGTAATATAATTTCTTGATTTTGATTTAGAGTTGGAATCTTTGAGTGATGATATCACTCTGGTTTTTTTCGAGTTTCCCAGTGGTTTTACTTATATTTATCTAATTTGGCACCAATAAGAGAGGTAGATTTTTATATTTATTTAGTTCATGGTACTCAACTGATATCTATTCATTATTACCATATAGAACCAACTAACACGAAAGAATTGAAGTATAAGTTGGATGATAATTTAGAGAAAGGATTTATACACTTAACTGTGTCACCTTGGATGATTCAAATTCTCTTTACTAAGAAATATGATGGAACAATTCACCTATTTGTTGATTACTAAAAGCTGAATGAGTTATGGTAAAGAATATGTTTTCATTTCTATTGATTGGTGTTCTGTTTGAAAATATGAAAATTGATAATTGGTTCTCAAATATTTATCTTCGATAAGGTTACCCACAATTGAGTGTAAAAGATTATGAAATTTAGAAAAATTCCTTTTGGAGAACTTTTTCCCTTTATAATATATTTTTATTCCATTTTATCTAACAAATAATCCATAAGTCTTTATGGATTTGAGGAACATGACCTTCCATGAGTATCATAATATGGTCATGGTATTCTTTGTGGTCGACATCCTAGTTTATTCTTAGTACAAGGAGGATCAAGTGTGTCATCTGAGAGTAGCTTAAGAATTGTTGACAAATCACATACTTTATGCCAAGCTATCAACAATGTAATTTATAGATTTTAGAAGTTAATTTATTGGTAAATGTGGTCTTAGAACATGGTAGGTTTTTTGATCCTGATATGGTGAAAACTATTAGGACATGGGAGAAAGCATGAATCCTTTTTGAGATTTAGAGCTTCTTGGGTTTACCTATATATTTTCACTGATTTATAATGGATTTCATGAAGTTTTATTCACTAACGAACACTCTCTATTGGAAGGTAGTGATGTTTTTATTGAATGAGAAATTTAAGAGTTATTTAGTTGAGCTTAAATGCATTTTTTACTTTTGCACCAGTGTTGACTCTTTTAAAGGATGATAAAGGCTAAGTACTCTTTGGGACACATCAGGTTTGGGTTGTGTTCTTATGAAGGTTTATCATGTGGAATTCTATGGTTCTTAATAGCCTATTCCACTTTAAAATAATTACCCAACACATGATCTTAAACATGCAACTATGATTCATGTTATTGAGATTTGGTGGAAATACCTTTTCAGGTAAATGTTTACCATGTATTTCGGCCATAAGATATTGGGTTATATTTTCTTTAAAAAATATTTGAATCTATACAAGAGGTGCTTGTTGGAGTACGTACAAGACTTTTATATTAACATTTCTTATACTTCAAGGAAACAAGATGTTGTTGAGGATTTTTTTAGTAGGAAAATCATGACCCAAGCCATGAATAAATCATATGAATAGTGGATTTTGATATATTTTTATCATGGTTTCTTGTTGGAGTCCTAGAAAAGTATTTTGAGGTTGTCTTATCTAGTTTTCTGGTGACCACTTCTCTTCACAAGATGACCCATTTGAAAAAATAAATTGATTATTAATTCTATGGAATTATTAACTATCTTCATGGTAGAGATACAGTTGGTGAGTGTTAGTTATCCATGGAGAGAATTATGTGTTTATGGAAATGATGCATTATACTACTTCCTGTAAGAAAAGTCATGATGTGGGATTTCTATAATTCTCAATGGGCAGTGCACCTAGTTAACAAAAAGATATTTTATGACATGTGGTGATGAATATGGTGGCTATTTATGAGGTGAGAAATCATTGACTTTGATTCATGCTACTATACATTCCAACAGGTCAATACTGAGCACTAAAGACCTTAATGTTTTATTCAACCACATCCAATGATTACATGGATGTTATATAAAATTTAGATGGACATTTTGGTTTGGTTTCCTCGTACACTTTTGTAGAATAATTTGATATGGGTTCATCATCTAAACAAATCAAATCACTTTATACATATTCATGATACAACCAAAGTTAAAGAGTTGGGAAATGTCTACATGGAAGATATTACTCATTTTCATGAAGTTGTATTTTTTACAGTCTCTAATACAGATCACTATTTACCTATCATTTTTAGAAAGGCCTTTAGAGGGTAATGGGATTTCAGGATCGTCTGAGTATGACATATCACCCGTAGATAGATGGCCAGATAGAAAGGTTTATACAGATTCATGAGGTCCTGAATCATGCACATGTCCATGATTTTAGTATATCTTAGGATAACCATTTGGGAATGTTTGAGTTTACTTATAACAATAGTTACTAGTTTGCAATTAGAATGGATTCTTTTGAGGCCTTGTATGGAAGGCTATGAAAATATCCATTATGTTGGTGAGATATTAGTGAACATTTCTTTATTGGATGAAGCTTCATCCAAGAGTTGATAGTTATGATTTTGTTGATTCATTAGATAATATTGACAGAACATAGCCAATATAAATATTTTTATGATCATCATTATAGACCAATTGGACATTTCAGTTGGAAACTAGGTGTTCTTGAAACTATCACATCATGTAGATTATTGATGGCTTTAGAGTAAAGGTATGCTCTATCCCCATTTTGTGGGGACTTTTAATGTTTTTTAGAATGCGGGGAAAGTGGATCATTATTTATAACTTCCACCAACATTGATGTTAATACATAATGTGTTATATGTATCTCAGCTACAAAAGTATCTCTCTAACTAATCTCATGTCTTGGGATGGGAGGATCTATATATTGAACCTAATTAATCTATGACTGAGAATCCAGTAGATATAGTTGATTCTATGGCCAAGTTACTTCATGGGAGGATGATACGTTTGGTCAATGTGCCGTGGAAACATGGTTCTAATATGCACGTGAGTTAGGAGATGCAGGAAATGATGAGAGAGTAGTGGCCTCATCTATTCAATATGGAAACGTCTTGATAGGCTTTATAGGGCTTTAAAAATCTTATGGTATAGAGGTTTTAACATATTGTTACATGTTTTTAGGTAATCCGTGATTCTTATATTGTTCATTATTGGGTTGGGGATTGTATCAGGTTGTTTCAGGTAAAATTTTGAATTTTTTAAAAGTCATTTGGGTTGTGCATGGTTGGTATAAAATTTTCATAAACTATGTTCCCTCCCAGTGAAAAGCATACAACCCTGGGTAGTGGTGGTTTTAATGGTTGGTGAATCGTTTAAAAAACCATGATCCCAACTAGTAGAAACTATGAACCTCATTGGGGGGGGGTGAATTCTTAGGGTGCACAATTTTTCTAACCATGTAGCCCAGCCTAATAAATATGCACACAATAATTTTTTATTTTGAGAAATTAGTTTAAATTAGTGAACCCCCTGGTTTAACCCTTGCTCAACCCCAATATGACCTAAATATAATTCCTAGGATTTGGAGGCTCTCAAGAATGAATTTTGGCTTCTCCAAACCCAATCCTTGGTGGCTCAATGAGTGGCATATCTTGTTAAACCTCCTCTAAGTACATTTCTTGATCTCCATTTCCACCACCCGTCATTGTAAAATCATGTTTGGGTGTTGTATATTTCAATCTTAATTATTAAAGGTAGGTGGTTGCATTTTATATTTTTCTATTTAATTAAAACATAATTTGATTTATTTTTTTGAAAAATAATTCAATTTATTTTTAGAAACCCAAATTGTTATGATTTGGTATTGTAATTTTAATTGGAATGAATTTTAGGAAAAAATTCAATTCCACTAAAATTTAAATTTTTGGAATATTTTCAAATTGATGGAATTTTTGAAATTATTTGAGAATTAATTTTACAAAAATGATTAAATTGAATTGATAAAAACCAATGATTTTTTTATTTAAATGACATTAAATGATGAAAATCCCATGTTTTGGTTTTGAAATTGATTTTTCATATTGAAATAGAAAATTTGGAAATTGAATTATAAATGATGATTTGATTTGAAATGAAATAATTTTACCATTATTGATTGGTTGATTGAGAATGTGAGAGGTTCTGTAGTCAGTGGGTTATTTGGAAAAAACATGATAGGGTGATAATTCATAAGAAGCATATTGGCAATGATAATACAAACAAAAACCTATTTATGTACATCATATCCCCAATGGGATGATGATGGGTCCTATTTATCCTGATTCCGAGGGATGTGTGTACACATATTTTTTAGATCACTCATATGACTGTGTAATGATCCTATAACGGGGAGCTATCATAAAATAGAAAAGATGACCATGGTGCCTTTTTGCGATTTTTTTGATTGTATATTCCATTGATTGTGAAATTGTCTTACTCATTCCTACTAATTTATATAAACAGTTTTATATAAAATGTATTTCTAAGACATGTTTGAAATATTTTCAATCATTTTGAAGTGAAAAAATGTTCTTTTTTTAAATAATCTATTATAATTCCATTCCACATTTTTAAAAAAATTGAATGCATCATTTTGTTTATTATTATTGAATATTTTTATGGAACACTTGGTGAGACCCTAATGGGATTTATATGTCACACCAAACCTTTTCATTTAGGATTTTTTTGATTTTCTTCTACTATGTCCAAGCAATGGAAAAGATTCACTTGAAGGTGGCGGATGTTATTGATCCTTTGGTGTTGGAGTGATGATTCCTTTAAGAATTTTTAGTTTTATCTTTATAATTGTTGTGGATTTTGATGATGAATAATTTTGGGTTTTTATCTACCTACTAGTCTTCTGGTTCTTTCCCTTACGTTTTTTTGCATAATGACATTTATCTATATTTTATGATTTTTTGGGGAAAACTTGTTCCCTATTTTATCTTGTATTATTCCAAGTTCTAGTCACCAACCCATGGAAATTGGGGATTCCCTTCAAACCATGTTTGAGTTTTCTCGAGTATTAGGGTACTAGGTTATTAGGTCTAGTTTATGACATGCCTTAA
The DNA here is from genome assembly GCA_963277665.1 of Viscum album. Lineage (NCBI taxonomy): Eukaryota > Viridiplantae > Streptophyta > Magnoliopsida > Santalales > Viscaceae > Viscum > Viscum album. Next base: position 967,510,650 of record OY728167.1, read on the forward strand.
AATAAAATCATATATTATTCAAAATATTTATCCATAACATTTAAATCTTGAACATCCTAAATATATAATACTTAAATTATCCTAAATAAAATTCTAATCTCCAAAGTTATCTAATACATTCCTTTAATACAAGCTATGATGGACTATACCCACACCCCCAAACCTGGTGCTCATAGACACATACTTGTCATACTTCCTTTGATACTAATTGTAAAAACTTGGATATAACCATCCATAATTATAAAATCAATTTTTTTTTGAACAATGTGACGCATGGATTGGCAAAAAACCAAATCCATGGACCGAGAAAATTTTATTAAAAAAGAAAACACACACAGCCCCAAAGTCAAGGATTACAAGACACAAAGTGCCCAAATAGAGCACCACCTTCCTGAAATTTCAGTCAAATTTTGGATCAGCATATAAGAAAACAAACAAACTTGGGTTATCTGGAAATCAACTATTAAATCCTATGTTTTTTTAATAAAGAGACAATATAAACTATTAAATCCTACGTTTTTTAATAATATTGAAAATATTTCCATTATATGAAACCTTATTTTTATTAAAAGTAATATTTTTCAAAATAAGATTATAAAATAACATATAATAAAATAATATCGTGGAGAACAAATCATATAAGAACAATGTCCAAGATAAAACATTATAAGTCAAAGAATAGGTTTTGAGTTGAAAAAATACTTATTACTATGGAGACAATTGAATGAATAAAAAATTGAATAATCAAAAATTATTTGGATAGTGAATACCATGAAATACAAATATTATGATAAAAATATATCCATGGGAATATAATTCAACATATAAATAAAACATGGTGTATAACATGTAAGATGTCTCAAAGCATCAAATTTATGACCAAGAAAACTATTATGGCTTGAGTAACACTATAATAAAAACTCAATTAAAGGAAGGGATTATAATTAAACTTAAGATAAGCTTAGTAAAATATAATTTATGATTTTATATTTAAAACAGGTATTATATACACTATAAAAATGCAATTAGGTGTATAATACCAAACATCTATCGAAGATAAGAATTTAAGAAAAATCCCTGACCTATTTTCATAAAATTCTTAAACATAAATTAACCTCATATATCAAAAACATATATATAGTAATAATTTTATTAATAAAAATAATAATAACTATTTTCATTCTTAATTTTCACAAATAATCATTATGTACATGAATTATTCGGATTTTTGGAATTAGGTGTTTTTAGTTTAAATAGTTTGTACAAGTTTCATAATAACAATGACTTTATTCATTCTTATTACAATTTTCATCCTTGATTTTACATTAAGGTTACAATTAGGGATGTTTTATAACTGTTGTAGATGTTATAAAATCATTTTATGATATTTTTAGTCTTTATCTTTGAAGATGGACTTGATAAGAAGCATGTTTCGATTATTCATAACAAAAAAAAGGGCGTTTTCTTTGTAATTGATTTAAATAATAATATAAAATATTGAGAATAAAAATACTTATTTACAAATTTATTAAACTTTTAATTATGTTACCATCATATTTCTAGATATAAATTCACAATATTTCTCAGGTATGTGATTACACCGACCCAAACATAAACATATCCAAATTTAAAGAAAGATTATGTGGTGGTTTGGATATAATATTATTATACTAGAAAAATTATGATATATATTTGTGTTTATTTCATTTATATATCTAAATTTTAGAGAACTATAATTAAAATATAATTTATTTAAATTCACTACTAACAACGAAGTAATTATATTTCTCTTAGTTGTCTCATATTAAATGATTAAATTAATGATAATCATTTGTTCACCATGTCATTAACAGTCACCTATTTTTTTATAAGAAATCTTAATGAGGTAATAAATATCATATTTATCCTTTAATCTAATCCTTGTATCCAACCTTCTATGTAGGTGTAGGAAAAATACATGTTACGTCATGAAGGTGGTATTCTAAAAAATGACAAACGATGGTCCTATTTTTAATAGTGGATGGGACATATGAATAAATTTTGATAATACCGTTAATGTAGTAAAATTATATTATATAAATGATAATAATATAATAATATTTATGTGGATAAAATAAATTTTATTGAATATAATTTATAAGAAATCTAAAGAGTTGATAAAACTTAAGTTGGGGATGAAAATTTTCCTTGGAAGTCTCCTTAGATATGAAGGGACATGGATAACTATGTGTGAAATAGGGATTATATTATTTGGATAGGGATATAGGGAGATTAAAAATATTTATTTTTAAGGATTAATTATATGGTGAAGTGTATCTTTAATGGGTGGAAGTGGTATGTTTTTATGAGTGAATGTAAGGGCCCTTTTGAAATCACCTTTTATATTTTTCAATACTCCAATGTCCCTTTCAAGATATCAAGGATCAAAAAAAGACTAAAGTTTAGGGGACACATTTATTTATTGATTAAAGTATCAAAAATTAATTTTAGGGATTTTTTTTTAAAATTTTGAAGGATTTTTACACTATCTTAGACACAATTTACCCCACTTACTTTTACTCCTATTATTAATTTTTATTGCTGGTAATTAATTTAACAAAAATTGATTGACCATATTACATAATTTTAATTTATATTATTTATTTTTTTAAAAAAATGTTTAAAAAAAATTTCTACAGGTATGGATTTTTTTTAAAAATAAATACATTGAATTGTATAAAAACAATATATAAATATATAAATATTTTAGGATTTAAATTTATATATAATATAAAATAATATTGGATACTTATTTTAATGACATAAATTGATTTAAAATAAAAAAAATAAAGGATATGAGGCTTCCAAGGAAATCTAAAACACAATCTCACTTTAAAAATATTTGATTCAATAAAAATACCTAAAACATATTTTATATTTAAGTACCATTTTTATCAGTTATAAAAAATGATTTCCATATGTTTTCTAAGTTATAATAATATTATAGAAATAATAAATTAATTCATAAAATTCAAATTTTATTACCTAAAAGGTTCTATAAATTTATAGGTCATTCTTATTTAATGATAACGTCATACAAAATTACAAGGTCTGTGAAAACTTTATTTTTTAAATAAAAACTGACCATTTCATTAAAAAATCAAGAATTCATACTAGGTAAATTTGTATATAAGAAATTAACAAATTATCTTTATTTTTATTAATTTCAAATTCAGAAATTTATAAATTGAATTTTTTATAAATCATAAAATATAATTGAATTACTGTTTTAATTGGAAAATTACATTTTCAAATGAAAATTGTTATTATTCTCATTTAATATAATTTTATTAATAAATTTATGTTAAATAATTATTATTATCAAAACATAATCTATTTTTAATCATATTTATGTTAAAATAAAAATGTGTTTCACTTAAAAAAATTTTAAATTTTTTTTAAAAAACTAAATTATCTTATTAGTGATTGTAGGTAAACTAATTGAATTTAATTATTATTAAAAGAATCCCTTTTCTATATACACATTTATATAATTCATAATGTTTTTACACTTATTCATTTCTTTTAGTTGTACTACTAGGTTTTTAATGGTTATAATTAAATATTTATATTTTATCTAAATATATAAAGGTTTTGTTTTATTTTAAAGTATCATATAGAGAAATCTATCTAATAGTTTGAATTATTTTAAATTATAATATATTATAATTTAATGTTTTACATGAGAACTACATGGGTTTTTAAATATTGAAGATTCTTTTACATTTTAGATTATCTATTTATGTGTCTAATATTCCAAATATGTTGGACCTCTAGGTCATCAGTTTTTATTTATTACAAATGCCTGTGAATTTTTTTAAAATATAGTGTGTTTAATGATTGAGTCTCTAGAGTTGGAATCAGATATTGGTATAGTTTTTTTTATGATTAGGATGAAATAAAATTATAGAAAAACCTCGAGGAGAATCCTAAGTATAAGATAAAATCCTAAATTTTGGAAATGTTTTGAGTATGTGGTTTTCCTAGCAATGAAATCTATTTCTAGATATTATATCTAGATATAGGGTTTAATATAGATGTAATGAGAGAAAATAAACAAGAAAATGAAGTATTTTTTATTAACTCAATTTTCACTTAGTTTATGATAATGATGCCAAATTCTATACCTGGTTTGACACTCATGGGGAATATTATTTGGGAAATTCATACTCACTCTACATTAAAGGATTTTATAAACTTAATTATGATAGAAAACCAAATAAAAAAATGTTCATAAGTATATTAAATTTAATCTTTGAGATTTATACATTAGTTTATGTGCATCATGTATGAGTTAATCCTTATAAATTTATGGTGAAACTTTTATACTCTTATTAATTATTGTTTTACCATCCTCACTATCATTTATTTTTAAAATTAAAGGGCTTGTGATGAATTGTGTTAGTGACACATGAGATGGGAAATTTGATGAAATCCATACAATTTTTTTAACATGATGGGAGTAAGAACTGATAACCTATTGTATTTCATTATATAAATAACTCAAGTTATGATTAATAAGTTAAATTATGATGACCTATATCTTAAATACACTTTATTACATGAATTATTACATAAAATCACATTCAGTTCTACCAAGAAGATCATTATTCCTTGTTTATTTTTGAATTTATGCACATAATAAATCAATATGATACATGGATACAACAACATTATTTAAAACTTCCATAATAGTTTCCTAAAATTCCATCGTTCATCTAAAACTGCATGGGATTACCTAGGGATGTACATAATAAATGGGTGAGATATTAATAAAAACATGGGTGTAAAAAAAGAATATAATAAAATAAATTATTATATGTGAGCCAATATTTATATAAATGTAAGTTAATATGGGTGAGAATCATAATCTTGAATAATGAGGTATGATATAACATGGTATAAAAAGGCAACATGGGGATGTGGAAACAACATAAATCATGTCATAATCACAAGTCATGGATAACTACCAAGAAAACATCATATGGTGAAAAAATCCTCATAATGTATTATTTTTAATACCTAATCCCATTAATTATTCTTGTGAGACTAAAACATTACCCAATTCATTGAAGGGCTACCTGAGAGAATTCATCATAATATGTACATGCTCATGTGTTCCCCAAAAATCATTAAAAAAATCATATTTCATCATATTTAATACCACTATTATGGAGTTTAGGTTACATACATTGATGTACCAAATAAATTATATATGGGTACAATTAGGTGGATACCATTGATTGGAAATGTGTATGGGTATTCACTACACAAATATTTTCTATGGAAAACCGCATGATAATTTTTTCCACATAATGGGGGTACATAAAGGTTCATCTGAGGGATTAATGAGAGTGAAATGAATATATCATCACTTGAAAATCATTATGTATGTAATATGGTTTTTGGAACATATTAAAACATGTGAAAAATGGAAAAAAATGCAAAACATAAAGGAGGTGTCTGACTAAAGTGGAGAATGAGAGGATCCCTTACTATGAGAGGGTGCTTCTAAAAGATTGTGATGAGATTTTTGATAGCATGGTAGAAACTTGATATGGATATATAGTAGGAATTGAAGATTAATTAAATGCACTAAAATATTCATTGAAGAAAAATGGGAGGTTGGGTGGTTTTAAAATGCAAAATAGATGAGAGTTCCTTATTAATTTTCAATCATAGTTTGGACTATATATGATAATATAATCAAAAAAAGAAATAATAACTTGGGTTTTCCCATTGTTTCTTCAAAAATGGCGTGGATTTAATTATTTTAAATGTTATAGAATTGATATCATTAAAATAATAATCTTTGTTATGTGGAATGGAGTTGTATTTATATAGCACTGATTTTAAAACCATAAAATATAATATAGATTATAAAGGATTCATTAAAGCTTAAAAAAATAATAATTTAACCTAAAAAAAATTATTTTAAATTTTAAATATTTATTTTTTATAGATACCTAAAATGGCATATATTATATCACTTTTGGGGCATTATGATGTCATAATACAGTTCATATATTTATATTCTACATAATTTTTACACAAAAAATGTATATCTCCAAAAAATATGATAAATTCACCATTGTAAAATTTAGACCATATGATTTCAAAAACAATATTTATTATATCCAAAAAATTCTAAAATTTGGGGAATTTACATTATAAAATAAAAAATAAACATTTATTAAAAAATGTTGTTTTTTATCAGTAATTTTTTTTACCCAAATAAAAATTATATTTGGATTCGTAATATTATAATACCATTTATATATAATAAATTTTATTTATTAATAAAATTTTACTAAAATATTTTTTTCTAGAAATTATTGAATTAATTAAAGGAGGGTATTAATTAAAACTACATATTTCCCAAAAATATAATTGTGTTCTATCATATCAAAAAATAATTTTTATTGAACTCATTATTTAATAATTTAAAAAGTAATATTAAGAAGAGATAAATATATCATTAATTAATTAAAATAAATATAAAAAATTAAAGAGTTAGGGTTTATATACATAACCCTTTATTATACCAGTGAATTCTTTATGGGTAAGGTGTGGGATGGGGATGTTTATTTATAGTGGTATGACATATATTATTTGGGTTGTGAACTCGATGAACTTGAAATTACCCCCATAAACATTTTTTTTCATGATTTAGCTATTAGATCTCAGATTGGGCTTGATAGAGGGTAAATCCTAGTGATTCTATCTCCCTTGTAAGCTCTGATAAATGGGCTTATTGGGTATAATCCAATGGGTTGAGGACATCTTTTATTCCATCAATGTTAATTAGACTTTATCATATCCATTTATATATACAATTCATATGAACAATATTAAATTGGAATATTGTAAATGGGAATGAGGATTAATGGTATTTTTTATTTTACTAACCACATATCTATTCAATATAGAAAAAGTAGTGTATCTATTTTAGTGAACTTATTTTCTTAATAATGAAGTTACTAATTTTGAAAGGGAATCTCATCTATAAAACTTTGTATTGTTACATTATTCCCCCTTCAGAAATTTTATCCTCAAAATTTTCATTTCATATACTAAATCATAAGAGGTTACTTATTTTTCTTCACCTCTTCTAGTTACCACGTTGCTTCCTTAAACTTATGGTTCCACCACATCACTTTGACCAGGTGGGTTATCTTGTTTCATTGAATGTTTTCTCTAAAATATATGATATTAAACACTAATTATATAAAAGATCATTATACAATGATTCAACTAATGGATTTAGTATATGTGAGGGTTCTGTTATGTATTTTCTCAAGATGGATACATATAACACATCATGTACATTAGATATGCTTGGTGAGAGTTCTAACCAATATCCCAATGCTCTGATGTGATCGAGGATTTAAAATGGGATGGTGTATCTTTTAATAATCATTACCTTCTTCCCAAACCTCATTAATTTCTTATATGGTGGAATACAATAGTAAAATTTATCTCTAACCAAAAACTACAGGTATCATCAATGATTATCAGCATAGGTTTTTAGTTGACTTTATGAGGATTTCATATAAACTTGAATTGATGGAACCTTCTCTATCATCAATGGGATAAGATCAGGTCCCATAATCTTCTTGTGTCAATCTTCATCCCAACATGTTAGATTCCAACACCCCTTTAATTACATATCCTTGTAATGTTTCATTTTAATTATAGAATAGAAATTTTTATTATATTAGAACCCTACTATGGGAAGGTGTTTATCCAAACTTACATAGAAATCCGTTGTAATAAATCTCCACATATCTTATATAGTTTTAATGGTCCTTTCATACTGACCATCTAAGTGAGGGTGATAATCTGTGCTGACGATCAATTATATATTAAACGCTTACTAGATGCTTCTAAAAAACCTCATGGTAAGTCTTAGATCTCAATTAGATACAATATCGAGTGAAAATAGATGTAGTCTTACCAATTCATTTTTTTATATCATGGTGAGTTAGTCATGAAAGAAATATTCCCAAATATTAATGAAAACAATTAATATTTTTAGGAGATAGACTACCACCCTGATAGAATTATTTCTTTTATATTTCCTAGGAAGTCTACGATTAAATACATGGTTATGTTTTCCCAATTACATAATATAATACACTATGGTTGCATCATACCCTTACAATTTTTTCATTATTCCATAACTTACTAGCATACCAAGCATCAAGAGATGAATTTTAAAATCTATCTCTTCATGTTATCTCACAAGAAATTTTTATTAAAATAAAAATAAATATTGGTGAATCCTTGATGAATAGAGATGGATTATCTATGTGAATCATCTAAAAGTTCCCTCTTCGGTTACAGTTTTTATAGGACACAAATATGGGTTTTAAACCTTATAGATCCATCTTCTGCAAAGTTGAACTTCAGAATATTCTCTACCTTCTTCTATAATACCTTATCATCTTTATAAGATTCCTTAAACCTCTCAAGAATAGATGATTGTACATTAATTTGATCAAGGTTGGATGAATATCCTTTTATTATTCTCATACCCATCCCTTTCATGTCAAAAAATATAAGAACCTCTGTATTCCTCATCATAAAAATGGTTATAAGATCCTTCCTACTCAGAGTATCTACCACATAGTTTTCCTTTACAATATTTCCATTGCATGATCAATCATAAGTCTTGATCATCTCTAATTGCCCTCATTGGTGAATATAAATATCATTTTTGTGTAAATATATACTTGATTATTTTATGATCTGTATATTTTTTACACTTATCCCCATATTGATAGAACCACCAAATAGATAATTAAAATATCACCATAGCTAATTTTACATCATGATTTGGGTAGTTCTTCTCATGGATATTTTGTTAGAAGGAATAATAGACTACAATTTTTCCATCTTACACGAGTACACATCCCAAGCCCTTTTTGGATGTATAATTGTAGATCACAAATTCATCCCCAATGGTTGGTAATGTGAGAAAATATGGAATTAAAATCCTTTTCTTATGATATTTAAAATATTCCTCAAATTATTTATTCTAGAAAAAACATTACCACCTTTTGAGTTAGCATGGTTAATCGGATTGAAAATGAGGATAATTTTCTAAAAATTTATAATAATACCTAGATAAGTCAAGGAAACTATGGATATACATCACATAGGTTAGTATTCTCCGTCCTTCAACTACCATTGTTTTTAAAGGGGCCACATATATTCCCTTTTATGTGCTGACATGCCTTAAGAAATTTAATTCCTCTAACCAAAAATCACATTTATTATACATTACATATAAATTTTCCATCCAAAAAGTATCCAATATACTATTTAAATTCTCCCCATATTCCTTGTTTATTTTTGAGTAGATAAGATTTGATTTTACAAATACAACCAAAATTATGTTATGTTAATCCCTAAATTCTATATTCAATAAGTCCCTAAAGATTGTTTGTCAATAAGTGAGTCCAAATGGAATCACAATGAACTAATAGTGCATGTACCTTGTATGAAAATTAGTCTATAGAATATCCTCCTACATCACCATTACTTGGTAAAATCCTGATCATAGATCCACCTTGGAATAGTATTGTTCTCAACATACCTAATTGAATAGGTGGTCAATCCATGGAAGAGGATTCTTGTTCTTTATCCTGATATTATTTGTCTCAAGATAATCAATGCATAGGGGCATTGGACATTTTTTATTATTGATGAATAGGACTGGTTAACCCCATGGTGATGAACATGGGTCTATAAACCCTTTATCTAGATTCTTGTGTAATTTTTTCTTTAGCTTATAATGTTCAAAACCAACCAATATATATGAAGTATTGGATATTGTAAAAGATTTGGGCATTAGATCTATTGAGAAATAAACCTCATGGATATGAGGAACACAATAAAATTATTTAGGAAACACATAATCAAATTCCCTTACAATGGGCATGTCATCAATGATGATTTATTATTTAGTCTTAACCATTTGATATGGATATAGTTGCACATAGGGAAATAATATCCAATAATGAGATGATCTTACTAAAGGATATTCATTATCCTACTTGAAATTGTATTGAATCAGTGAATGATTAACTATACATAGGGTTATTTCCATTAATTGTTAATTTATGTTAACTCTACAAAAGGAAAGATAATCCATAATAATAATTACATCAAATTACACTAAAAATAGCATCAAAATATTCAATAGGAAGTTCAACCCAGACATATGGACATGAGATGAGTTATATTATTTGGATTTAATAATTTCCTCAATTTATGTTTTCATTGATAACTCAACACCCATGTTTTGATGTGGTTTTTAAATAGTTCTCTTAAACTTTTATGATATGTCATAATGTAAAGAACCATTATTTAAGCCTAACTTTTACTATTTGATTATAGTTCTAATCATTTATTTCATTAAAAATATACAAGGGGATGAGAATTTTTAAAATATTAAACATAAATAGTTGAAACTATGAACATTGTATGGGTAACTCAAAAATTAAATATAATTCTTAGCCTATTAATTGCATGCATTCAATCTAATTTATCCATGATCTACTTCATAAATTAATATTTTAAGGGAGTTGTTGTTCCCTTCATAATGGTTCATAATGATACTGTGAATTTACCAATACTGATCTTCTAGGAGTTTCAAACATGGTGTTCATTAAGTATCATTGTCATACACCGGGTGACGAATGAGTCCAGATCAATGCTCCTTTTTCATGGTTATTACCATTAGGAATGTCTGTTTTAGATCCACATCCACTTGTAGTATCCATTAAAGTATGGATTTTATTAAAACTCACATAATAAATACTTAAACAAATTTAGATATTTTTTCCTAGGTTTAGTCGTATTTCTAAGGTTATCACTATTGTTTTCTTATATTAATCCCAATTATAACTAGACTTTCCTCTAATACCAACTATTCCAACCCATATCATTAATACACATTATTTTATAAATTATTAAAAAAATAACACTTAGTATAAACAGGAAGATCATGAAGCCTAGTGTATTTGGAAAATTAAGTATATATTACATCAATAGAAAACATGGATACAACAACATTATTTAAAACATCCTTAAAATTCTTTTAAAATTCAATTATTCTTCTAAAATGCATGGGATATCCCATGGATATACATATGAAATGGGTGATATATAAAGACCAGTAAGGGAATAAACGAATAAAATCACAATTTGAAGCAATAAATGTGATCCAAGAGGAATATAAAGGTAATATAATAGGGGTGAGAATCATAATCCTGAGAAATGAGGAATGATATACCATTATAGCATAAAGGAAACAAGGGAATGGGAAAACAACATAAATAATGTCATAGACCTATTTCAAGGAAAACATCAAAGAAAAAAAATCACACGATGGAAAGATTTCCATAAGGGATTAGGTGTACTCCCTAATCCCATACATAAGGTATCATAAGTCAAAAACATTACCCAATGTAATGGAGTTCTATCTAGGTGCACCCTTCATAATATGTATAAGCTCATGTATCCCACAAAGATCATTCACAAAAAATAAATATTTCATTAAATTTAATACCAATATTATGAAGTGTGGGTTACATAAATATATTTACCCAATCAATGATTTATAGATATAACTAGGTGAATAATTCCATTGAGTTGAAATGTGAATGAGTATTCATTACAAAAAGATTTGACATGGAAAATCATAAGATAATTTTGACAGTTTAATGGGGGTATATAAAGGTTCATGATAGATAATAATTTGAGTTAAATGGATCTATAATTACATTTAAATCATAATATACCTAATTTGGATGTGTGATTATATATCCCAACATGAAAAATAGAAAAAATGCATAACATAAAGGGGCTGTCTGAAGAAATAGGAGTAAGAGAGGATCCTTTACCTTTATAGTGTGCCTATATAAGCTTGGGATGAGTTTATTGAGGGCTTGGAGGAACATTAAGATGGATATAAAGAAGTAAAGGAAAAGTAAATTCATGATATAAGTGTTTTTAGTGAATATAAATTGTATTTTGAGTGGGTATATATAGAAAAAGAGAGGAGAGGTTTTTATTAATTCCCAAACATAGGTTTTGGACTCTATATGATAAAGTAATAAAAAACAAACCACACCATGATTTTATCTAATGGTTTCTACAAAAGTGTATTATATTTAAACATTTTAGATGAGTAACAACCCATCTCATTAAAATAATACCCTTGATGATGTGGAAGAGCGTCATTTTTATAAAGAATTGAATTTAAAACCATAAAATATAATATCTATTTTAGAGGATTCATTAAGTCTTTATAAAATTAGTTAATAAACTGTAAAACATATTATTTAAACCAGTAGATTTTTTTCAATATACATTTTATAAATTCTATTACATCACTTTAGGATCATTATCTTGTCATAATACACATATAATATTTATACCTTATTTAAATTTAACCAAAAAATGGAAACCTCTATAAATTATGAAAAAATATCCATTTCAGGATTTTAGCATGATAATTTAAAAATTAATATTTTTTTTAAAATATTTTTATATTTATGTGAATTTAAAATTATAAATAAAAATTCAAATTTATTTAAAAAATACTAGTCTTTTTTTTCCAATAATAGTTTTCTGACCCTTATAATTTTTTTGGCTTTGTAAAATTATATAAACATTTATATTCAACAAATATTAATTTAAAATAATATTTTTTTCTGAAATATATTTTATTTAAACATTTCTTGATTTTATTAAAATAATGTCTTTATTGAAAGTATAAATTTCCCAAAAATATAATCTGTGTTGCATTATATGAACATCTAATTTTTATCAAATTAATTATTTAATATTTTAAAAATAATATTTAAAAGTGATAAATATAAAAAAAATTAATTAAAAAAATATAAAATTTCATACTATTTTGTTCTAGATACATAACCCTTTATTACACTAGTGAATTCCCAAAGTACAAAGTGTTTGATGGTGGTATTTTCTTAGGCTGGTTCGATGCACATGGTTTGGGCCATGATCTCGATGAGCTAGAAATTATCTAATAAATGGTTTCATTCATTCATTGGTTATTATATCTCATCTTGGAATTGATCAAGAGAAAATCAAAGTGTTGTTATCTACTTTGGATGTTCTAATAAACGAGCTTCATAGAGTATGATCCTACTGGTCAAGGCCATCACTTCTTCTGTATGTTTCAATTGGACTTTATCATAACCCTTTATATATACAAGTTATATGATCACTGTTAAATGACCACAATATCAGTATTTATGAATCTTAATATTATATTAAATTTAAAATACCAAATAATAGTACAAAATATCCAATCTAGTGCTTGATTTTCTATAACTTAATTTCTTAATAAATAAATTACTCATTTAAAAAGGAATTTTATTTATAAACTTTTGGTTCATTATATTATTCCCCCTTCAAAATTTAATCCCTTAGAATTTTCATTTCATATACTAAAAAACATGAGGGTACTTCTATTTCATCATATCATTCGATTCCCATATCATTTCCTCAAACTTTTCATTCGACCACAACACTTTGAACAGGTTAGTTGTCTTGTTTTGTATAACTTTGTCTCTAATATATAGGATATTCAATGATTTCTTATCATATAAAATATCATTCTCCAATAGTACAACCACTTTATTCCGTACATTTTTCAGATCTAGTATGTACTTCCTTAAGAGGGATATATGGAACACATCATGTACTTGAGTTGGGTTAGGTTGGAGTTTTAGTCTAAAGGGAACCACTCCAATGTGATCAAGGATCTCAAATGGGACTTTGTATCTTGGAATATTCTTTAACTTCTATACAAACCTCATTACTTTCTTTTGTAGTGATATTAAAATGAATAATTCATCATTGACATTAAACTCTACATCTCATTGACAATTATCAACATCGATTTTCTATTTACTTTGTGCATATTTCTTAGGAAGAAAAATGTTTTGAACATTCTCTATCATCTCTTATATAATATTAGGTCCCATAAGATTCCTCTCTCCATATTCATCTCACTATATCAATATTTGACCCCTCTTCTCATTCAGAGCCCCATAAGGTTCCATTTGAATGCTAGAATGAAAAATGTTGTTATATGAGAACTTCACTAGGGGAAGTTGCTGGTCCCAACACCCTTTTAAATATATTTAATAAGTAATAAACATACCTTCTAGAGTTTTAATGGTCCTTTTATACTGACCATCCATCATATGGTGATAAGAAATGCTAATGACCAGTTTTTTATTCAATGCTTACTGAAGGATTATCTAAAACATCAAGGTAGTAATCAAATGTGTATCATATAAATCAGAGACTGGAACACCATGTATTACTACCACTTCCAATATACATATATATCATGGAGAGTTTTTCAAGATATAAATATTATAATATAAAAAAGAAAAGTGCAATCTTTGTAAGGTAATTGACTACCATTCAGAGGAAATTATTGCCTTTAGTTGTACTTATAATTCTTATAATGAAATCCTTGGTTATGTTTACCCATTTACACACTGATATGTGAAATTTATTCAACATCACCTTATAATTATTTCATTAATCCTTGATAATATGGAATACCAAGCATTGAGATATGAATTATACAATCTGTCTCTTCATTTTATCCCACCCAAAAATTTTCCCCAAATCAATAAATATCTTCTTACTTCCTAGAAAAATAGTAAGGATCAAGTATGGGCTTCATCTAGGATTTAACTCTTTAGTTCAAGGTTTTATGGGACAAAAATCTGACATTCAAAACTTATATCCTTATATTAAAAAAATTTAAACTCTATAAAATTCACTACATTCATTTTTAGTACCTCGTAATCTTTTATAACCTTCTATCTTGATCCTCTAAAGAATAGATTCTTGAGATGTTATTTGAGTAAGGTAAGATTAAAATCCTTTTTTATTTTTCATATCCATACATTTCATGTCCAAGAAGATTGGATCCATTTAATTCCTAATCATGTATAGGGTTTCAGGGTCCTTCCCACTCAAATATTTTTCCACACTATTCACCTTACCAAGATTAGAATGGATAGATTAATCATAATCTTCTATCATCTATAAGAACCTTCATTGGACCGTATTTGGATCCTTTTGTGTGAATAAATACTTGAGTGTTTTATGATCTATATATTTGTCACACATCTCTCTCTAGAGATAATGAACCTAATATTTAATTCAAAGACCACCATAGAAAATTCTAGATCATGATTTGGGTTGTTGTTATCATGGATATTTAGTTGGTTAGAGGAATAAACTACCTCTTATTTATATTTCATGAGTAAACAATCCAATACATTTTTTGATGCATCACTATAGATAAAAAATCCATCCCCACCGGTGGGTAATGTGAGAACATGTGTAATGATAAGCCTTTTCGTAATCTATTTAATACATTCTTGACATTATTTATTTTAGAAAAACATTACCCATTCTAAGTTAACTTGGTTAAATGGATTTAAAGTCATCATAAGTTTCTCAAAAATTTATGATAGTACCCAGATAATCAATGAAAACTATAGATATCCTTCATATAGGTTATTACAGGCCACCCTTTAATTGCCTCTATTTTTGAATGGTCCACATATATCCCTCTGTTGGTGATAAAATGCCCCAATAAAGTTACTTACTTAATGAAAAACTCACAACTACATTACTCTGCATATAAATTTTCCTTCCACAAGGTCTTTAGTATAGTATTTAAATACTCCCTATGTTACTCCTTGCATTTAGAGGTGAAAATAATATCAATTATAAAGAATACCAAAAATTTGTCATGGTAATCCCTAAATACTCTATTTATTAATTTGTGGAATATTTAAGAATAATTAGTGAGTCCAAATAGAATCACAATGAACTCATTGTGCCCATAACTATATGAATAATTATCATGAGGATATCCTCTAAATTTAATTTTACTGGGTAATATCCCAATAGAAGATCAACATTGGAGGAGTATTGGGATCCACATAGAATATTGAAAAAGTCATCAATTTTTAGTAGAGGGTACTTTTTTTCTTCATGATCTCATTAAGATCATAATAATCCATATAAATTCACATTTACCCATATATTTTCTTTGATAAGAGGACCGGTTCACCTTATAATAAATTACAAGGAACTATTAAATATTTATCCATATTCTCCTGTAATTACTTATTTATCTAAAAAAGTTAAACAATGGTCACTCTATATAGATTCTTGTATATTAGAAATTATATTTGTCTGAAATAAATTTGTAACTCAATCTCCCAACTAAGAGTAAGACCTGAAAAATAATTGGGAAACATATCAAAAAATTTCATTATAATAAGCTTTCCGTCAAGGCTAATTTTTTATTTATTATCAATCATTTGAGCCAGATATTCTATCTTTTAGAGAAACAATATCCATGATTTAGATGAAAATGTTATATTATATTCAACCTATTTATTTATATTTTATATAATCCAAGAATTTTTTGTGATATATTGGTTGATTTCCTTTTATCATCATTTTTATTATCACTATATATAGAAAGACAATTAATACCTAGAATTAAATCAAATTATCTAAAAGGAAGTATCACATGGTTTGCTAGGAATCTCATCCCATAAATATGGATAGATGATGAGTTATATGCTTGGGATGAAATATTTTCCCATGTTCTATTTTCATCGATAACTCAACATCCATGTTTCCTGGTGGTGTTGGAATAGTTTTAATAAATATGTGTGATACGAATTAATGTGTAGAACAATAGATTATTAACCGAACATTCACTATTTTATTCTGGTTTGATTCATTTACTTTATCCATAATAAACATTGTTATGAGAATTTTCATACTATTAAAAATAAAAAGATAAAAATATGACATTATAAGGATAAATCATAAATGAGATAAAAATTTTCACCAATGAATTTCTAGGTTTCAATCTGAGTTATGAATAATCTAATTCCTAACATAAAATTTTATGGTAATTATTTTTCTATTCATAGTGGTTTATAAAGATATTGTGAATTTACCATATAATGTCACCCAATAGTTTAATTCCATGTGTGTTGTAAGACTCATTGTTGTGCACCAGGTGATGACCGAGTCAAGGTCAATGCACCCTTTTCAATGTTATTACCGCTTTGTAACTCTATGCTAGATCCAAATCCACATAAGGTATCAAAATAGCGATTTATTTTTTTATATACCACATACTCTATAATTTACAAAAATATAGGTTTGATTTCCTATTTTTATTTGTATCCCATAGGTTTTCACTATAGTTTTCTAATCCTAATCTCAAAAATAACTAGACTTACTACTTATACTAACTATGAAAACCTATATCTTTAATACACTTTATTTCATGAATTATTACATAAAATAACACATATTAAAACATATAATATCATCATTCCTAGTTTATTTTGGAAATTAGATATATAGATCATCAAATTGAAACATGTGTAGAACAACCTTATTGACAATTTCCTTAACACACTCATAAAATTCCATCATTATTTTAAAACTGCATAGGATAACCTATAGATGTAAAAAAGAACATGGTGAGATGTAAAACCCCAATATTACATGAAATGTTTCTTTTTAAATAAATTCAATAGCTTGTGTTGTACGCTACACCAAGATAAGATTACGCTGCACACAACACCGTCTTAGCTTGCGCTACACGCAATAACAAGTTCGAGTGCACCATAACCTATCAAACTAGGCGTTTAAAAAGTGGTTATGAATATTATTAATCAAATTTTAAATTATATATATATCCCATATAATTTTATCATTTATCTTATGTTTTTTAGTCATAATATAAGGATAAATTCAATTTTTTCAGATAAAAAAAGTATTTTTCAAAAAATACAATTTCCCACCATTTCATGGATAAACCTTTTTAAATACATTATTTTAAACTTTTGTATATTAATTTTGATAAAATTAAATTCTAATTTATAATAATTACATCAAAATTTAGTTTGGATAATTTTTTTTTATTTTATGATAAAATCCATATTTTAACGAATAGTGGAAAATACTGCACTCTAATTCAAAACAGCCTTTTCATCTAATTTATCAATATAGTTAGATTGTCCTTTTAATCAGTTTTAAAGTTTAGTTGAATTATGTTTTAATCATTTAATATAATTTTGGTCATTGTAAGTAATTTCTCATTGAAATTGCACATAAACACATGTCAATCATTTGACAGTTTTTATTTCTTAAAAACCAGCTTTCTGGTTTTGAAAAGGGGAATAAATTTTAAATTAATTTTTTTCCAATTATATGTTTTGAATTTAGAAAAATGGATTCCATATTTGGAATCATGAGGCCAAATTTTTTTAAATATGTACCTTTTATTTTTGGACATTATGAATAGTAACTTCAGTAATTATTTTTATTTACCATGGTTAAAGGGTAAGTAAGGTAAATAAGGGTAAAAAATAATATTATAATAATATAAAACTATAATAACACATGTCCTAATCTTATTGGATGATATATGGTCTAACATGAACATCCTTAGGTCTATCTTAGGACCCCATTGAGCTAATTGGGTGTCATGATGACCTTTTATAATGATTAATTTAAAGAAAAGGGAACTATAACATACACATGTATCTCCTGTTTTTTTATTTGGTTTATATAAATGAACCATTTTAATATAAATTTATATTAGAAATATAAAAATATTTCTTATATCATGGTATTTTATTTACAAATTTTACACATTAGATAAATAATCGTATTTACGACACAATGATGATATAGTGATTAGCTTATTAATGAATGATTGAAATGAATGATATAATAATTATTAAAATAAATGTAATTTTAGCTATTTGATGCCATACAATAATTTTTTGGAAAATATTTACATGTTAGGGATGAGTTAATTATTTGTTTCTAATAAATTAAATTTTTATAAAATTTAAAAAATCAATTACTAAATAGTGTCAAAATTGACATAAATGAATTTTTAAAACAAACACAATTTTATTAAATGATATAATAGTAATAAAAATATAAGATTCTTCAAATTGGATTATATAGTGTTAAAAATTTAATTAATGATCCACTTTAGGTTCTCTTGTAATTTGAGAGTAACAATGTTAACTATATAGTATACAAATACCAGAAGACATGGTAAGAATGAACTTATTTAATTAAGGGTTGAAGGAAGATGATAAGATTAAATTCATGACCTAAACTTGCATAAAACATATTTTTAAGAGTTTTTAGACCCATCCTTATCTTATCCTTTAAATAAATCAATTTTTATTCAATATATACTGGATATAAATTTATAAGAAATTAATATTTCAAGACTTTAGTAAAGTGTCCCTCGCCTCTCCTATAAAAGGGCACCTCTCCATCTCTTTTATTCACACATCCAAATACCTTTTACTCAGCCAAACCCTATCCAACCCTCCTCCCAACATCCATAAATTAATCTTATAGTCTACCCTTTGGGCATAAAACCAACTTAAGGGGTCCTTTTGTGTAGATCAAAAGGAGACACCCGAAGAAGAGGTAATTGTTTTATCCCTTCTTTCAAAGTCAATAGATTTTTCTACTTTCTCTTCCTAAGTTGTTACCATTATAAAATAATAACTATAGAATATAATATATTATGATATTTTTTTAGGATTATGGTACAATCATATTTTTTCTTTTACCCATTCTATGAAAAACAATATCACAATGCGGTCATACACACGACTTACCGTCTCCGTGTCGTGGTGTAAACTGTTTTTCATCTATACTTTATTTCGATGGGTATAATGATGAATATAAATGGATTAACTAATAAATATAACATGATATTATTTTTTTAGAATTTTTATTCAATCCAATACTATACCATTTAACCATTATGGAAATGATATCATTGCTCGTTCGTACGTACGAATTAAGGTCTCCGCGTCGCGATAAGACTCATCTTCAACGTTCACCATACACAAATGATTATAAAAATCATATATTAAGAATAATTATTTAAAATATGACAAAACAAGGATACTATAATAATAATAATATATATATATTTATATATATATGTAATTCACTTACTTCTATTCAATACGATAAGAAAATAGAAACAACGTTCTTGTGTACATACGACCTACTGTCTCCATGAACGTTGTATTCCATTTCATATATATATCTGATATATATATTTATATTATTAATATATATGATATATAAATTATATTATACAATCTTTATGTAAGTAAATAATGATCTATGTAATATGATCAAGAATAACAAGTCAAAACACATTTGATAAACAAAGCGATTATTACCTAAAATGTTGTATTAACTTGGAATTGTTAATGAACATGTCATATAAAGTAATAAAAGAATAATATATGATATCATAATTATTATTATGATTATGATATAAGTTAATAATATTTTTAAAAAAATTATAGAGGATTTTCGGACATGTATGAATAGTATCGTACCTATGATAATGGTTAATTTTGAAATCTTATATTTTTATCCAAGATTGTTTATACGTAAGTATATTCTAGGTAATATTTATCATCCACATCCATGTTTCTTAAAAATAAATTCTAAAATATTTTTACTATTTCTCTACAATTTTTTAAAGTAAATTTTTACCATGTTTTACTCTTTATAAAACGTTTTGAACGGAATCTTTCTGTCACTTTCCAAACAAGGTACTTTATGGCTTTTTTTGAAAAATTAATGTAATCATGTTTTTTAACCTATATGGCACGAGGGGCTATTTTCTGCTGTTATGAATTCTTAACATTTTTAACCTTTCTTTAAAATCATACAAGGTTATTTTTAAAGTAATTTTTTTCTTTTATAATTACATAGGATTTTAAATGATTACAAATTAAAAAAGGAGATACATATCTAAAAGAGTTTTAATGATTTTATTAGATTAATTTGATACATGTAAACATCCTTTGTTGGATTTATTCTTGATTGAGGTTGAATTATTATGATACAATCATACTTATTGTATTGAATGGTTTATGATATGTTTGACTATGGATGTGATATTTTTATACCATTAATGGATTATACTTTAAGAATTAACATTTCGTACTATAGTTTTAATATGAATGATTATGTTATGTTTCACCCTTTTCACATGAGAAATGAATTGAACTTAATAAGTGATTGGGGGCATGCTATAACCCCTAGATGCATTAGTAGGTTTCAAGAGATAAACTAGATAATCACTTAGCCAAGGCCTTGCCCATTTATTTTAAGATATGGATTTGGCTGAGGCCATAAACATTTATTTTTAGATATCTTTTCCGAGTCCTCAATGGTATGTTTCAGATGTCCAACATTATTCATTCCATCATTATGAGATTTTTTATTAATATTTCATTTAATTATTCAACTAGTAGAATATCCATGTGTAATTTTATGTGGAATTATTTGATTTATTCTTTCTATATTATTAAATAAAGATAATATTTTAAAAGGCTTGTGTTTTAGTTTTGTACCATTCTTTAAATGTTTATGATTAATTGTTATAGATTCCTCTACATCGTTTATCCTTACTGAGTATATAAGCTCACCCATTTCGTATGTTTTATTTTAATAAGATTCCAAGATGAGTTTTATGATTGATATGCAATGTTAAGTTAGAGGAATAATGTAGTTGTAAAAGGATTATCTATGTTGTAGTTTATGTTTTAAATTTTAATGTAAAGTTAAAGAATTTAATCCATTTTTCGAGACTGTAAAAATGATTGGTCCTTCGAGACATTTTCCTTGTATCCTGCCAATTTATTAAAATAATACACTGTCTTTTTCCTTCTCAAAGGAAGTTTAAAAACATGGAAATAGATTTATAAAACTTCGATTAGGGATCATAACCCTAAGATATACTTTTAGGGTATGTATAGAAGAAACCCCTAGAATTTTAGAAAAGTAGAGATTACATGGATATTCCGAGAAATACATCTATGTCTTGATAGTACAAGTGGACGTGGTTCTAGAAGATATGTAACTAGGGGTGAAAACTTTGATAAGGTGTTTTGGACTTGAATTGGGGTAACATGGTACATGACAATGGGCCTTACTGCGCACCAATTTTGACACTCCATGGGGATATACTTAGGATAATTTATATTTTACTTACAAACCATTATACATGATTTATGAGTAAATATGTCCTCAAAGGAACCATATTTATGATTATAGATTAGATATTAATAAAATATTCAATTTATGTTAAGTATTTTACCATTTTGGAATTATGCATTGTGATTAAAAACCTAATATAAGTGTATGTATTTGTTTATAAATGGAACCTAGTGGAAGAAATGGAAACTATATCAATGCATGTAATCTGTGTAGGGAATGACCTCATATGCAAGATAATTATAGTGGAGCTAGTGATGCAACTTGTCTTGAACAACTTATAACAGTACTAGGACAACTGAATCAGGTTATGAATAATAACCTTACCCATATGGTGCACCCTAATCTAAAACACGGAGGATCAATGTTAGACCTCTTCATGATACAAATTCCTCCAATATTTAATGGGACTAAAAATCCATTTTGTGTATGATCAATGGATAATTTAAGTAGAGAAAATATTTCATCCATTGGCAAGTAAAGAAAGGGATAATGTTTTCGTGGAAGTTTTTCATCTCTCAAGAGATGCATATCAATGGTGGTAATTAATTCCAACCACGAAGGAGGGTGAACAAGTATAAAATATAGAATGGAGAGATTTTAAAGAACTCTTCTTAGAAAATTACTTTCCCCACGAACAACGAGATGATATGGGGAGACAGTTTCTAAGTATAAGGTATATGGATGTTGAGAATGATGAAAAGTATGAAGGTATATTCACAATATTAGAAAGGAATGATACAAACTACATATATAATCCAAGAACTAATATTTATTAATTCTTTGATGGTTTTAAACCATTTCTACGATGGGCACTGGTCTCGCAAACTTTCTCATCATATAAAGATATAATATCATGTGATATCAAGATAGAGGAAGAATTTTTTATGTCTAATGACTTAAAGGGAATTAAAGAGAAGATGAGAATGGTGGATCAAGAGACAGATAATGGGAATAATGGCAAGAAGGATTTTCCCACATGTGACAATTATGGAATGAAACCCTATGTCTCCTGCTTGGAAGGAAAATTAGTTTCCTTCAAATGTGGTGAGAAATTACATCTTTCTCATCATTGTAATGGAAAAAAGAAGATGTAAATGTAAAATGATATAATTGTAAAGAAATGGTACATTAAAAAATGGTTTTATAAATATTCAAGGAAATATAGCTCAGAAGAACCAAATGAATCAATGTCAAACCTATGCTCTTACAACGGTTGAAGTGTAATAATTAATGTAGTTTTGTTTTTGAAATATATTTTAGTTATAAGAATAATGTGATATATATATAAGGATAGTACTTTAGTAATTTTTTTCATTATATTTTTAATATGATGAAGGTAATTATATATTCAGTATGTAAAAATAAGAGAAAATTACGTTGTTTTGGGAATTTGATATTAGAATTGATATTCAAAATTTAGATATCCTTTAAGAATGTTATTTTGGACAAATATTTTTTGGATACTCATACATGTTAGAATAGATTAAGTTGAAAATTGGATAGTATTGTTTAATGATAAAACATTTCTTAAAATTATTTTTGGAATTTTATATTAATATAGTTTAAATAAAATGACAAACCACTAGTCGGGAAATAACAGGCTGTGTTTGACAAAGCCGCAAGACTTGAACTCACAACCGAAGGGGGGCATGGGCGAATCACTTACCATTGGCCTACGTGATATCCTGTTTTTTATAAAGATTTTTTCTATTATTTAAATGGTATGACATATAAAGTATAAGATAATTTCAGAACCATATATGATTAATATAAATAGATTTTTTTTGAGTTTTATTATTATTTTAAGATAAAGATGAGGTTTTGGTAAAAATTAGATAATAGACGAAACTCTACATATCAAGCAAGTATATTCCATTATGTTGTTAATTTATGAAGTCAATGAATTATTCAACTCTAGTTAAACAAATAATGTTTTCCTAGTACATTTTTTTGTGATGAATCAAATGGCCCCTTAGATCAACACAGAATTATACCTTTATGGTTGTTAACCTTATCCAAATCATGTTCTCTATCGCTCTCCATCAGAACATGATCGTTATTTTTTTCTTTCAAATCCATATTTTCCTACATGATATCCTAGTATATGTTATCTCAGGTGAACGTCTAACTTTCCTTTCTCTATTTTAAATTGGAGGTTTTATCAACAAATTTTTCTAATGTGGGATTCCAATAAAATAATTTTGAATAATCAAACCTTAGTTACTGAAACAAATATGAAAGTTGTGAGGAACAAATTTATTGAAGGAGGGTATAATGTAACTATAACACCCAAGGTAAATAAATAATATGACATTTTCATATTTATCCATATTTGTGAATAAAATATTAATATGACTTTAAAGGTGATTCTATGCTCGATGGCGTACCCAACACGCAACAACGAGTTTCTTGGGAATCTTACGTTGCACTCTAATTATAAATTAATATTATTTTCAATGGTAGTTAACATGTAGCCATTTTATTGACAGGAATGGATAAGAATAACTAAAATATGATTATATATGTTTTTAAATGTTTTTACATTTATCCAATAAAAGATAAAGGCATAAAATACGGAAGGAATTCAATTTTAGGCTTATATGCCCTAGTTTTCACTAAAGGTTCACTTATCGCCTTTTGATGGAGAACCCTCATTAAATACAGTTTTGTTCACTATTATACATCCTTTTGGACCAAATAAAACTCTTCTTAAGAATTGGGACATCAAAATTTACTTTGTGTAAATTTTTGGTATCTTTCTGATAAAGTTCATTTTTTAATGAATAGTGTAAAATGTAGTATTTTAATTCAAAACCTCTTTTTAATCTAATTTATTTATATGATTATATTATCTTTTGAATTGGTTTTGAAGTGAAATTAGAATATATTTTTACCATTAAATCCAATAGTGGTTGTTGGAATTAATTTCACTTTGAAATCAGACTTAAACTGGTGTCAATCTTTTGATAATTATTGTTTCATAAAAACACGCTATTTGCTCTGACAGCGGGAATTAATTATTAAATTAATTAATGTGACTTATATGTTTTGAATTTTGTAAAATAGACTTCATTTTTGAATTCGGAAAATCAAATATAGCTTAGGGTGAATTTTTGGGATTTTTCTAAAAATCTTCAATTTTTGATGAATAGTGAAACCACTAAGTGGTACTTATAAAAACTGATTTTTCCGTTTAAATGAAATTTTTCCATCTTTGTGTTTTGAATTTCAAAAATCTGACATACAAGGTTGTCATTAAGAAGTAAAATGTGGTTCAATGGGATAAAAATAATTTTTTGGTGAATAGTAACTTATTAAGTTTTTAATCGCGATTAGAGGTAATTAGTGTAGTTTAAGGTAAAAATAGTGTTTTAATAATATGAAATGAACTTGAAACATGTCCTACCCTCATTGTTTGTGTCATGGACGACCAAGACAATCCATGGGTCAACTTGGGGACCCCATGGATCCACTTTGGTTGGGAAATGACATAAATAACTTTTTATTTAATGTTAAAGTAAAAATGACACAAACTTGAGTTATTTTACAAAAACAATTTGTACATGGGGTTATAAAGATCAGATTTTTGATATTAAATAGTCATTGGAATGTTAAAACTATTTCCTAAATCATAGTAGTTTTTTTATAATTTTTAGACGTTAAATAAATTAAATTATTTATGACATCATGATGATGCATCGATGACCTCATTAATGAACAGTTTAAATAAAATGAAACGATAATATAAAATATAAGACCTAAACTTGTCCAAAAAATATTGGATGGAAATATTTAGAAGCATAATCATCTTATCTTTGAAATATATCAATGTGGGACCTTATAAATTCGAAACACTTTTGAAAATAAAATAATAGTTTTATGATTTCCAAAAGTGCCCCTCCTCTCCTCTTATAAAAGGCACCCACCTCTACCTCATTTCACACACTCCTCAAGCCTTTGGCTCAGCCATCCCCTGCACATTTACTCTCTCCACATCCCTCTCCTCATCCTATAGTATTCCTTTTGGTCATAATCCTTTCAAAGGAAGCCTTTAGTCTCAAATCAAAAGGAGTTACACTTTTAAAGGTAATTCATTCTCTCATGTTCATTTGTTTAATTTTGCTTCTCCAACCCCCTAAACTCTTTTTATTTACTTATTTTGTAACAACACCAGTATCTTAAATATACTAGGATGTTATTATAATATTTATTCGAGCTACACTCTCACACAACTACATAAAATGGTTAAAGAACATACGGTTTCCGTGGATTGCGAAATTCTGCCTCTCGAAACGATGATTGTTCAATACTCATTTAACACCTTCAAAGGTGGAAATTATGATGTCACTATTTTTATATATGATATATAATATGTTTATTTTTTACTTAATCTTCTGTATTTTTCATTTGTGGCTTACTTTTATGGCTTCCATTATGGGTATAAGCGATATCCTCATTTTAGGAAGTGCGGACTACCGCCCCCTCAAAGTGATGTGATTCGTTAATGCCATACGTGGGACGTATAAAGGATGGATTTAATGATATTATATATGATGTTATACTGGAATTATTATATACCTCTATATCATTATTATTTCTTTCCATTAAATTATGAGATATTAATGAAAGTAGCGTTCATGCGTACGTACGGCTTACCGTCTCCATGAACGGTGCATTTCATTTCTTATCCCCAAATGTAATGAACTATTATATGTACATGTATATAATGGATATATATGATGAATGATACATCTAAATGATGAATATAATTATGTAATTAAAATATACATACATCTCATTTAGTTTTAATTCCATTAATATGACAAAGAAATGAATGTAGCGTTCATGCGTACGTACGGTTTTCCGTCTCCATGAACGGTGCATTTCATTTCTTACCTCTAAATTATTATGTGATATTATAAATACATGTATATTCTAGATATATATGATATATATGATATTTAAATCAGGAATGTCATTCTGGATATAAAGAACCTTTGACCACATGAACAACATGTAATTGTAAGAAGTCCACTTTCAACTTAAGAACCAAATATCGACAAAACAAACATTATTAACTTAAATGATTACATAATGTTTATAACATGTCAATAATTGATATAAAAAGAATAATGAACTTGGAAAAAGTTCTTAAGCATGTATAAATTAACTCACGTTTATTATTCAGGACGTTAAAGAAGGATCGAGTCAAGTCGGACCCGAGGTAAGGGATCTTACTCCTCTCTTTCTTTTTAAGTACACTCTTTTGTGTCATTCCTTATAAAGCTCATATTTCTTGTTATTGGGATGTTATTTTATATTACACATAATGTAATTTTTATGTTCATGTGATGAGAGACCATATTCTCTCTCATCAATCCATTTTGGAAGTTTTGAGTGGCGCCGTTAGGCTGCCGAATTTTCGTAAGAGATCTAACCTCTCTCTTTCTTTTTAAATACTCTCCTTTATGTCACTTCTTTTAAGCTCCTCTTTGTTATGTTGGGGGATGTTATTTTATATTCCCCTTTCTATAAACTTTAAGTTAATATGATGAGATACCCTATTTGATCTCATCAATCCATTTTTGTAAGTTTTATGTGGCGCCGTTAGGCTGCCGAGTTTTCGTAAGGGATTTATCATCTCACTTTTATTCCCATGAGATTTATGCTACATTTTCCACAATTTACTTTTATTGGTGTATTTAATGACCATTATTCTACTCTTTGTGTAATATAATTTCGTTTATGAGTATTTACATCAATGATTTATTGTCCTTCTTTCATGGGGTGTATGTTTTGAAAGATACCCAAGCCGGTAAGGGGACCTTTCACCCTCCTCTTTTTTAAAAAGACTTATTTTGTTGGGTCTTTTAATTTATATATTGTTATGTTGGGATATGTTCTCATATATCCTAATTGATGTAAATTTTATGTCCAAGTGATGAGATACACTTTTTATCTCTCAACAACTCATTTTGATGTGACGCCGTTAGGCTGTCAAGGGAACTTCTTAACCCAATTTCGATTTATTTGGGTTCAACATGTAGTTATTAAATATGTCATCCTTTGAATATGTGTGGATGACCTTTGATTATTTTACACTTAATATCCACTTATTTTTGGTGTATTCATTTGTCACACATAATTATGTAATTGATTTATCCTTAAACCAAGGATAACCGTCTTTGTAAGGGACTTCGTCTCAATCTCCTTTCATTGAGGCATATTCTATTTTATACACAACCTTATTTTATATGGTGTATAAACCCCTTTGACTTTTACATTTATTCAAAATGAATATTTTTTATATGAAGCGTTTACTAAACGACAAAAGGGAATGTTTTTGTCGTACGTATGTGGCGACAACGACTTCTCCACCGCCGTGACCATTATTTGAGTTTCGGCTTCCTCTGAGAGCCATACATTCTTTTTAAAAGAAAAATAAATACCATGTTTTACTTTTCTTTTATCTTGGTATTTAAAATGGTTTTCATAATGTTTTTATATCAATTTGTTGTATTGATATCTTGTGATTGAAAGGTGGGAATGTTATGTTTCCTTTATGCATGTTTTATGTGATACGATTATGTTAAGGTTCTTGGGCATTATTATGAAGAAGGGTGGTTCCGTGATAAACTAAGGGCAGGTGAGCTCGATATAGCTCTCCAATGCATTGGGTAACGCGAAGGAGTGAAACATTGAGGTTTCTCCGAAGAGATTTAGTAAATATAATGTGATGGGTATTCTAAAATGTAACCAAGAGGGTTACTCCCTATGTAAGAATGTTATGAATGCCTCAAGTTACCTTTTATGACTTATGATTTATATGATTTATTCATGATTTGATATGCCTATGTTTTATGGGTAATGTATTATTTCATTCTTATGTATACATGTACTCATATTTCCTTTCCATATATTTATATCCCTTACTTAGCTTTTTATGCTCATCCCAAGTTTTTGAAATGTTTTTCACAGGTCAAGGGAAGGGTACATGATGAGATGATAGTGTCAAGGATGTGTCAAGAAAGAATCCATGTTTTATTTTAAATATGTTTCCGTTGATGGGAAGAATGAATACTGTCTTTTATGTAACCACTTTGTTTAAATGTGGAATGTAATGTATGTTTCATGATATAATTCTCTAAAACTCTAAACCTGAAAAGATCCTCAATGTGTAATCTTATAATAACTCAAGATTAAGTAAGGTTTAAGGCTGGGGCCTTATAGTTGGTATCAAAGGTCGGTTTAGATAACTTTAGAGGTTAGGGTATTCTTTAAGCATAAGTGACATTACCATAATGGTTATGATTTCAGAAAGAGTCCTAGTTTTAGATAAAGTGAATGAGTAAGTATATCTTAGTGTTTACCTTCCTCATTAGTACATGATGATTTTTTTGATATACTCACACTGACCTTTTTGGTTTTAGTAAATGGAAGGATCTAGCAGGCACCAAAGTAACAGTGGATGTGAAGGAAACCGTGATATTTTTTTGAGCAAGCAACTGAATGATATGGGAGCTGCAATGAGAACTCTTGTGATTATCCTCAACCAACTATCTGGAGTCATGATTGACCACCTAAACCTTGTCGATTTCTCTAAGTCATCATATATGCGAGAAAAAAATCCCTACGGAAGTACAGGTAATAATCATAAAGGTAAGTGTGGTCAAAAACCAATGTGTCAAATATGTGGAAAGAAACACCTTGGAAAATGTTTCAAAGTGACAGGAATATGCTATAGATATGGAAATGAAGGTCATAAAGCAAGAACCTGCAATGGAAAAAGGAAGCATCCAGTTGACTTGAGGAAAGGGAAAGAAGTTCTTTCTAAGGGATCAATTGAATGTTTTAAATGTGGTGGGCATGGTCATAATGCAAACACATTTCCTATGAAGAAGTTTCGTGAATGGGATCACCAAGAGCGTACAAATTTTCGTTTACCAATACCTAATGCCATTCCGATTGAGGATGAAGAAACTGACAATGACCAATCAATGGTATGTATTATTTCATGACTATTGTTTTCCTATTTTGGAATCTTAGGATATGATTCATGATTTTGTTTGTAGGAAAGAGGTATTTCAGAATAAGTTGGAAAGGGATAGTTAATGGATCATGAAGAATGTTGAATGAGTAATATGTCAACATATAAGGGCTTCAAGAGTTATGGTGAAATTCTTAAGAGTATTAAGTCTCTTTTGATGATGGGGTTACATTAGAAGAATTTTTATATTATGTGTAACCCTGATGTTTAATATAGGCAAATTTTATTCAAGGAATATTTATCTTTTCTTTTGTGGACATAGTTATAAAGAACCATTTGGGTTTATATGATCCTTACTTTTGAGGTAATTATGGGTTATTATATGTTATGATGGAAAATGAAAGGCATGAGATAAACTTGAGGTAAAAATATGTTATGATCATCTTTGAAGATTTTATCTCATATTAGGGAATGTTTTAAGAATTATATAGTTTTAGAAAAAGGACAACATGAAGACCGTGTGACTACCCGTCACGTCGGACAAAGCTGCGGGAATCGAACCCACAACCAAAGTGCGACTGGTATTTATCGCCTACCACTGGACTACGTGAAGTCCCTGGTTATTTTGACTGATTCTTTCTAGTTATATGATTTTATCAATTAAGAGTAAGTTGATTTTGGGTTATTTATGAAAATGATTAACCTATCATGGAGGATATGTGATTAGGTTAATTACTTTTCAATACGAGACTTTAGGAGAAACTGATGTTGTTTGGAGATAAATGTTACGATTTAACTTGGAAGACTATGTGACTAAATCCTTCAAATATTTGGGTTTCAATATTAGTTTGGTTTACTTTGAATAATTTTATGGACAAATTGATTATAGAATGGTCCTCATTGAACTTTGGGTTTTGTTGGACAAATTTTGGAGATTAAGCATAGATTTTCTTTTTAATGGGTTATCCTTTTCTGGATTATCTGACCTTGCACTAACCATTTTGGTTTTGGTTAAATTCTAAAGACATGGGAAGTATATAGTTCGCTTTTTTGGATTAGGTGACTCTCTAGAAGTTGATTACAGTACTCTTAATGCGAACAAGCCTCCCTAAATACTCATCTTTTGGAAAAAAAATATGAGTTTGATTAAGGAATCCAGTAATGGTTGAAAGTCAACATGATAAGTGATTATGTTTACTTATGAATAAATTCCTCAATAAAATTTAACTTAACACGAAAATGTTGTCTATTAGATTTTCATACTGGGGAATCAAATACCGTCTAACCCATCACAACTTTGTGATTTTCTAATTGTTAACTTTCTCCTAGACATGTTTACTATCAATCTCCCCCAAGAACATGACCCTTTGCTTTTTCTTCCATGTCCATGTTTTTCTACATGGAATCCTAGTATGGGTTAACTCGGGTGACCTCTGTACTTATCTTCCTTTATTTTAAAGGGATTGTTTTACCGGCTCTTGTTCCGATGTGGGATGTTCAAGGGTGTTTCCAAGCTCAATTTTAAAAATTGCGAGGACGCAATTCCCAAAAGGAGGGAAGGATGTAACACCCAAGGTAAATAAAGAATATGACATTTTCATATTTATCCATATTTGTGAATAAAATATTAATATTACTTTAATGGGGATGCTATGCTCGATGGCGTACCCAACACACAACAACGAGTTTCTTGGGAATCTTACGTTGTACTCTAATAATAAAATAATATTATTTTAAATGGTAGTTAACATGTAGCCGTTGTATTGACAGGAATGGATATAAATAACTAAAATATGATTATATATGTTTTTAAATGTTTTTAAATTTATCCAATAAAAGATAAAGGCATAAAATACAGAAAGAATTCAATTTTAGGCGTATATGCCCTAGTTTTCACTAAAGGTTCACTTATCGCCTTTTGATGGAGAACCGTCATTAAATATAGTTTTGTTCACTCTTATACATCCTTTTGGACCAAATAAAACTCTTCTTAAGAATTGGGACATCAAAATTTACTTTGTGTAAATTTTTGGTATCTTTCTGATAAAGTTCATTTTTTAATGAATAGTATAAAATGTTGTATTTTAATTCAAAACCTCTTTTTAATGTAATTTATTTATATGATTAGATTATCTTTTGAATTGGTTTTAAAGTGAAATTAGAATATATTTTTACAATTAAATCCAATAGTGGTCGTTGGAATTAATTTCACTTTGAAATCAGACTTAAACTAGTGTCAATCTTTTGATACTTATTGTTTCATAAAAACACGCTATTTGCTCTCACAGCGGGAATTAATTATTAAATTAATTAATGTGACTTATATGTTTTGAATTTTGTAAAATAGAATTCATTTTTGAATTCGGAATATCATATATAGCTTAGGGTGAATTTTTAGTATTTTTTTGAAAAACTTCAATTTTTGATGAATAGTGAAACCACTAAGTGGTACTTATAAAAACTGATTTTTCCGTTTAAATGAAATTTTGACATCTTTGTGTTTTGAATTTCAAAAATCCGACATACATGGTTTTCATTTAGAAGTAAAATGTGGTTCAATGGGATAAAAATAATTTTTTGGTGAACTTGGGGACCCCATGGATCCACTTTGGTTGGGAAATGACATAAATTACTTTTTATTTAATGTTAAAGTAAAAATGACACAAACTTGAGTTATTTTACGAAAACAATTTTTACATGGGGTTATAAAGATCTGATTTGTGATATTTAATAGTCATTGGGAAGCTAAAAAAGATTTTCTACATCATAGTATTTTTTTTATAATTTTTATACTTTATATAAATTAAATTATTTATGACATCATGATGATGCAGCGATGACCTCATTAATGAACAGTTTAAATAAAATGAAACGATAATATAAAATCTAAGACCTACACTTGTCCAAAAACTATTGTATGTTAATATTTAGAAGCCTTATCATCTTATATTCGAAATATATAAATGTGGGACCTTAGAAATTCGAAACACTTTTGAAAATAAAATAATAGTTTCATGATATCCAAAAGTGCCCCTCCTCTCCTCTTATAAAAGGCCCCCACCTCTACCTCATTTTACACACTCCTCAAGCCTTTGGCTCGGCCATCCCCTGCACATTTACTCTCTCCACATCCCTCTCCTCATGATACAGGATTCCCTTTGGGCATAATCCTTTCAAAGGAAGCCTTTAGGCTCAAATCAAAAGGAGTTACACTTTTAAAGGTAATTCATTCTCTCATGTTCATTTGTTTTATTTTGCTTCTCCAACCCCCTAAAATCTTTTTATTTACTTTTTTTGTAACAAAAAAAGTATATTCAATATACTAGGATGTTGTTATAAGATTTATTCGAGCTACACTCTCACACAACTACATCAAATTGTTAAAGAACATACGGTTTCCGTGGATGGCGAAATTCTGCCTCTCGAAACGATGATTGTTCAATACTCATTTAACACCTTCAAATGTGGCCATTATGATGTCACTATTTTTATATATGATATATAATATGTTTATGTTTCACTTAATCTTCTGTATTTTTCATTTGTGGCTTACTTTTATGGCTTCCATTATGGGTATAAGCGATATCTTCATTTTAGGAAGTGCGGACTACCGCCCCCTCAAAGTGATGTGATTCGTTAATGCCATACGTGGGACGTATAAAGGATGGATTTAATGATATTATATATGATGTTATACTGGAATTATTATATACCTCTATATCATTATTATTTCTTTCCATTAAAGTATGAGATAGAAATGAAAGTAGCGTTCATGCGTACGTACGGCTTACCGTCTCCATGAACGGTGCATTTCATTTCTTATCCCCAAATGTAATGTACTATTATAAGTACATGTATATAATGGAAATATATGATGAATGATACATCTAAATTATGAATATAATTTTTTAATTAAAATATACATACCTCTCATTTAGTTTTAATTCCATTAATATGACAAAGAAATGAAAGTAGCGTTCATGTGTACGTACGGCTTACCGTCTCCATGAACGGTGCATTTCATTTCTTACCTCTAAATGATTATGTGATATTATAAATACATGTATATTCTAGATATATATGATATATATGATATCCAAATCACGAATGTCATTCTGGATATAAAGAACCTTTGACCACACGAACAACATGTAATTGATTGAAGTCCACTTTCGACTTAAGAACCAAATATCGACAAAACAAACATTATTAACTTAAATGATTACATAATGTTTATAACATGTCAATAATTGATATAAAAGAAATAATGAACTTGGAAAAGGTTTTTAAGCAAGTAGAAATTAACTCAAGTTTATTATTCAGGACGTTAAAGAACGATCGAGTCAAGTCGGACCCGAAGTAAGGGATTTTACTCCTCTCTTTCTTTTTAAGTACACTCTTTTATGTCATTCCTTCTAAAACTCATCTTTCTTGTTATTGAGATGTTATTTTATATTACACTTACTGTAATTTTTATGTTCACGTGATGAGAGACCCTATTCTCTCTCATCAATCCATTTTGGAAGTTTTGAGTGGCACCGTTAGGCTGCCGAATTTTCGTAAGAGATCTAACCTCTCTCTTTCTTTTTAAGTACTCTCCTTTATGTAACTTCTTTTAAGCTCCTATTTGTTATGTTGGGGGATGTTATTTTATATTCATCTTTCTATAAACTTTAAGTTAATATGATGAGATACCCTATTTGATCTCATCAATCCATTTTTGTACGTTTTATGTGGCGCCGTTAGGCTGCCGAGTTTTCGTAAGGGATTTATCATCTCACTTTTATTCCCGTGAGATTTATGCTACATTTTCCATAATTTCTTTTGAGTGGTGTATGTACTGCCCATTATTCTACTCTTTGTGTAATATAATTTCGTTTATGAGTATTTACATCAATGATTTATTGTCATTCTTTCATGGGGTGTATGTTTTGAAGGATACCCAAGTCGGTAAGGGGACCTTTCACCCTCCTCTTTTTTAAAAAGACTTCTTTTGTTGGGTCTTTTAATTTATATATTGTTATGTTGGGATATGTTCTCATATATCCTTATTGATGTAAATTTTATTTCCAAGTGATGAGATACACTTTTTATCTCTCATCAACTCATTTTGATTTGACGCTGTTAGGCTGTCAAGGGAACTTCTTAACCCAATTTCGATTTCTTTGGGTTCAACATGTAGTTATTAAATATGTCATCCTTTGAATATGTGTGAATGACCTTTGATTATTTTACACTTAATATCGACTTATATTTGGTTTATTCGTTTGTCACACATAATTATGTAATTGATTTATCCTTAAACCAAGGATAACCGTCTTTGTAAGGGACTTCGTCTCAATCTCCTTTCATTGAGGCATATTCTGTTTTATACACAACCTTATTTTATATGGTGTATAAACCCCTTTGACTTTTACGTTTATTCAAAAGAAATGTTTTTTATACTAAGCGTTTACTAAACGACAAAAGGGAATGTTTTTGTCGTACGTATGCGGCTACAACGACTTTTCCACCGCCGTGATCATTATTTGAGTTTCGGCTTCCTCAACAAGCCATACCTTCTTTTTAAAAGAAAAATAAATACCATGTTTTACTTTTCTTTTATCTTAGTATTGAAAATGGTTTTCATAATGTTTTTGTATCAATGTGTTGTATTAATATCTTGTGATTGAAAGGTGGGAATGTTATGTTTCCTTTATGCATGTTTTATGTGATACGATTATGTTAAGGTTCTTGGGCATTATTATGAAGACGGGTGGTTCCGTGATAAATTAAGGGAGGGTGAGCCCGATATATCTCTCCAATGCATTGGGTAACACGATGGAGTGAAACATTGAGGTTTCTCCGAAGAGATTTAGGGAATATACTGTGATGGGTATTCCAAAACGTAACCAAGAGGGTTACTCCCTACGTAAGAATGTTATGAATGCATCAAGTTACCTTTTATGTCTTATGATTTCTATAATTTATTCATGATTTGATATTCATATGTTTTATGGGTAAAGTATGACTTCATTCTTATGTATACATGTACTCATGTTTCCTTTCCATCTATTTATATCCCTTACTGATCCTTTTATGCTCATCCCAAGTTTTTGAAATGTTTTTCACAGGTCAAGGGAAGGGTACATGACGTGATGATAGTGTCAAGGATGTGTCAAGAAAGAATCCATGTTTTATTTTAAATATGTTTCCGTTGATGGGAAGAATGAATACTATCTTTTATATAACCACTTTGTTTAAATGTGGAATGTAATGCATGTTTCATGATCTAATTATCTAAAACTCTAAACCTGAAAAGATCCTCAATGTGTAATCTTTTCATAACTCAAGATTAAGTAAGGTTTAAGGCTGGGGCCTTATAGTAACACGCCAAGATTAAATTATATGTTTCTTTTTAATTAAATTCAATAGCTTGTTTTTTACACTACACCAAGATTATCTTTCACTACACACAACACCATCTTAGATTGTGCTACATGCAATACTAAGTTAGAGAACACCATTACCTATCAAACTAGCCATTTTAAAAAGAATATATAAATAATATTAAACAAATTTTAATTGTTTATATACCCCATTTAATTTTAACATTCATATTGTGTGACTCTTTGACATAATACATGGACAACATCAATTTTTCAGATAAAGAAAGTATTTTTCAACAAATAAAAATGTTCCACCTTTTCATAGAGAACACTTTTTAAATAAAATATTTGACACTTTTATATATTAAATTTGAAAAAAAATGATTTTTCTATAGAATAAAGACATAAAAATTTTGTTTGGATATTTTTTTTGTATTTTTCTTATAAAATCCATATTTTAATGAATAGTGGAAAATATTGCATTTTAATTTAAAAATGCCTTTTCATATAATTTATCTATATAGTTATATTGTCCTTTTAATTGTTTTTAAAGTGTAATTGGATTATTTTTTATCATAATAAAATTTTGTTCATTGTAAGTAATTTGACATTGAAATTGATCATAAACACATGTCCCTTCTTTAATAGTTTTTACTTCTTCAAAACCTGCATTCTGGGTTTGACAATGGTAATTAATTTTAAATTAAATTCTTCTAATTTTGTGTTTTGAATTAGGAAAAATGGAATCTATATTTTTAATCATGAGCTCCAAATTTTTTTAAATAAGTTCCTATTATTTTTGGACATTATGAATAATAACTTCTGTAAATATTTATATTTACTATGTTTAAAGGGTAAATCAGGTAAATAAGGGTAAAAATAATATTATAACAATATAAAAAATCCATAAAACATGTATTCATCCTATTATATGATATATAGACGACCATGATCATACATAGGTCTATTTCAGTACCCCATGGAGCTACTTGCGTGTGATAATGTCCTTTTATAATGTTGGATTTAAAGAAAAGGAAAATATAACATAAACATGCATCTCCTAACTAAAAAAATATTAATTTGGTTAATATAAATAATATATTTTACTATAAATTATCATTAGAAGTCTAAAAATATTTTCTATATCATTGTATTTTATTTATAAAATTTAGAAATTAGATAAATAATGTTATTTATGACACAATGATGATGTAATGATTACCTTATTAATGAATGTTTAAAATAAATTATATTATAATTATTAAAATAAATGTAATTTGAGATTTTTTATGCTAGAATCAATTTCTTTTGAATAAATTTATATCTTAGGGATGATTTTATTTTATTTATGTAATCAAGTTGTTAAAAATTTAACAAAAATCAATTCTTAAATAGTGTCAAAATTGACAAAAATGAATTTTTAAAACAAACACTACTTTATTAAATGATATAATAGTCCTACAAATATAAGATTTGTTCAAATGACCTACATAGTGTTAAAAATATCATTAATGATCCACTTGAGTTTCTCTTGGAATCTTATAGTAAAAATATTAACCATATAGTATACAAATACAAGAAGAAATGGTAAGAGTTAACTTATTTAACCAAGGGTTAAAGTAAATAGACAACGTTAAATTCTTAAACTAAAAATGTATAAAACCAATTGGTTGAGAGGATTTAGACCCATATTCACAATATGCCTAAACTAAATCACTTTTAAGCCATTATAAACCGAAAATATATTTATAATCAATTAATATTTCAA
The DNA here is from genome assembly GCA_963277665.1 of Viscum album. NCBI lineage: Eukaryota > Viridiplantae > Streptophyta > Magnoliopsida > Santalales > Viscaceae > Viscum > Viscum album. Next base: position 967,548,991 of record OY728167.1, read on the forward strand.
GACTTTACTAAGGTGTCCCTCACCTCTCCAATAAAAGGGAACTTCTCCTTTTCCTTTATTCACACCTCAAAATCTATTTATCTCAACCAAAACATTTCCAAAACTCCTAAAAAATTACAAAAATTTATTCTAGAGGCCACCCTTTGGGTAGAAAACCATCTTATGGTGTCATTTTGTGCAAATCCAGAGGAGACACTCGAAGAAGAGGTAATCATTTTATCCCTTCTTTCAAAGTTATTTTATTCTTATACATACTCTTCCAAAATTGTTACGATTCTAAAATAATAACTATAGAACATAATATATAATGGTATGTTTTTCTGATAATGTTAAAACCATATTCCTCTTTTTACCTATCCTATGAAAAACAATATCACTATGCATACGTACATATGGAATACTGTCTCCAAGTCGTGGTGTAAACTATTTTTCAACTATACATTATTTTGATAGGTATAATGATGAATATAAATGAATTGAATAATAAATATAACATGATATTATTCATTTAAAACTCAAATTCCATTCAATTCCCTACCATTTAACCATTAATTAAATTATACCATCGGCCATCTGTACATACGGCTTACCGTATCCACAACGTGATGTGACTCATCTTTCACATTCACCATCCAAAAATGATTATAAAAAATATATATTATGAATAATTATGAATTATATGACATAATAATGCTACTTGAAAAAATATATATTTATATATATACATATATTTCACTCACTTACTTCTATTCAAGACGATAAGAAAACAGAAACAATGTTCATGCGTACGTACGACCTATCGTCTCCCTAAATGGTGTATTCCATTTCAGATATATATCTATTATACATATTTATATTATGAATATATTTGATATATAAATCATATTATAAATTCTTTAAGTATTTAAATCACGATCTAAGTAATCTGATCAAGAATAACAAGTTAAAACACGTACGATGACCAAAGTGATTATTACCCGAAATGTTGCGTTAACATGGAATTGTTAATAAAAAGTTAATATAATGTCATAAAAGAATCATATATGATATAATTAATTTTATTATGATTATTATATAAGTTAATAATATGCTTAAGAACACAATAAAGACATTTTGTACACATACTTAGAGTATCGCACCTAAGGTAACAGTTAATTTCAAAATATCATATTTTTATCTGAGATTGTATGTACGTAAGTATATATTGGGGAGTATTTATCATACACATCAATGTCTCCTAAAATACATTTTAAAATATTTTTAATATTTCTCTAAAAAATTTTAAATTCATTTTCCCCATGATTGACTTTTTATAAAACCTTTTTAATGGAATCTTTCTGTCACTTTTCAAACAAGGTAATTTTTGACCTTTTCGACAGATTAAGGAAATAATGTTCTTTTAACTTTAAGTGTGAGCATCTATTTTCTGCCATTATGAAGCCTTAACATATTGAATCATTCCTTACAATATTAAAAGGTTATTTTGAAATTAATTTTTTTTATTTTATAATTACAAGGGCTTTTAAATGATTACAAAGTAAAAATGGGATACTACTCTAAAAGAGTTTTATTGATTTTCTTAGATCAATTTCATCTATTTCAACATCTTTTGTTCGAATTATTCTTTATTGAGGTTTATTTATCATGATAAAATTATCCTTATTGTATTGAATGGTTTATGATATTTTTGACTATGGATATTTTATTTTTATACCATTCATGTCTTATAGTTTAAGTATTCACATTTTGTATGCTAGTTTTAATACAAAGGTTTATGTTATGTTTCACCCTTATCATATGAGGAATGTATTGGTCTTAGTAAGTGACAGTTTGAGACCTTTATATCCCCTTGATGCATTGGTGGGTCTCATGAGACAAACTATATATGAACGTGGCCAAGTCTTTTGCCATTTATTTTCAAATATGTATTTGGACGAGGCTATAACCATTTATTCTTAGATGTCTTGGCCAAGTCCTCAAAAATATGTTTCATCTATCCAACACTATTCATTCCTTCATTATGAGATTAGTTATTGATATTTCATGTGATTATTCAACTAGTAAAATTTCCACATGTAATTTTAAATGGAATTATTTGATTTATTCTTTCCATATTATGCTAGAGATAATGTTTTAAAAGGCTTGTGTTTTAGTTTTTTACCTTGTCTTAAATGTTTATTCTTAATTGTGATAGCTTATACTATATTATTTATACTTACTCAGCAACTGAGATCACCCCTTTCTTATGTTTTATTTTCCCAGGATGCGAAGAAGTGTTTTATGATTGATATACAGGGTTAAGCTTGGGGAATAATGGAATTCTAAAAGGATTATCTATGTTGTATTTTATGTTTTAAATTGTAATGTAATGTTAATGAATGTAATCTATTTTCCGAGCATTATAAATAGGTCAGTCCTTTGGGACATGATTCCTTGTATCATGCTAATGTATTAAAATAGTTCATTGACTCTGAGCTTCTGGGGTTGGGGCGTTACATGTGCTATAAAGACCAGTAAGAAAATAATAAATTAATAAAATAACATAAATAAGTACATGTGATACAAGGGAAATATAAATTTAACATAAGAAGTATTATAATTATAATCCTGAAAAATGAAGCATAATATAACATGATTGTATAAAGGAAACATGAGAATGCATCAAGAACATAAATATTGTAACAAACTTAAGTCAATGATAACTATAGAGACAACATTACATGGTGGAAATAGTCCCTTAATGTATTATATTTACTCTGGAATCTCATACATGATGTCTCATGATACTAAAAAATTACCCAATAAATCGGAGCGTTGTCTAGTCACAACTATCATAATGTTTACATTATCATGTGTGACACATAAATCATTCAAAATAATGACATATTTCATCACATATAATCTAAATATTAAATAGAGTAGGTTTTATACGTAGAATTATCTAATAAATTAATATATGCACAAATTCATGAAAACCCTTGAGTGTAAATGGGTAATGGTATTCACTACAAAAATGTTTGGAAGTGAAAATCATAGGATAATGTTTTCACTATAACAAGGGTACATAAAGGTTCACGATACTATTAAATTAGAGTGAAATGGGCCTCTAATAATTTATAAGTAATTAGTCTAGAAATATTTATTTTTTATAAAATATCCCAACATGAATAAATGTAAAATAAATGAAATAACATAAAAGAGGTTCTTCAATAAATAGGATAAGGAGAGGATCCCTTACCTTGAAATGGTATTTCTAAAAGCATGGGAATAACTCCATAAGTGATTGGGGGGACCTTTTTCTGGATCCAGAAAGAGAGGGTTAGGTTAATTACATATTATAACAGTTTTTATTAAATTTTAATGAGACTATGGGTGGGTTTATATAGAAAAACAGAAGAGATTTCTTTATTAATTTCCAAACATAGGTTTTGGTCTCTATATGATAAAGTAATAAAAACTAAAAATCAATCATTTCCTTTTTACCATGGTGACTTCCAATGTTGTTTGGTTTCAATTATTTGACACGGTTAAAATCTAATTTCAATAATATAATACCCTTGGTTATGTGTAAGTGAGTCATGTTTATAAAGAACTGATTTTAGAACCTTTAAATAAAATATAGATTTTAGATGATTCATTATAGAATTATAAAATCAAAAAAGTAACCTAAACACACACTAGTTTTATGTGGAGAAATATATTTGGTCACTTAAACATTTTATGAGATATATTATATTACTTTTTTCTCATTATGATGTCATAACAGACATCTTATATTTATAGCGTATTTAAGTTTTAGCCAAAAATTCATCTAGCTTTAAAAATTATGAAAAAATAACCATCAGTTAATCATGTAATGATGATTTTAAATAAATATTTATTTTATAAACATAAGTCTCTATGTATGGTAATTTAAAATTTAAATTTAAAAAAACCCATTTATTATAAATTACTTGTTTTATTTACAATAAAAGTTTTCCATAATTTATCAAAAATTATTTTTAGATTCATAAAATTATACTATCATTTATATTTATTATATATTATTTATTAATAATATTATATTAACGTATCATTTATTTCAAATATTCTTGAATTCATTAAAAGTAACTCTTCATAAACAACAATATATTTCCCAAAAATATAATTTATGTTTCATCATATCAAAATATATTTTTTTTATTAAACTCAATATTTAATAATTTATAAATTAATATTAAAAAAGGATAAAAATAATCATTTTTAATAAAAATTATTTTTAAAAATTCAGACTATTAGTGTATATATACATTTCCATTTATTACATTAGAAAATTCCTTAATGGTGAGATTGCCTTGGGGTGGTTCGACGTACATAGTTTGGTCTATGATCTAAATGATCTTGAAATTATCCCCTAAAATCTTTTTTCATGCTCTAACTGTTGGATCTCAGATTGAGTTTCATCAAGAAAAATTGCATTAAATATATTTCCATTGGAAGATATGATAAATGTACTTCATAGGGTATGATCCTACTATTTAAGGCCATAATTTCATCTTCCTCTGTAAGTTGGACATTATTACAACCCTATATATATATATAATAACCATATGATAATTTATCAATGGCCATGTTATCAATGATTATCAATCATAATGGTAATTTAAATTTTATAATCCACATAATTGTTCAAAATCCCTAAAGTAGTGAATGTTTTTTTGATAACTTCATTTCTTAATAAAGAAAATTTTTATTTAAAAAGAGAATTTCATTTCTAAAAGTAATAGTAATTACATAAATCATGTCAACACCCTATGAGAGAGAAAGTTAAAGGTGATTACTTTTAACAATAGATACCTATAAAATTTAGTAGGTCATCTAATACCAAAATTTCTAAATAATGAATTAAATCAATTGTGATTAAATTTTATTTACTTAAATTATTTGATCAAGATAGGGCCATATTGTTTTTTAACACCTTATGGGAGAAGTCTAGTAGTGGAAAAAAATGACTAAGAATATGAAGACCAAGGAAAAAATAAATTTAGGGAGTGATATGTATTCCATAAGTTTTTAATTAATTAATTTTCCTTCACAATATCTATATTAAAATAGATATGGACTTACTTTTACTTGTGAATATGTAGGATGAATCAATCATATCTCATGAGGAAAACATCACAAGGATTTCACGACATGCCTTTGGTTTTTTTATTAACACTAAAATTAAAACCTACAATTATTTAGCGGGATAAATTCATTTCTATAGGGATATTGGGAACTTCAATAATTTCACTATTTTGAAGAAGTTATCTGATGTACCCTCAAAGATGAGATGGAACTGGCATGATTTTCATTTATCTCATGTTATTGGATATAATTAGTAGATAATGGAGTTTAACATTGGGGTATCACTATATAAAACTCACAGAATTAAAAAATATATCACACCACATTTTTAAAGTGTGGAAAAATTATCTTATAAACTATATCAAGAGGGAAATAGAAATGTTTCATGTCTAGAAAAGGGTGAAATCAAGTCAATAATTATAGAAGGGAGTTGAATAATAAAACTAATTTGATTGTATATAAGAATGTCTAGATTAGTTCCTATATTGTTTTACAATCTCTCAACAACAAGGAATATAGAAACTCTATAAACCAATGCACTATTCTAAGGGTTGTTGATGATAACCAATGAAAATAACTTCCATGTATAAGAAACCAATGGTGGAATCATTCTATCACAATCATAGATATGGATCAAAGAAACAATGTGGGGAAATGTATAATAGTTTTTCATCAAATAATAGAGAACATATCATTTTATTATAGTTCTAATAATTCAATTATATATTAAAATTTCTTTAGACCTATTCAAACACCACTAAAAATCATGTACGAAAAAAATTATTAATGAGCATAGAAAATGGTTTAATCATTAAATCTAAAGTATATAAATCCTCTCCGGTATGTCTTAATGGGATGAATTCTCTAGAAAACCATATCATTATCTTTACATTAAAATTAGATGTTATATTATGTTTGGACTTGATATTTTTATATAAATCCCACATCAATATGTGGGAGAAGAAAATACCCATCCATATACTGAATTGTCTTCTGATTCTAAACAAGTGTAAAGAGGATGATAAAAATCCTTTGTAAACCTCTTTAGAATAATGTATTTCGTTTTATTTAGGGAGAGAATAAATTTCTTTGATGCATGAAACAATGTATTTAAAAAATCATGAATACATTACCATTGTAATGGATTACATAGATATATTCTCTAAAGAATGTCATGTTATTCCTTCTAATCAAGAGGTAGAGTTATTAACATAGCTTATAATTGGATCTATATGAATATCCTAGACTCATTATAGAATTACCCTACTAATCTTGATGAACTGAAGAATGAATTATAAATAAAATCTAGACATCGGTTACATATGCTTTAACGTTTTTTTTGGTTTCCCCTGTCCAATATTTCATGAATAAGGATGGTTTGATGTATCTTTTATTTTATTATAATGAACCCAATAAGATCACAATAAATAAAAAGAATACCCCAACCTAGTTTTAGGAATTTTTGGATTAGTTACATGGATATAAATACCTATTTAAAGAATACCATTGATCGGGATATTATCATTTAATTATGTAAAAGGATAATATTACCAAAACAAACTTTCAAACAATGTATGGGCCCAATGAGTTAAACGTCATGCAGTTTGGTGTCAAAAAGCATAATATTTCATCATGGAATAAATTAATAGTATAATTAGAGACCACCTTGAAATAAATTTTTAGTCTTTATAGATGATATTATTCAATACTCAAAAATAATAAAAGAAAACAATAATTATTTGAGCACTATGTTAAATAATTTGAAGAGGGATATGTTATATGAGAAATAAAAATTTGTGTTTTGTATGGATAAAGTATCATTCTTGTGGAATTTTATCACATGTAACGTGATATATATGGACCCATTAAAGACTAAAATGATTGAGAAATTGAGAGAACAAAATACATTTTAGAGTTTTGTAGTTAAATCATATTATCTAGGTATTATCATTAGTTTTTGGAAATTTATTTATATTGTTTAAATCAATTTCCAATCTAACCATGATGGGAGTGAAGCATGTTCAAATGAAAAAAGGTTAATATTTCCTCACAGAGTTGAAGAAGAGTATTACTAATGCACCTATACTCACACTACCCAAATGTAAAGAGAAATGTTTGATTTATAGTGATGATTCAAAGAAGGGTTTTGGATATCTACTCATTAAAAAACTATAGTGGTAGACCACACCTCAAGAATGATGATGGTACATGAGAACAATTATCTCAAAATTGATCTAGAGTAAGTTATTGTAATCTTTTTGTTAGAGATATATATGAATTATAACTATTAAAAGATGTTATATATATATAAACTATAAGTGACTAAAATATATATTCACATAGAAGGAGCTAAAATGTTTCTAATGAAGATGGATATAGATAATTATGTATTATTATTGTTCAATCAACTACCATCCAAGGAAGGTGAATAATGTGGTAGACACACCTAGTATTGAACATCCTGTAACTGTATCTTTGATAATGATTTATAAAGATCCAATATTCCTATACATGTAAATCATGGATATGACATTAATGAAGAATGGAACCCCATTCTACCAATCTCAATTGATTACTCAACTATCTCTCTTAGAAAAAATTATGATACATCATAGAAGTGATGTGAATATATAGAATAAGGTGGATTCTAGGATAAGGAAAAATCCTTTTCATTTAATTTTTATGAAGAATGATTTGTGATATTTGGGAAATAGTTTTTCATTATATGATATTAGGAGACAAAGAAGGATATACTAAGTGATTCTCATAGATTGATATTCTCCTCCCAACTAGGAAACATAATATTTTATAAATATCTATAATAAAAATATTTATGGGACAATATAAATAATAATATGTTATATTTTAAGTCAATTTTTCTAATATGTTAGTAGGTTAATGTTGAGAGGAAAAAAATTAAAAATGATGATGAATCCATTTACCATAACTAAATGAAAATGAGAAAAACTCACTATGATTTTTATCATGGTTCTTCCAAAGGAATTGAAAGAAAAAACACTATATGGATTTTAGCATACCATATTACAAATACTTTTCACTTTATTTTTATTTGATCAAAATTCTCACTTAATCACCTTTCAAATATATACATTATAGATGTCATTAGGCTTTATAATACATTATTATCAACTGTATATGATTGATATTTTAGGTTCATCTGAATGTTTTTAAAGAGTATTCATCACACTTTAAACACATATTTTAACTTTAGTACAACATACCATTCACATACTACTTTTCAAGTTAAATAAAATATCCTAACACATGAGGATATGTTGAGAGATTTCTCAATAATCATTAATGGAGGATGGGACCAATATATTCCATTAGTCGAGTTCTCATACAAAAACTATTTTTCACATGAGCCTTCAAATGGAACTATATGAAGACCTACATGGGATGAGATGTAGAACACTAGAATTTTTAGATGAAGTTAGTGAATGAAATTTATTAGGACCTGAGATGGATTAAGAAATGAAGGAAAAGGTCAAGACTAGTCAGCAATGCATTAGGATGTCTTAAAGTCCATAAGTGTTTTATGGTAGTAACCATTGATATATTTTAGAGTTTTATTTTGGTAAAAAAGTTTCCCTCCAAATATCTTCATAGAATAGTGTAATTTTATTTGGGAGGAATGGGAAGATAATTCCAATATACATCTACCCCAATGAAATTATTGATCATATTTCAATTGTGGCATACTAACTAGAGCCCCCAAAAAACATATCTAATGAAAATCACGTGTTCTACACATCCCAATTGAGGTTGTACTTTTTATATTCCTCACATGTACTAAATTTTTATGGTAGTACATTTGGAGTTTGATCTCTCTTACAAGGACAAGATGAGGAAGATCTTATGCCATAGATATAATGTTATTTGTAATAATAAAACCAACATAGACTTTGTACATTGGAGAAATTATATGTTGGAAGAGGCAAGATGGGAACCTAGAGAGAAAATTAAAATTAAGTACCCCCAATTTTTTTCAACGTAGTATATGGAATAAAAATTTAAGGGTGAAATTTCTTATCAGGGAATAATATAAGTGCCCAAAAATTTTAAATTGAAATTTCACTTCTAAATATATATGTCTGTGTTATTAAGGTAATATTAATTATAAGGAATAAAATCACATAATCATCAATTCAAAAAATAATATTATTAAAATAATTAATTTGGGATAAAAATATAACAGGTGCTATAGTAATAATATAGATATATTCTATGATTTAAATTCCATTTAAAAAAATTATTTTATTACATTTTGACACATATATCAAAAATTTATTATTTATATATATTTAAATATTAAAAATGAATTTAATTTTTTTATTAATCATATGAAAATTATATTAGTATTAATTTCACCAATTTTTTATAAATAAATAATTTTTATATGATTAGTTAGGAATACCATTTTTTTAAAAATTATTAATTTTATTAAATTATCAGTATATAGGGGAGTCGTGGAATTTTATAAATGATACTAATTTATTTCATGGTTTAAAATACACATAAAATTTAATTATTTAATAATAAACCAATTATTGTCTTGAAAAAAAATACATTCATAATCATATCCCACAAAAAATTACAATCAATAAATGATATTTTTCATGAAACAATTTTTATGTGTCATATAGATTAATACTAAAATTAATTTCTCTAAATATTAATTTTTTTTTCATAAAATGAATTACATATTTTAAAAATTATTCTCAAATTAATAAATAATTATAGTTTTAATTTATTACCTTCAAACTGGTTACCAATGGTGCAAGTGGAGTTATTGTGGTAAGGGTATATTTGGGAAAAGCTTCATTAATATTTTGAAAAACATTAAAAATTGTAAAATACATGAATCATTTTGGATAGTCGAGAGATAATAAACCATATCTATTTTAAAAAACATTTTGATAATTTTTTGAGCCATTGTCCTTGAATAATGGAATGAAATTTCTGAAAAGTAAGGAGATTTTATAAAAATTTCACTCTCTTTACTTTTAAAAAGAGGTCATCTCCTCCCCAATTCTCCACCCATTCCATGAATTTTTCTCAGAAAAAACTCCACCATATTATCTTATAAATACCCTTCATAAACACTGGAATACTTTTTTTAAACAAACTACCATGATATGGATCCTTATAGAGTTACACAATAGAGAACTTCCAAGGTAGAGGTAGTACTATTGACACAACTATTATTATTCTTTTCATCTTCTACACACATCAAGTCACCTATATCCCTTAAATTATGATAAAAATGTAATTTTTTATATTATTAAAATATTATTATACTAATTTAATATCTATTTTTATCTAACCTTAAAATCATTTAGAAGATGACAAACATTGTCGCGTATACGTGCAGTCTACCACCCCAACAGACGACATATTTTGTGTTTATTTAACCTCCTAACATGAATGAAATAATAAATTAATATATTTTATAAAAATAACATTCATGACATCATTATTATTCTCTAATGATAATATATGACAATCTATTAGTAATAATAATAATATATGGTTAATGTAACTTTAACTGCCTAAAATGAACTTATCAAGGAACCTTTCTCAATTTGGGTCTATTTTTGGATAACCATTGTAACAAAATAAGTAAAATATCAAAGGAATAATAAACTAATAGAAACTATTAATTTGTGGAGATCATGATGTTATTTTAAAATACCTTTTAACATGTTTTAAAAAGTGAACATGTTATGAATAAATTAATGGAACAACCCCAAGTTACCAAAATAAGTGGAAACTATATAAAAAATAAATATCAAATGATAAAAGAATAACTTATAAAATTAAATATATATGAATAAAAATATTGGGTATATATTTAATAAAATTAATTTAATTTTTCAAGAATTTAAATGATAATGGATAATTCATTTCAACACGATTTAAGGAATCTTCCATACAACCCTCATCAATTTCTGGTTATACATTACCTTTATGTTTATCTCTCATGAAATATCCCTCCCATGAACTACACACAATTTTTTATATATTTCCCACACATATGTACCTAATAAAATATTCTTTTTAATTTCTAGAGTAATACATTTTTTAATTTCTCTTTGAAATTCTCATTATTTAGTAAACCCGATTTTAGAGAACATTCATGTTTTTTATCTCATGTCAAGCACCACCCCCATAAATTTTTTCTAAACCATGAATAGATTATAAAAAAACATTATTTTATTTATAAAACTGTTTATTAAATTATATTTTTAAAGAAAATAATAATCTCTCCCCTTCATTGAAATGATCTTATAATTATTTTATAGAGCATCACCAAAGCGGTTGGTTTTTATTATTTCCAGTCTAAGATCATTCTCATTAATTTTATACATTATAACTCTATGTTAAATTGTTATATTCCTCATTTAAGTATGAATTTAGAAAATAATTTGAATCATTGCGTTGGGAATCCTTATTATTTACCTTTTAGTTATACATTGAATCATAATTATGAAAACCTCTTCTTTATTAGGTGTTTAATCATGCTTTTTATTTTTGTATGGATTATTTTCATCATGTGGTGTGCATATTTTTTATTTTAATTATGTGACTTATGGGATAAAAACCAAATTTCCTTAAAATTCATTGGGTAAATAATTATATCACATGAGATATCATGTAAAGTATTAGGGAGTAAACATAGTCCACTATGGGATTTTATCCTATTTATGATGAAGGTGTTGAGAGTGACACTTGACTTGTGTTTATGTTGTTATTTCTTATGTTTTTTCACATATTAAATGATTTTATGAGCTTGTAACTTCATTTCCTTATTCAAATTGTTCATTCTTATAATCATTCTAGATATTATTCTGTGTGATTCCTCTTGATAATCATGTTATGATTTATTACGATGGTTATTCCCTTACTTGGATTTCTATATCACACTATTATTTATAATTTTCCTTTAGGGTATCCAATTATGTTTTATAAGATCTTTGCAACTAGAAGAAAAATGTGGAGTTTTAAATAATGATGATGTTTTTTGATGTAAGATGAGTTATCTAAGTTTATAATCTTCTAAAGACACAAGAACTTTTGATCCTTGGTTTGTATTTGCTGGAAATGTATGTGAAAATTTATAAAATATAGTGTTTTACAGAATGGGAGGCTATAACCTAGTTTTTTCATAATAAATTATCATAAAAAAGGAGTTTTTTTATAATTGGAAAATCAATGAATCTCACACCAAATCTTCTATACAGGTACAACAATTCATATCATGGAGAGTATTTATTTTCAATATATCAACATATTATTGAGTAATTATTAGTCATATAAATATATTTACTAATAAAAATATTATAGAGTTATAATATTAATCAACCACTCATCTTCGATATTTGATATTTGGAATATTACCGAGTAATAATTAAGATATTTTTTTATTCATACATATATTTACAATTATCATATGGTTGTTGAAAATAAAATGATTTTGAGAAATTATTTTCTGGATATCTCTCCAGGTAAGATACTAAAAAATCAATTTGGATAAAAATTTTAAAATGCACTTTTTTACTGAATAACTTTCAATATATATATTAAAATTTATTCATTTGAGACATATAATGTCATTTGAAATTAAAAAAGAAGTTACAAATTTCATAAAATCTAAAGTTATTGAGACGATAAGATCTATCCTTAGTGGTGACTGTCAATCCTTTGAATTCTTACATGGAGAATCACTCAAAAAAATAGATCAAAGATTCATAAAAACTGTAAAATACCATTATTATCATATTATTATATAGTTGATAATATTTTTTATATTATTCTAAGGTAATGGAGTCTAAGAGGATAACTTCGGAAGAAATAAATTAGCTTACTTGTTTATGTTTTGAAAATCTTATATAAATATTAATGTAATATTAGAATCAATTGAGAAGGGATTTAGATAAACAAATAGACTAGTGTATTATAATTTTCATCAATTAATAATACTAATCCTACTTCAAGTACTTTAAAACATACTATAAAGATAAATAATAAATCTATATCGAAATAAAAATTGGATGAATGTGAGGCTGACTTTAGTGACAATGGCTTTACTAAACTAAAAAATTGATTTGGAGAATGTTCAATAATGAAAAATTCTGTAATAATAAAAAAATATATATATATAAAGGTATAACATGATAAATTTATAATGACATAAGTATATAAGGATCATACTGATGTTTTATATTACGAATGTAATAAAATAGAACATATAAATCCATATTTTCCAAAATTTAAATAGAAAGAAAAAAAATCCAGAGTATCCTAAAATTATAAAGGAAATTATATTCTCTATTTCACACACACACACACACATATATATATATATATATAATGTTCTATTGAATATTAATCTTAAAATAGTGGTTTAAAAACAATGACATCATAAAAATCAATGCACCAATTGATAAAATTATTTAGATTGAAATGTTTTTATGGAAATTTTTAGTAAGTCCATTTATATTGAGTCTATAGATTCATATTATTATTTAGATAATGAATATGAAAATATTACATCAATTGAATAAATGGTATAAAATGTGACTTGTCTAAAATAAATGTCTGTAAAGTTAATGAAGAAATATACTCATGTTAAGGCTGATCTTTCAAAAGATAATGAGAATATTTTGATACATACATCTTAATTGAATGAAAATATATTATTATTTCAATTCTTATTAATTAATGAAATGATTTTTTAAAATATAATATTAGTGTTGGAATTAAGAATATATAATCATACAATTTTACTATAAGAAGGGATAATTTTGATAAACTATTAGAAAAATTAATACCCATTATTACACCATTTTAAATTGAATTTTCTTTTTTTAGAAAGTGGAATTTTCAACTTAACTATTTATCATTGAAATTGAATCCACTTGTACTTAATGTATAATGTGATTCCATTGGATAAATTAATTCTCTTTATGAATGAAGTAATCTTTTATAATAGATAAGGGTTATATTTTTAAAGAACTCATAGCTGTTCAACATAGAAGAATTGGACAAGTGGGTGCCTAAAGTCTTATTACCTAGAATTTATAATCCTAAAATATCATTGATATAAAAATTTTATACTATTATATTTCAATAAAATATTTTGTTTACTACTGATATTGATACTTGGTACATAGATAACAGTTTCACTATATAAATGACTAGAAACAAGCAGAAATTATAGAACTTACAAAAAGTGTAATGAGAATATGTCACCATTAGAGACAACATGAATGTTCAAATCAATGGTTTAAGTGATTAATCCAACCCTAGATATCCATTAATTTAAAATTTTCTATATATTTTAAGGAATAAGAACAATTGTGTTAGTATAAGTCAATCATAAAATGAATATTACTCCATGAACATTGTGAATTAAAAAAAATACCATCACTAGATTAAAATGAGTTTATATATTATGTTCCAATTAGTTTCTTAATTTTTACACAATTATCCTAGAAAACTTTACCAACTACAACATTATTTTCCCTAGTGTAATGGATAATATGTATGGAATTTTCTATCGAATATTATAACACTATGATGTTTAAAACATAACTATGATTTACATTAATGAAATTTTAAAGGAACTTCTAGAATAGAGGATTTATTTTTATAAAGTTTTCAACCGTAAATAATACATAAACAATCATAATTATATCATTAAAATTATTGGTGAAATATATATTTTGAACCACTATAGTTTGTATATATGAAATTTTTGAGATAAAAACAATAATACGTCATAGGAAAACACACACTGTATGTTCTAGTTTATTGTTACACATGATATACATATATTTTATTTCTCTAAAAAATTGAAAAAAAAAGTTTTGATCACTTGATAGAAATATGGAAAATATTATTATAAACACATTCCAGAATGATCATGGTGGAGGGGTTTAGAATCTCAATTTTAAATCTTTTTATAGTGAAAATACAATAAATTTAATTTTTCATTAGTAAGAAATCCCCTAAAAAATATGATTTCTGAAAAGATAAGTTGAAATCATCAAGAGATTGTATAGTCTATGTTTTGTAAATATCATGTTTTTATACATTTTAGGGATAAATTCATTAATAGGATTTTTATACTATAAATATTATTTTTCTTCATCACATTTTAAAGAGAACACATAAAATTTTTAGAAAATAAATAAATTAAAAGTTAGATTCATTAGTGTTCTGGGTAACAAATTATTCACTCATAATAGTACGAATAATATTATTATAATTGATATAAAATTTGATGAAGGATATTTTCATGGTTACCCCATATATTATAAGTATTATTGGGTTGTAATAGACAATCACATAACATTTAAGAAATAATTAACTTTATGTTTGATGAACTTTATTTTTTTTAAATATATTTTATTAACATCATAATTATATAATTGATTTAGATTGTGATTTTGAACACAATTCTATTTTAGATTTTTTTGTTGATGTTTTTAAACATGTTGTTTTTTATCTGAAAGGAATAATTTATATATGTAATAATCATTTATATGTTGAATAACCAAAATTTTTTACTAGAAACTATATGGTGTTAAAGAATCCTCCCATTAACAGCGTTACCAATGTTGTTGAACAATAATTCAAAACCACATGATTCTTATAGGATGAATGTGACCATATTTAATTCTTATCACCAATTAAGCCTAAAAAATAAATGATTTCTTGGTTGATTAATTTTAGATAATTTTAATTAACTAGAAACTTAATCAATTCAAATTAATGAAGTATTAAGTTTTCATTAAAATTATTTAAAATAATTATATTAGCGAAACTAAATAGGTATTATAAAATAAATATGATGAAAATAAACCAGAGAATAAATAAGGTACATAAGTAAATCATACAATGAGGTTAAAAATGTAAATAAATTAAAACATCAAATAATAATTGAATTAACATCTCAATTATACAAACCTAAAATTTATAAAAATGATCCCATACCACTAGTAAACTAGGATTTCTTTGTGCATGTGCTTCTGAAAAAAAATGCTAATGTACACCTGAGGTTTTAACAATTAAAATATCCATATACCAAGTCCCTATGTAATAATAAAATGAAAAAGTATCTAATACTATTTTTAACACCCTAACATGGGTTTCCTAAAATGTTTATGAATTTATGGAGATAGAATATCTTAGTTGAACCTCCCAATATTATTTATGTTAAAGACTAGTAGTGTGAGCCTATTAACAACATTGAAGAGTCTATACACTCGGTATAAAAATATAAAACCTAAAATAATTAATGGAATGAATAACAACCCATCTATTTATAATTAAAAATCAATATATTATAATAAAATATGTTCATGTTGATAAAACATATATAAATCAAATGATAACCCACCATAATAATCAATTTTTATATTAAAAGGAAATGGAAATATAATGGGAGATATAACCAATACACAAGTCTCTAATTAGTTCCACCACTACTAAAAACCATGATTCTATAACTATATTTTCTATACCACTTGTGAATACATTGGTAATTCATACATGAGAGATTTATATCCACCAAGGTGTAGAAGAAGCGTGATAGTTCAAAAATAAATAGTTCACAACCTTCAGTTTCCCTTATATAATCCAAAATATATGTTGTATGTATATACAAAAAAGTAAGTGATATAGTAACATTTACTATATAAGAAATTATTTAGAGTCACTGTGGTCTTACTAGGTTACAACAAAACCCAACCTTGACTACTTCGTCCATTATCGATAATCATGTTAATCATATTATAAGGAATTTGTGTTCAACTATTATATTATATCCATATCAATCCACCCAATAAATAAGGACATATTTCTTTTCTAAAATAAAAAGCTACTAGTGTAGGCCTGGGCCCATATCTATCCTCAAGAGAAAAAATTTAATTTAGAGGATCTGGCATGTAACTATCCCCTAATTAGGAAACTAAACATGGAGGACCCAACATGTGGCCATTACCTAAGGATGCCATAGATCATATAGGGCCTTACTTTTATTCCTTTTATACATATAACATGGATAATGGGGGGACTCGATATGTTATTTTCCCATATGGAGAACATTGATCATTGTGTGACTGATATGTACATGTACACTTACAATTTACACTATTGCTAGAAGGTATAGTACATATCACAACAATACATATAAAAAATGGGAATGGATGACAACATACTGACCATAAGGAACATACACCCCATATCTATCTCTCAGCTGGAAACATATCCATACCTAGATCACTATTAGAGATTAACATCATAATATACAAATCATATATTATCACAAGTTATCTAGCTATAATTTACTATAAAAATAATTAATATGAATGAAAATCATAGTCTTGGAAGAAACTAGATCCCATAGACTATGATAAATTCATTTAATCAACCCACTAGTGGTATTGAGCTGAATAAAATAACTATATCAACATGACAATACCAACCCTCTAATATGGACTCAAGGGATATGACATGACTTTTACTCAAATTATAAATCCAATGAAGGAAACACTAAAATGTCGAGGATCCTCATAAGAATAATTTCTATATGTAACACATACACTAGGTTTGAAAATGATCATAAGGTATGGGATACCATAATCAAACTAGCCATACTTCATGAATATTTTTGCTAGAATCTCATTCATAATGTATTCATGTTCCTCTATTTATAAGGCTCACAACAAGAAGACAATTTTTTTTACAACTTTTCTTAATCAAGTTCCAATAGGTTCACCTATGTTGATTGTTTACACTATTTATCTACACTAGGAATCACAATTACAAGAACACTATTTATTGTTTGGAATTCTCACATTACTATCAATATAACATTTTCATATAGGGATTTTAGGCATCGATTTCATTCCCAATTCCCTTTGAATATATATTTCAAGGTTTAATACAATCCTAAACCACTACACATGGAATAAATCACCCAGGAATCCTTAATCTACCCACTAAGGTTTATCCTAAGTTATTTCTAATTTATTACATTGGATAAGACCCTTTAAATGATCCTTGAGTTAAACAATAGATCACTATAATAGGGGACCTAGTTTTTTCTTGTCTCTATATTACATAAAGATACATTTATGATCCCCTCATCTACTATAATGATCATCCATAGTTTCAAAAAAAATTAAAACTCATAATTTCCTACACAAATATCCAAAACATAAACCCCTTATGAATGTGAAAATGAGAACTTAAGTACACATAAAATATTAATAATTATTAAGTGTACCACCTATAATACCTATAGAAATTACCCTCATTTATTTATGCCAGTCAATGCCTCATCCAAGATCATTCCAATTATCCTAAGTCTCCCAAGACCCAATTTCAAACCATAAACATCCACTAATAAATTATAAATGTTAACAATTAAATCATCAATTGAATCCAAAGAGGTATAACATCTAAAAACACATTGAGCATCACAGGGACACTATAACCATGAACAACTACATGTGAGAAGTCTATAACATGTCTCTTATACTCCAATTATCAAAATACCCATCAATCAAACCCCATTCGAGTACCAATTTAATACCAATCATTGTAGTCCCATTTCAAATAAATTTAGGAAATTTACCTTAATAAAAATGGTTAGTAAAATGAAGATTCTTCCCCTATTGATGTCTTTTATCCATCTTACTAAGAAATACCATAATTTATGATGGATTTTAATATTCTCTTGTGAAATCTAATATCAATTCATACCCAAAACATAACTATATTATGAATAATTAAGGATTAAAAATTAAAAAAGAGAGGTAAGGGAATTACATTGGTTTAACATAATAAAAATTCCATAAATAAATCTCTAATCAAAGAAAAAATGATAATTGATTGAAGGGGAAACTAAGGGTAGAGAGTCATCCAAATGGACACTCTCTTGTGAACACTCAACTGAAAAAGAAAGGTGGATGGACATGATTGTATAGGATGAAACCAAGTAAAAAATAGTATAAGGCACCAATGAGTACTCAATGTATAAGAGTCAATTTACTTATGACCTATCAAACACTTATTAGAGATCCATAGAGAAATTAGTATATCATTTAATAATTATGGATCCCCTATATTGTATCGAGGTACTTGTTGGTGTCTACTACTATAGAGACCTAGTTTCTTCTTTGTAATACTTCAAAATATTTATACATATTTTTTTCGATCCATGTGCTGATATGGAGTATGATTCTAAGTCCCGGTGGTTATGAAATTAATTTTATAAAAATATTAAATATTGTATATATTACGTGCATGTTGTTTCTTAATGAAAATCGTATAACTCTAAAAAATAATGTCAAATCATAAATTTGAGATGATGGTTGATCCTAGAACACAAATGTTACCCTAGGTGGGACCTAATGTTTTTTGATGCAGGGTTTTCATATGTTGCAACCATTAGAGGGTCCATTTAGTTATAATAAGTAATTAAATTTATTTATTTTAATTAATAAACCTAAATATATTAAATCTATAAAACTCGTATTATGGAAAACCCTACTAGTTTAGCTGCATAAACCCTGATAGGATTGAGTGGATTTTCTTCCACCTCTCATTGATGAATCAAGATCCGGCGTTGACATAACTTTGAATCAAAGAAGATTGACGCGATATAAACCGAACTACTTGTCTTATTCATTGGTGAGGTTATTATTCAATGATGAATAATATTATATTCAAGTATGACTAATCATTTCTATATTCTTCCTCATTTGATTAAACTATTGAAAATTATCATATTCTTGTATTTTATCTACGTCAATTGTGAACCATTTCAAACACCTATGTTCTAACATTTAATTGATTATTCATTTTTTATCACCCTATATAATCCCCTATTTGTTTTTTTTCTAATAAAAATTTTCCAAATATTGTGAACCCTTGTTATTGTGCTTTTATACATTTGATTCTTTGTGTTATTTGCTGATTGGCCTACGGGTCCTCGGTTCGACATTTCCAGGAAGGACCCAGAGTGGCACAAAAAAACTGTGTAGACCCCCTAAACATCATGTATTTCTACATGGATAGTGAGTGATATATTAGTAAGGAAATGGATAGATAATTTTTTGGAACCACATTTCATGTGGATCCCCTAACAAGCAATGTACCAATACTTTTCTTTTGATAAAGCATCCACCTATCACATCTCCTTCATTTAGAATCGAATTTTTACCCGTGAGTAGCCCATCCTGAGTGTTTTTTCATTTAAAACATGATGGATGAATATAGAGTGGAATTTGATGTATTATTGAAGATTTTATATGAATTCCACTTATTTAATAGGTCCTCATCAAGGAATGTTACCGATCAATATCAATATATTGGTACCCCATGACGAACTAGGACATGGTACCTCTACCAACATATAGAGTAGAAACACCTATAAGAGAGGGTGCGAGCCTACCTAACACTGAGTGTTACCCCTTGATGGACTAGGGAATAGGTATTATATATACATACAGAGTAGTAACCTATATCAGAGGGGGTGTCGATCATCCTTACTCTGAGTGGTACCCCCCAATGGAATTCGGATGTCAGTCCTATATCTACCAAGAGGTACCCCATATAAAATTAGGATGTGGTTACTCTATTTATTCATTGAGTGGTAAACCCTCCCGATAGAACAAGGTTTGGATCCTATATTTATGGTGTAGTACCCTATATCGGGTATGGTGCGGGTCCTCCGTACACTAAGTGGTACCCCCTATGAAATTTCGATGAAACTCTAATATCTACCAAGTTTTATCCCATATAGTATATGGAAAAGGTCATCTTATATAAGGAGACACCCCCTAATGTACTGTGGAATGTTTTTTCTATGTTGAGATTTTTTCCCCTCGACTTTGTGGAACGATAGAGAGGTGTGGTCCCTCTACATGGTTACTCCAGTGGAAAGACACGTGAGATGATGGGCATCAAGGATGGACTTATAGAACTATTGGTATTCTATTCCTAAGCTAGTATGTGAAATGGAATCCCACTTATCTCCCATTAGAGTTTTTTTGGTTTGATCACACATACACACACACACATATCCATGTTGTTGGATTCTATTTTCTCACTTTCTTTTGGTTGAGTGATCTGTCTTCCAATTCGTATCACGTCTCTTACTACCCCACATTATATTTTGATGTGTCTTATTAGGTATGTATATAATAAAACATACATAGAATATTCTCGTGCATGTCATGTATTTTATAAATAAAAAACACGTCAAAAATGACTACAGAAGAGTATAAGGATACCTGGTGCATTGGGTTGCATATGGTGGTTAGAGCTTTTAGATTTGAAGCTAGGATCTCTCACCCCATTTACATTCCATTTTTTTCAGGTTGTTAAATATTTATGGTTTGGTATGTAGTTTTTTCCATTAATTTTAGTTTTCAATTTAATAATCTTGTACACTATAGAGGTTTTCACATGCATAGTCATATTCTATATATTGAATCTTTTTATTATTATTCATCTTCACTACATAATTGAGATGGTTGAGTGTGTGTGTATAGGTACATTAGGAAAAGGCATCACAATTTGGTTATTATTTTCAGTGCTTATAAATACCCCTATCATGCATATCATGTTTTAGGGTATTTTTAGATTGAACCCATTAGGGTGGTCCGTAAAACATTAGTATTATAGAAGTTCATTCCTTGGTATGAAGTTTGGTTTAGTTTTTCAATGAGTATTTGGTTGGGATTCAGGGAAATAGATTCAATGTGTCTCAAGTATGACTCTCAGGCTAGGGAATCTAGTGTTGGTGTAGTGGTCATCATATCCATTCAATAGGACCTTGACTAACTGATTGTCGACTTAGAATACTGAGACATTAGTTGTAGGGATTAATAGTACGTGCATAAATATTAGAATGAATCATTGAATTTTCTTCATGAGTCAACTCCAAATTATATATATATATATTTTCATCTAATCGTGGTATATCTTGATTAATATTTTAGGATGCAACCATGATGAAAGCCAGTATGGTCACCAGTTTTGGATCGTGATGACAATACAATGAGTGGTGTGGCCTCAGTTTCGAGTCCATCCCGAGATATCCTTACTCTAGGTAGACAAGTAGAAGCACCCCCACCTATTGAACAATAGATAATACTATAAAATCATGTTGGGTGTGTGCGTAATCATAACAGACTTCATGAGATCCAACTCTAGAGGCCACTATGGTTACACAGTGAGACATATCTATAGGAAATGGAAAATTTGATGGAGTTGGAGGAACATGTTTTTTGTCTTATTTAGACACCAACAGATCATATGGTTTGGCTTGAAGAAAGACTTTTATATAGAGAATTTGGGTGATCGTGGAGTCTTGTTGCCCAGAAGTATAATGAGTTGACACTCTCATGACCTGACTTCCAAAAGCTATTTGTTGAGGAGTACTACCACTCTTATTTTCACATGGTTTAGTTTCAGGATCTTATGTAGATGGAAATGAGATGGATCAAAACTTCTGATTATTAGACAAGGTTCATAGACCTTACAAGGTACCCCTTGACATAATATATGACTGCTAATTATAAGAACAATATTGTGAGAAGGGTCTCATTAGATATATCTGGGATACTGTGGTACCCTTGTGCACCCCCATGTTTTCCACTGTGTTGGATAATGTATTGTAGATGGATAGATTTCTGTAAAAGGTACTACAAGAAGCTGGAGTGGGTAGTGGGTATTACTAGTCTTAGTCATCTACAATAGATAGCAGACACTAATCAATATGATCTAAGTACAGAATAACTCCCCATGATCATACTCAAGGACATAATAATATAAAATAAAGATGAAGAAAATAACCAAATTAGGGTGGATAGGGTCAGTGAAATTCATGTGATGGGAATGGTCACATGACCTATGACTGCCTGACCAGATGTGTTGAGGAACGCTGATAGATAGCTGACAGACCGCCACGATAAAGGCAGATCTGTGATCAGGGATCACCCAGGAAGGGATAGAGAGGAACCCATTGAGGTAGAGATAGTAGAGAATGAGTTGGATCTCTATGTAGAATATATATGAGTGGTGGGTTATGCTATAAGATCCTTCCACCACAACCACCAGGTAGCCCACATTAGGTTTAGGGAGTTAGAAATTAGGTTCGCAAATAGATGCAGGCTTTGGAAGCATGTTACCCATCTGTTTACGAGATGATTAGAGGTATGACATTTTTTTATTATATACAATAATAAATATTAGTATACATGGGTGTGATTCATTCCTTCATCTCTTTACTCCTGATATAATATTTGGATACCCCAATTGAGGTTTTATCCCATCAGCTTTCTCATGAGGTTCCTAGAGGGAATGCTTATTCTGTATCATTTATATTCTTTAGTGAGATATATCTCTTGCTAGAAAGAGGTTCACATCGGACCATTTTATCATCATGATAGAACCCTATTATTTTATCTTTTGTATAGATTTTTTTTTCATATTTTGACCCAAGATTGAATTTTGTCATACATGAGTCAGATTCCTTCACACTAATGTGATGAGATTCTTATTTTTGGCCAATAGAGATATCATGGAAAGATGAGTGGTCTTAATTGTCAAGTTTTTGAAATACATCACCCATGAGTTTTAGAGTGTAAATATTCATACAACAAGCTCTTCAAGCATCTGGATTCTTTGATTCATGGAGGATTTTATGGAACACTTCCCTGATGATATTTCATGACCACCTTTGAGGTGGTAGATGATTTTTTTGTTTTGACTTGCATCCTAAAACCACTCTAATATCCTATACGACATATCATATGTCCGCTACTAAGTTTTGGGAGATACAGTTGTAGTTTTTGGTCTTTTGATTAATAAAATTTATTAGACTCAATGTGCCTCCCTATGGAGCTTCAATGTCCGTGAAAAAGGCATATGGGATCTTGCTACTTTGTGTAGATTTTTGTCTCCTAAACCAGGATGTGATAACGAACAGATACCCATTTTGAGGCTTGAATATCTCTTTGACTAGTTAAGAGGTGTGAGATGGTTCTAAAATATTGATCACAGGTATGCATTCCAATAGTTGGGAGTTCACAATGCTGGTATTCTAATGATTTCATTGCGACATCTCAAAAGAAACTATGATTTCTTGGTGATTCCATTTGATGTGATGAATTCCCTCACTATGATTATGGATTTTATGAACTATATATTCTATCTATACTTGTAGAAGTTTTTAGTTTTCTTTATCGATGATGTATTCATTTACTCTATGTTAGAGGAGGGTCATGCAGAGCACTTAGGGATGGTTCTTTATTTTGCATAGAAGAATAAGATTCATGTCATTATCACAAGGTACTAGTTATTAATTCATGATGTTCAATTACATGGAAATTTAATTTTTTTATCATGGTTTGTCCATGGAATAGATAAAGATTAATTTAGTACTTTGTTGGGATCTACCCAATAGTATTTCAGAGATGAATTTTTTTATTGGTTCAGTGGGGTACTATAAGAGTTTTGTTGTAGTATTATCCATTATTGCAACCCTATTTACTGCATTGATTAAGAAAATTCATATGTTTACTTGGAGTCAGTAGTTCCATTGGAATTTTGAGGAGTTGAGGATAAGGTTGAAGAGTGATCCTGTTTTAAAACTACCTGATGAGGGAGTGGAATGTGTAATGTATTATAATGCCTCAAGAGTAATGCTTGGATTCATATTGATCTAGAAACATGAATTTATTACAAAAGATTTAGGTTAGTTGAGACCCCATGAGAAAAGTTATGTGACTAACGTCTTAGATATAACAATGATAGTTATCGCTATGTGGATGTGGATGCACTGTCTTCTGGGATAACACATCATTTTATACTCAGAACATCAGAGTATCATGTTTGTTTTCACATCGAGAGACTTAAACTTGAGACAGAGTGTAACACCCCAAACTTCCACAGTACGCTTCCCTTCGAATAATACAGTAGCCTGTGTTGTACGCAACTTCGAGTTCTAACACACACACCACAACCAATCAAACTAGCCATTATGAATAGTAATACCCACTTTTTGAAATTTTATAAATTTTATCTTTCAAAATGGACTTCATTTTTTGGATTCGGAATATCGAAATTATCCTAGGTTGAAATTTTAGTATCTTTCTAAATACTTTCAATTTTTGATGAATAGTGAAAAACACTGAGTTATACTTTAAAACCGAATTTTTATTTAAATAATTATTTATTTTATTTCAATTTAATTAAGATCATAATAGATACATAATACCTATATATGTTCAATGTAATTCATTGGAGTTAGTTTAGAATAATTTTAGATAAATAAAAATTTTATTGATCTTTTCACCGTCTTTTACCCACCTCCTAGGAGAATTTGGAAATTCACATAAAACATAATTTTACCGCTTTTGTGAGTGGAATTTCAAAAATTCGAGAGACACGGTTAATATCAAGGAGTAAAATGTGGTTCAATGAGATGAAAATAATTTTTGGTGAATAGTTTCTTTTTACTTTTATTTACCACGATTAAAAGTAAATAGGGTAATTAAGGGTAAAAATGATATTAATATTACCCTAACACATGTCCTAATTCTATTGGACTAGTGTATCTCGACCCAAAACAATATTAGGAATAAAATATTATCATTTAGGTCCACTTGGATTAGATTAGGACATTAATTATTATTTAATTCAAAGAAGAGTTAAAAGAGTTAAAATCAATGTTTAATAACTCAAACATTTTTAACATAGGGTTATACATAAGATAAAATCGATTATAAATATTCATTAGAAATTTAAAAAGATTCCTACATAATGGAATTTTATTTATAATTTTTAGAAATTAAATAACTTAATTTATTTATGACACAATGGTGATGCAGTAATTACCTAATTAATGAAATATTAAAATAATTGATATTATAAATATCAAAATAAATGTAATTTTAGACTTTTTATTAATTACACTAACTTTCTCAGTTAATATGACATATTACTATTGGTTATATAAATTTTTTTCGAAGTAATAATGATGATATGAAATTATAAAAAAAATACGCAATAGTGTCAAAATTGACATAAAAGAGTTTTTTAAAACAAATATTATATTATTAATTTATATTCTACTCCAAAAAATATAAGGTTCATCCAAACGACTTGTATCATGATAGGTGTATCATTAATGGATCACTTGGGGGTCTCTTCGATCTAACAATATGTTTATTAACTATATAATATAAAAATACAAGGTGACATGGTAAATGTCAAACTAATTAACTAAGAGTTTAAACTAAAAGATAAGGTTAATATAGTGACCCAAACCTGTCTAAAACATATTGTTTAAGTAGTTTTCGACATATCCCCACCATAACATTTAAATAATCTACTTTTGAGCTATTAGAAACTGAATATAAATTTATTATAAAATAATATTTCTAGCTTTTCCAAAGGTGCCTCTCACCCCTCTTATAAAAGGGCACTCCCCCTTCTCACTAATTCACACATTCAAAGCCTCATGGCTCGGCTAAAACCTGACCAAATACTCTATAAACTTCCCTCAATACAACCTAGAGGCCTTATTTTGATCAGAAAGCCAACCTAAGGAGCCCTTTTGATCAAATCAAAAGGAATAACCCGAAGAAGAGGTAATGATTTCACCACCCTTTTTAAGTTTCTTTCTTCTTCAACTTCTTATTTCTTTGTTATTACCATTATAAATAAAAAACAGTAGTATATTATATATACTGTGATGTTATTATAAATATGGTAAAACCATATTCAGTATTCTATCCATCCTTTGAATGACATGTCACCATACGTGCGTAGGTACGACTTACCGTCTCCACGTCGTGGGGTAATTGTAATTCAATAAATTATTATTTGGATGGGTATAATAATGATATGTAATTAATGTAAATAATAAATATAACATGATAATGATTCTATATATATGATATAACATCCAATTGTATATTATTTTAATATCAAAAGGATGATATTGTCGCTCGTGTGTACGTACGGACTACCGTCTCCACGAACGCGATGAGATTCATTCCCCATCGTATCCATTCAGGTCTAATTATCATTTGATGATTAAAGATAATGTTTAATGACATGATATCATTCTGGATATGAATAATATAAAACCTATCCATAACAAACATGCCTTATGTAACAAAACATATAAAAGAAAACGATTAAGTTAACACCCGAAATTACGATAATACTAAAATATTATTAACAAAGCATTAATATAAGATCATATATGATATCATAATTATGTATATGGTTATTTTATAACTTAATAACAATGTTTTGATTATTATAAATGAGTTTATCATACCATCGAATAAGGAAAAGTGCAAGGTAAGGGTTTATTTCACAATCTCTTCATTATCCGAGGTTGTTTACACGTGATTATCTACTGGGACATATTTATCATTCACATCCATGTTTCTTAAAAATGTATTTCAAATTATAATTACTATTTTAAATTCTATGGGATAAATTAATTTATACCCTTGTTGACTTTTATATAAAGTTTATAAAGTAATCTTTCTGTCGTTTTCCAAACAAGGTCCTTTTTTACCTTTTCGACATAATTAAGGTAAGAATGTTATTTTAACTTATACGGTGGGTGCAGATATTTTCCGCCATTATAAAATCATCAAAGCTTCCCTCAAAATCTTATAAGAATATTTTCAAAGTAAATGTTTCATTTTATAATTATGTGACTTTTAAATGATTTCAAAAAGGAGATATTTATCTCAAATAGTTTTGATTTCATCTATGTCAACATCCTTTGATGGATTTTAAGCTTATTGGATGTTTATTTATTATGATACAAAACTTCCATATTGTACTGAAGGTTTTGTGATATGTTTGACTGTGTATGTGTTATTTTTATACCATTCATGTTTTATAGAGAAAGTATTTACATTTCGTATGCTACTTTTAATACGAATGTTTAGATTATGTTTATACCTGTTCATATGAGAAATGCATTGAACATAATAAGTGATGGGTGGAGCCCGCTATAGCTCCTCGATGCATCGGTAGGTCTCATGAGAAAAACTAGTGTCTTGGCACAAGGCCTTGAAAAAATTATATTTGTAGTCTTGGAACGAGGCCTTGTCTATGTGGTTATGATAGTATAGAATTATGCATTCCATCATTATAAAAGTGGTTATTGATATTGCATGTGATTATTCGACTAGTAGAATATCCATGTGAATAAGTAAATGGAATTATTTCATTTTATCTTTTCCATATTATGCTAAAGTACAAGTTTAAAAGGCTTTTGTTTTAGTTATACATTGCCTTAAATGTTTATTCTTATTTATGAAAGATTCCACTATATTGTTATCCTTACTGAACATCTGATCTCACCCCTTTCAATGTTTTATTTTTCCCAGGATATGAAGAAGTAATTTATGAATGACCTGTAGAGATAATATGAGGGGATATGGGTGTGGATTATGAAGAAAATATGTTGTTGTAGTAGTTTTCACATTATGATGCAATGTAAACTTTATGAATGTATCTTGTCATTCCAAGGATACTAAACTAATTGGTCTTTCGAGACTTGATCTTTTTTTATCATGCCAATATTATGTAATAATGCACCGACCCTAGGTAGCTGGGGTTGGGGCATTACACAGAAGACCTTGTTGGGGTTCTTACAAGACTAAAATTTTTTTATAGTCCACAGTAACATGAATAAAAAATATTAGCACATTCCCTTAGTAGTAAGTCCCATGATTGTTTGGAACAAGAGGTATTCGAGTAGTTGGATTCCATGTAGCTGACCCTGGTTGGGCAGGAGAAAGAATATTTTATTTAGTTTATGGTGTTGAATCCTTCTCTCCTTCAGTATGTGAGAGTGTCCCAATTGGGAGACATAGAATGTGAGGTCATTCATGACCAAATATCCTTATAATATTCAAACGATGGACTTTCTGAAGGATGTAATCATGTCATCCTTTTCCAGGTAAGAACAGTGGTCCCGATCACAATATTAGAAGAGGAGGTGCATGAGTTTCACATTGTCCCATTATAATTAAATTTCAATGTCAGGAATATGTATAGAAACCATTAACAGTAGTTTTGGTAGTCCTACATGAGATGGAATGTGGCTGAGTTCATCCCTTGGTTCCACACATGTTAGATGTTGTAGGCTAAGAACCATGTTCTTTCTTGTTTGTTGCACCCCCTATGATCCTAGAGTGTAAATAGGATGACATATCCATGTGCTTCATGAAAGGGATTCTATGAAAAATTAATTTCCATCACACAATCTGGTTGATAGTTGGCTAACTCACAAAGATGGCACACTTCCTTGCTATCCGAGAGAAGTTTTTTGTGGGGATTTTGGGGCAGATGAACATACATGTGATTTTTCACCTTCATAGGGTTCCCATTAAAATTGTCTCTGAACATGATGTGAGGTTCACATAACAGTTGTGGAGAGGCTTGAAGGAGGAATTCGTGGCCCAGATTAGGATGAGTACAACTTTACACCCCCAAATAGATGGGAAGACCATGCACACTATCTAGGTGTTTGAAGATATAATAAGGCATTATGTGTTGTTCTTTTTATGGAGTTGGACACCACTATAAAATAGGCCTTTAACAGCACTGACATTTATCAGTGCTAAAAAAATAACTCACAAAGGTAAACATTATCACTGCTAAAACAAGAGATAATAAAGGGTCCCTTATATCATCCCTTTTTTTTCTAGAACTGATAAAAGGCATTGTTTATTGACTTATATTTTTTGTGCTAATAAAAGGAATCCTTTATCATTGCATTTTTTAGCTCTAATAGAGGGTGTCCATTATCAGCGATTTAGGTTTAGCACTGATAAAGTACACCTTTTATCTGTGCTTTATTTTTTTCTCCCATAAAGTAATCCTTTATTGGTGCTTTATTAGCACTGATAAAGGTATGAATAAAATGAAATAATGAAATAAATAAATAATAATTTTTTTAAAATAATATAATTTATTTTATTATTTAAATAGTTATTAATTAAAATGAATAAATTTATTATACTATATATAAATTATAAATATTATATATTAAACACACACACACACACACACATTTATGTAAACTAAAAATTAAATAAATTAAATTTATAAATATGTAAATGGAGAAAATTGTTTACCATTTTATGAATTAAATAATTATAGATAAAAATAAAAAATTATATATTTTAAATATATAGATATATATGAATGTATACAAATACGATTAATATGATACAAAATATTTTTTATGCTTTAAATTAAATAAAAATATATTTACTGAATAATGGTTTATAATTAAAAATTAATATGAATTAAAAATACTGACTAATTGCATCGAGTAATGGAAAAAATTGAATGTCATTTGATTTTTCAAATTAATATAGATCCAAAGTATTATATTTATCTCACATATACATAATTAATGCATTTTTATATATATACGCATACACACAAATATTTTTTCATGAATTTAATCAATTTATATTTTTAATTTTATATACATTTGTTTACAATATTTTAAAATTTTCAATTGGTATTCATATTTATTTAAATATATGTCTATTTTTTAATGATTTATATTAGTCAAATTTATCCTAATTTTCAATATTGTACGCTTTTTTAATTAATCAATTTTACTCATTTTTAACATGCATTCACTTAAGATTAAATATTCATTAATGATGATAAAAATAAATTTGTAAAAAAATATTTATTAATAAATGTATTTATAAATTTATATTTACTATTTTATATATTTATAATTATAAATAAATAAATAATATTTGTTAAAAAAGTATTTATATAATTATGAATAATTTATTAAAAAATTATAATAAATTTATTTAAAAGTAAATATATTTAAAATAAATATATATATATATATATTTAAATTTATAAATAAAAGATATAAATATTTTTTTTAAAAATTATTTATATAATTATTAATAAATAATTATATATTCATTGAATTATAAAATAATAATTCATTTAAAAAAGTATTATTATATGTATTATAATTATATATAATAATTATACTTGTTTTTTAATAAAATATTATTTAAAAAAATTATTTTATGTATTTATCAACGCTTTTTAGTGCTGATAAAAATATAGATTTATCAGCGCTAAAAAAACACTAGTATTGTCAATCGTTATCAGCACCAAAAAACTAATGGTAAAGATTCATTTTATCTGTGCTTGTTAACATAGCACTCATAAAAGGCATATTTATCATATCTTATTTGGAATCATTGATAAAATTGTCATGATCTATCTTAAGAACCTTAATGACCAGAAACTAGTTCACGATATCTATAGCTCTCCAAGGAAGAGACCTACTACTAGCGCTCCTCGTTGTTGAATACAGGCTCAAATTAATGCTAGAATCAAGGCTCTAACTATTTCACATCTCAAATCTAAGGATCCATCAATTCATGGGTTTGAATGAAATGAATGCTCAAATGAAATCTACATTTTTTGATATCTTTAATTTCCTTTGGTTATCCACTAAATCTTCTCATCCAATATTTTTGTATCCCAACAAGTCTAGTTGCACTATCTTATAATAAAATGACCCAAAATTCATTGTTTTTTCTTTTAAATGAGGTATGAGCTTCTTAAAGAAACCTCAGTTGGTTATATTTAATCAAATATAAAATATTTACACTTGAAATCAATGTTAATATTAGTTTGATCTCTATGTCATTTTCTTTATTGTTTATATTCTATAAACATCAATGAAAAATAAAAAATTATATAAGTGGACTCAATAACAGCTTGCTTGGAAAGGTTCATGCTGAATGAATGAAAAAAATATTATCAATTTTTTATCAGTATTCCTTAAATTGGAGTCTTTATCAATGTCTTGGCATGGAATTACTCCTTCTATTAAGTGTTTCATGTCTTTCATTCATCCTACTCATATGCTTCACAAAAATATCAGTCATACCGAGTGAGTTTTTCTAGTGAATTTTTCTTTATAGAAGAAGAATAGAAAATATTCTGGAATTATGTAAGGGATATTATCCATTTTATTTTTGTGTTACTATTTTAATAGTAAGGAAATTTATTTCTATTCTACGAATTTTTTTTCAATATGATATTTTTTAGAATTATAATCTTTGATAGAAATTAATTTTTTATTTTTTTAACATGATATATTTTTCGTCAGTGATTTTTTTTCATATGTCAAATTTTTATTATAATACTATTTTTAATAGTTATACTTTTTTTGAATTATAATAATTATATTCTATTAGTTATTAATTATAATATGTTATTGCAAGTGATTATTTATTCATTATATAAAAACTTAAAATTTTCAACAACAAATACAATATCATGTAGATATATGTTTATTATGTAGACATATGTATATGAAATTATTTTAATGTTATTTAGAATTTCAATCATGTATTATATTCATTAAAGTATTTATATTTTTCAAATATAATATAAAATGATAATAAAGTCTTGTTTGTTATTGTAAAGTGGATTTGATGTTATCAAAATATATTGAGAAAAAATTATTATTTTATGCCTTTAAAATAAATGAAAGTGATCGTAATTAGATGATTATTATTGATATAAATATTTGAATAACTAAAACAATCATGTATTGGGTGAATAATTCATATAAAATTATTATTTTAATTTGTATTATAATATATGGTCATCATCTTAACTCATGTCATAACATGCATGCACTAGTTTTATTATTCATGTAAATCAATTTCTTTTTAATGACTTGTCCCATTATGTCGTCATCGTATTATGAACACACTAGTTTTATTTTACATGTTCTTGCAAGGTATAATAGGCTCCCAATACCTATATTCGATGATATATACCTCTTTTCAATCATCCACTTTCAAAAAATTCATCCATATAGCAGTCAGTGTTGTCAGTGGTTTGGAATATTCCATTCCAATTCACATGGGAACCTATTTTTAATATTTATATTTCTAAATTAATGTTCTATGATTTACTGTTTCTTACTGTAAACCAAAAAAAATGTTTCACCAACCATAGAAAACTCGATACCATACCACATATGATTCACACAAAAAAATTAATTATTCTTTGTCTAGTCCTAAAATATTAGTTCTTTATCATATATGAGTACACAAATCCATTTATAATTATCCTTCTTAATGTAGAGGTTGTGATAAACTCTACCTCTCTAAAAACAAATGTTTCTTATGTATTGACCCAACCTTAAATACCAGGTCTTTAATGTTATTTTTATCTTATAAAAATAATTATTTTATTGGAACACCTTTCTCTCATTTTCTTCCATAATAAACCCATCCAGTTTCTCAATTATATACCCCCTTAATAACTCCACTGGGAAACATCGATTATACATCCATTTGGTATACTTTTAACTACATTTTCACTGAAATAGACAAAAAATATTTTCTAACATAGCTATGGGAGAGAAAATTTATCATAAATATAAATTCTGTTGATCTAAGAGTTCCTATTTAAAACTATCCGTTCATTATTTTATGCCACTTTTCCATAGTCAATGAGTTTATTACTGAACATACACCTGTTTTTGGTAATATTTTTATCATACAGCCTTGGATAAATTTCCCATGTCACATTTTTCTTATTTGGATCAATCTCCTCATGCATAGATTTGATCTAATTATCATCCTTATCATGCATATCCAAGTTATTTATGCTCTACTTGGAAAAAATGGGGTTTTTTTAGATTCTTACTCCTTAAAGTTTTCACCGAAATAGTCTGATCACCGATGAAATTTTGTTCATTGATTTTTGTCTAGCATGTCTTTATCATAGTTGATATTCCCTCTTCATTTTCCTCACTATCAATGTCTTGTTTTTAGTATACCTCATCCCCACATTCTCTCCATATGATGCTCAATTTAATATAAATTTCTTCTGATGTTTCATCATTATTTTAAATATTAACAATCTCCCCTATAAAATATCTATAAATTTTACCTTTTCATTATAAAAACGTCTCAACCCACAAATTTTATGTTAGTATTTAGTTGTATCATTATCTAATATGGTCAATTTTTCACTACCCCAAATCAATTTCCTCTTACAACAATGATTTCATAGTAAAATCATTATCCATAAAATTAATTTATTATTTCATAATTATGTTTAATTTATTTATTTTTTGTGTTACTCGTATAATCATTTTTTTCATGTACAAGTGGATTCATTAGTTTGAGTTGGTGTGGTTAGTTCGAACCTCAAAATGATCACGAGGGATTGGACTTTGAGCCTATAACTGAGTTAATTATAACAGGGAAATGCATCAAGAATGCATACAACCTTCAAGAAAATGTAAATTTCTACTACTTTTTTAATTAATTTTGTCATCATTTTATATAAAATTTATAAGTTAATTACCTTATAATTTTTATCTAATACTTATTTAGTTTTTCATAGATCTTTTATGAATTCATAATTTTATTTCAACTATCTCCAACAAGACACGAATGAGATAAAATGGTTCTTTCTTCCAAGGTTTCCACATTTTCTATTTTCCTTTTCCATTATTTATTGAACTCCTAACACTTCATATTGATATGGTTTTGTTATCTAAAAAAATTTCTCATTATTGAAATCCAATAGAGTATAAGAAGCTAATGTACCCATTGTGGTGACATCTCGTGATATAATGAGCACATGTTCTTCCTCTTCTCTACTGACTTTCAATAATGAGAAAGGTTTATCAGCTAAGAACATCGAGTAAATATGAAGTGCTGGACATTCAACATAAACAAATAGAGATGATGTAACATTAGTAGTTAGGATTTTTTTGGGGATTTGGGACTTGTAGGAATCAACCACACCTCAAACTGACACATGGTGTGACCGGTATGACTCCATGCGATTTCATTTATTTAAAATTGACATTAGTTTTAGTAAAAATTACTAATGACCTACTCAAAACAAATAAAACAAATTTATATTATTTTAACACATAAGGAAAACTACCCATAAATAATTTTTGATGTCTAAGAATCATTCATACCTCAATTTGATACATGATGTGTCTGGTATGACTCAATGTGACCGTTATCTGGTAAAAACTAACATTTCAGTTAAAAAACAGTCACTCACTGAAAACTAAGCAAACATTATTGGATTGTATTTATAAATTTTTAAAATTAATCATAACTCATTTTTTAACTTGTAGGAATTATTATCACATCAAACTAACACACGATGTGACTGGTTTGAGTCAATGTACATGTCTCCAGTTTAAAATGACATTTAAGTAAAAAGGAAAATTGACCAAATCAAAACTAAGAAAACAAATTCATATTGTTTTAATAATTCATGAAAATGATCTATATATCATTTTCTATGTGTAGGAATATGTCACACCTCAAACCAACACATGATGAGTCTATTATGACTCAATGTGTCGATTATCAGTTTAAAAACAACATTTTATATCAAAAAGTTTCACCCAATGAAAGCTAAGAAAACAAGAACTGATTATCTTTATAATTTAGGACAATGAATCATAATTAATTTTTGATGTTTGAGAATTAATATCATATCAAACTGATACATGATGTGACTTTAATTACTCAAAGTGTGTGTTTTCAGTTTAAAATGTCATTTTTGTAAAAAGGAAAACTGACCTACTCAAAACCCATAAAATGTAGTCATATTGTTTTTATACCTTATGAAAAAAACTCATAAGTCAATTATGAGGTGTAGAAATAAACTTCACCTTAATCTGATGCACGATGTCTCTGGTATGACTCAATGTGTCCGTTATTAGTTTAAACTTAACTTTTTTAGTTCTAAAAGTCTCACTCACTGAAAACTGAAAAAAATCACTCAAATTATCTTTATAATTTTGGAAAATTATTTATAAGTCATTTTTGATGTCTAGGAACCAATATAACATCAAACCAAAACATGCTATTACTAGTCTGAGTTGAAGTGTGTGTTTCCAGTTTAAAATTACATTTTTGTAAAAAGGCATCTAACCTACTCAAAACCAAAAAAAACACATTTGGATTGTTTTTATAATTTAGGAAAATGTTATTTAAGACATTTTTGATGTGCATGAATTAGTCTCACCAAAATCTGATGGAAGTTGTATCTGATATGACTCAATGTGTATGTTACCAGTTCAAAAAATTTCACTCACTGAAAACAATGAAAACACACTCAGATTGTCTTTATAATTTTGTAAAATTATTATTAGGTCATTTTTGATGTGTAGGAATTTCTATCAAATCAAAATGACACACTATGTTACCAATTTGAGTGAAAGTCTGTGTTTCCAGTTTAAAATATCATTTTAGTAAAAAGGACAACTAACCTTCTCAAAACTGAGCAAAAATATTTGGATTGTTTTTTATTCTTTAGGAAAATGATCCATAAGTCATTTGTGATGTGTAGTAATCAAACTCACCTCAATCTGATGCACCATGTTATTGGTATTACTCCATGTTAATCTTTTTAATATATAAGTATCATTTTAGTTTAAAACATGCATCACATCGCCAAAACTGAGCAAATGAGACTTGATTGTTATCTCATCATTATATCTTCTATTAAATTATTAATTTCTTTACCATTTTATCTTATACTTATTAATTAATTTTCAAAGAGATAATTCGTTTACATGAATTAGAAATGATGTGTTGAGAAAAAATCAACCAAAACACAATCTGATACACATAGTTACTTGTAGGACTCAATGTTTATTTTAAAATTAACACTTTTTAGTAAATTATTTTCTTATATTATTACTTACATAATTATTTTTTTTATTATATTTCTGTTTTTTTTCTTTCTCGTAGGATAGGATCAAAAGATAGAGTAAGACTTCTGTTTTTGTATGTTATATAAACCAATGTTTTAAATGCCTATAACAAAGTGTTTTTTATTATATTTTCTTTGTAAAATTTATGTAATTTGAATTCTTTATTCATACATGATTTTTCTAATTTCATGGTATTTTTTGTGTTGTGATGTTCTATTGTAGCACACTACAGTATCCCCCTTTACTAGTGTTTTTTTAGAACTGATAAAAAAATTGGGATTTTAATCTAACTCTATTTGTGAGTGCTTATCTAGTGCTAATAGATTCTATTTCTAGCATCGTTAAATGATTGTTTTGTAGTAGTTAAAGGATCACTTAACACTTCTTGAGTTTGTGCACAATAATATCTACCACCATACTTTCTACATAGAACATTTTGAGCCCATGTACAGAAGACCCTGAAGGACACCCTTAAACTAGAAAAAGACCAACTAGACATCACTTGTAGTTCCAAAGATAGTGTAGGTGATGGCGAAGAAGGTCTAGGTCACATGTGAGTGGATTAGGATAACCAACATTATGCATAAATCTTATGAGGATTGATTTCGTATTCCATTATAGTTTGAGTAGGGAGACCTTGTTTTCCAAAAAGTCTCCCCATGAAGAGGATATTAGATATTTAGCCAGGGATGAATTCTATCACCTAGGATCATTAGGTCATTTAAGATATTGCTAAGGGTTGGCGAGGTTACTTACCTCCTTACCTAACACCCACCATTGGATCGAGTGAATGATGTCTTCCATGTGTCTCAACAAAGAAGATATGTGCATGACCCTACACACGTTATTGATTGCAGCAAGCTGGACATCGAGGATGAAGCCAATTTTTTGGATAACCTGGTGAAGATAAAGTATAAGAAGGAGATAAATCTATATAGATAAACTATCTCATTAGATCATGTTGTGTGGAAATACATTAGAATTCAGAAGATCTCCTAGGAGTAGGAGAGCCAGATGCAGGCTCAATATTCTGATTTTTTTCTTCTATTTTTTTATTTCTAGGGAATAAATTTGTAAAGAGGGAATGGTGTAGAGAACCTATTTTCCCTTATAAGACTATGGAATATTCCTAAATATATTTTTGAATCTAGTAACTGAGACAACGTGTGATTTTGAGGCCCAATGTTCTTAGAATAAATTTAAAAAAATATTAATTTTTTTATATAATGTGCCCATATTTTCTTAAATAAAATGTGATAACTCTTAAATGGATACTCACAATAGAAATACCAGACCACATTTGATTTTTTACTGTGGTGTTTACCCTAGGCATGAATTAATGTTGGTCGACACATGTCGTTGTAATGTAGCGACCAATGGAGGGTTCTTTTAGTTAAAAAAATAAATAAATTTATTTATTTTAAGTAATTTATCTAACTCAATTTCTTCTAGAAAAACCACATTATGGATAATCCTCCAAGATTATCCTTATAAAACATGAGAGTATTGATATAATTTGCTTCCACATTACATTGATGAATCAAGATCTGATGTTGACAGAACTCCATATTGAGGTAGATCAAGATGATGCAAGAAAATAACTCACATTATTCATTGGTTAGAATGTTATTTGAGTAAAAATAATCCAATGTGTAGGTAGGACTCATAATTTGTATATTATTACTATTTTGATTAATATTTTGAGCATAGTCATCTTCTTTTCTTCGATCTGCGTTAATTGTGTACCATTTCATTCACCCGTGTACGGTAATATAATTGATTATTAATTTGTTATCACTCTAGAAAATAACTGATTGTGTTTTTCTACCAAGAATTATTGGAAAATTTCCATGCACCCTTTTTTTATTCTTTCCCACTTTTATTCTTTGTGTTCTTCACTTATTGGCTTACGGGACCTCAGTTTGACATTGTCTAGCGGGACCGTGATCGATTGGACCTCCAGATTCATGGATGATTTTTGTGTGATGAATAAAATGATGAATAAGGGAAGAATTTGGGTTTTTTGGGTTTCATGTGATATATTTTATTGTTTTAATCCAAAATATAGAACGTGTTTAATGGAAGATACATGCTCTGTGTGCAAGGTGAGCGACAAACCATTGTGGTTCACAGATACCAAATTCCAGCCATCAGATGTCCAAAAATCATCTGCCAAAAATAGATCCAACATTATCAGTTATCTCATAGTAATTTCCAAATAAATGGAAAAATACTTATTATGCAAGGAACATATATGAGTTTCTCTAAAAATCATGACTACACGTCGTGTAGTTTGATAAACACACAACGAGTAGGGCCTTGGTTATGAAATTTAGGGTTTCACCTAAAGTTAAATATAACACATTGTGCGAATAATACCCACACAGTATATCTTTACACATGTGGAAAATCCATGTGTGGAGCACATAGGTAGGACCTCATGCAAGAAGACACGTCCAGGCGCATGACGTGTACTGAAGTACACAGACATGGGAATACCTACATGGACAAGACCACAGAGCACGAGTATGACCTCAAGTATCTTAGAAACATCATGTAGACCCTTTACACATCATATAACCCTATAAGTATGGTGATTGGTGTATCATCTATTACATGTACATGTGATGGAGCAGTTCCACACACCGTGTGGTTCCCCTTACAGCTGTGTACCCCTACTTTTCTTATGAGAAAACCTCAAACTCTTGTAAAACTTCTGTTTGGACTCAAATTTTGGCCCATGAGTAGCCTATAAAGAGTTATTTTCTAATTATACCATGATGGTGGACTATTTTGTAGTTTTTGAGATATGAAATGAGATTTTATGGGAATGGTTCTTATTTAGGCGGTGCTCGATGGTGGTAGTGATCGAGCATAATCAATTGAGTTGTACCGCCTTGAGAAACTATGGAGTGACTCCTCTATCTTATTATAGAATATTACCTCATATATAATATGTGACATATCCTCCTTAAACTATATGGTACCCCCTAATGTAATAGATAATGGATTCTCAATCAACTTACTGAGTAGTAGACCCTATAAAAGCAGGGCATGGGTCCTCTATCTACTGAGTGGTATCCCCTATATAATAAGGGTTCAAGTATTCTATATATCCAAAGAGTAGTACCACCTAATAGACCAAGGAATGAGTAATTTATTTATGGAATAGTTCCCATATTGGGTAGGGTGTGGTTCCACCATACCCTAAGTGGTACCAAGTTATAGAATTAGGGTGCATGTCCCCTATCCACTAAGTTGTACCCCATATTGGATAATGTGTGAGTTATCCTTACACTGAGATGAGCCTCCTTGAAACACTAGGGTGTGGGTAATATTATTGAAGATAATTTCCCCTTGAGTATGCGGCATGATGGAGAGGCATTGTCCTTCAACACAGTTACTCTAATAGACAGCCACATAAGATTCTTAGGTATTCACCATAGACTTATAGACCGATTGGAACTCTTTTCTTTTAATTCGCTATGAGATGGAGATCCCCTTTTCTCTTTTTTAGGTTTTTTGGTTTGAGAATATATATATGTGTCTGTGTGTGTGTGTGTGTGTATGTATCCATGATTTTGGAATCTATTTACTCTCTTTCTTTGGGATGATCTATCAGTCTATCTATTCCTATTGTATCTCTTACAACACCCCTTTAGATTTTGGGTGTCCTATTAGGGATGTATATACTAAAAACAACACGGGATTTTCTCACATGTGTTGTGTAATATATAGATGATTGATAGTTCTGTGGTGACTACAGATGATCATAGGGATACCTGGAGCATTAGGTTGTGTACGGTGGTCTTAGTTTTGGGATTAAGAGCTTGGCTCTCTCAACAACATTTAGCTTCTCATTTTTTCATGTTGGGGAATTGTTCTGGTTTTTTGTGTATTTTTTCAATTTACTATTAGTTTTAACTATTGTACTCTTGTACAACATATTGTTTTTCACATGCATGATTATATTCTAGATATTTCATCTTATCTTTATTAGTCCTCTTTTCATTTGAATTGACATGATTGGGTGTTGGAGTATAGGTACATTAGGTGAATGCCTCCCATTTAGGTTATACATTTTGCCGCTTGTCACCACCCCATATCATATATAAGTGTTCTTGTGGTAGTAGTGGAACAAGTCCCGTTCGGTCGGGTCGTGACAAGTATAATTTGGATAAAACATCATTTCTCAACGAACCTAAATATTTCAGTAATCACCCAAAGCATTACATTTTCCATAATGACCCCATTTGAAAGTTTGAACTGTAATATTTGAATCCAGATCTTATATTTCAAATCATCCTTAATTTCATTTCCATAGTAGTGTAGTTTCTATATAGTTGACTGATTCATAATGACTCAGGTTATAATAAATTCTTCTTAGATAATGGAGTTTATACACAAAATGAGAATTTGTAATTTTTTAATAGGTGATTATTATTATCAATGGTCTTGAAAGAAAGTGGTTATATAAGGACACTTCAAGTCCCAAATTATGGATTTATTATATTATAATGAATTATATAATTAATTAAAAGATATAAATAACCTAATTTAAAAAATTCTGGGTAATAATTTCATTTATTAAAACTTCATTATTTATAATATGTAATAAATTACATGAAAAATTAACAATTTCATAGATTTTAAAGACTATTAACTATTTATAAGATTTAAAAAATTAAAAGAATAGAAAAATAGATTATAGTTGTAAAATATAGTATATTGTCTCTATATTTTAAAATTTAATTTAATTTTACAATTAATTAATTTATAACCGTATGGTTTATTAAATATCAATGGTGAATTTATCATAATCCAAGTAAAGATAATAAATGGTATTTTATGTAATTTTATTGGGAAAAATGTTTTAGGGGAAAAAATATTTGGGAAATAAATCTCTAGAAAATAAATTTCCATTTTTTAAAATTTAATTTAATTTGAATCAAAAATACATTGTGTGTTTAAAAATCAAAATAGTGGGACTATTCTTTTCATTAATATTATTTTAATAATTGTGGATATTTTTGAATTTTTCTTCCTTGATTAAATGAAATAATTTTAAGACATTTATAATGTAAATTAATTCATATAAAAATATATTTCCTTTTCACATGATGTTTTAGAACAGCAAGACAATAATTGATTATTATTATGTTTTTAATTTTTAATTAATATTTCATGTATTTAATTGTTTTATAGGTATTTTCAATAGTCCATATAATATTTAAATTAATAACATAAATTAAAAAACTTTCATATTCATATATTTATTCTTAATGAAAGTACGTAGACATGTATAATAACTTATATCTCATTTATTCAATAAATACATACTTAAATGAGTATATCACAAATATCCAGATTAATTTAATTCATATATTTTTTTGATAAGTTAATTGAGTATATGATCTTAAAGTTTGATTTCAATAGTTCAAGAAGACTGATTATATTTAAACTTTTGATTGACTTTATAAGAGGATATTATGTATTAACATATAAATTTTAGTTTATTGAGAAATCCTCAAGCAAAAAAATGTGTTTTCATATTATAATTTATGATGAATTAAAAAATAAAAATACAACTAAAATAAATTTCAAATTATACTATTAAGGTCATAAAATAATAAATAAATAAAAATATTTTGAAATTAAATTAAATTAAAAAATTTATAATTTCTTATATTACACAAAATTGAAACTATTTAGTTTTTTTAAAATTTAACCAGAAATAAATTGTTAATATTAAATTTATAGTCATAAAAAATATAACAAAAAATACCAATCTATTATATTAATGATAATTTTTGTTCATAAACTATTCTAAAATCATGAAATAAAAAAGATTAATATTTATTTTTTTATTCATAACAATCGAGGTAAGAACCATTTATATATGATCCTGACGTCACCTATTAGATAATAATTAATTGAGTATTTAATAAAGGCATCAATGTTCGTATCCATAAGGACTATGTTATAAATGAAGAATGTATATAATAACCATGTCATCAATTAAAACTATAATTATTTATAACAACTATTTCAAAAGTTAAAAACTTAACTGTTTTAAATATTATAATTTTTAAATAATTAATGTTAAATAAAGACCTTGATTGGGGTTCCCCCATGGAGAGGGTTGAGGTCGTGATATAATTATGAAAGTTTTTATTACCATTAGTTGTGGTTTTCAATCCTAATTTCATATTTTTTTTGATTTAATCACTTCAAGATTATTGTAGAAGGTGT
The DNA here is from genome assembly GCA_963277665.1 of Viscum album. Classification (NCBI taxonomy): domain Eukaryota; kingdom Viridiplantae; phylum Streptophyta; class Magnoliopsida; order Santalales; family Viscaceae; genus Viscum; species Viscum album. The sequence continues at coordinate 967,592,216 of OY728167.1, forward strand.
GGAGAGACAATTTTATACAGTTAACCACGAGATAATAGATGATTATTGGGGAACTTTATCTCTATAAATGGTGGTGAGATATTCCGGGATGTTTAATTATATTATTTGGGTTTTAGGTTCTTATTCAACAAAATATTGAACAAATATACATCTCCTATTTTTGAAAAATAATAATTATTTTGGTTCATTAGTTTTTATTTTTACCACTTAAATATACAAAAATAGGACTTAATTATTTTTGGATTTATTACATAATATCAAATTAATATAACAATAGTTTTAAAAATAAAAACATAATTTTAAAATTTTATTAATAAATATCTATAAATTAAATTAACTTTTTTAGGATTATTTTTCCTAATAGACCACTTTTCATAGGGGGAAAATATGTACATTAGAGTCCCATAACAAATATAATTAGAGATACTAGATATTAAATCTTAATCATTGAAAAATTACCAAAATAAAGTTTATTGGTGATAAGTAAACGTTTGAGCCACCATAAAAGAAAAAAATTACAAAATTTGGATTTTTTCAAAGGATGTAATCAAAAATAGAATTCATCCTATCATAAATAATAATAATTTTACATATTAAGATTTCTATAAATAAATAGATGAATCATAATATGACATTGGTATTTAATCCACTTTTCTTTCTCACCATCATGATCATTTTGAATTGTACCTCATACATTTTATCATTGTTCATCATAGATGAATAGATGGGAAATTCCATTTCTCTCACCTATTTAATGGAAAATATAAGATTTATTGATGATTATAGTTTAATTTTATCTATATACCTTCAAAATATAATTTTTTATTGATTATAATTAAGAAAAATAGTCAAAATGGGTTTCTTATAAGCCATAGGTTAATAACCTATTTTATATTACAATATTTAATACATTGATGACTATTTTTTCTAGGTATGAGAATGAAACATCCCTCATCAATTATTGGTTACCTCTTTTATTTTCAATATTGGTCACATGAGACTATAGTAGGGAAGGAGGAACATGTCTAATTCCTAAGGTTTTCCTTATATCATCAAACTATTTTGCATGATAGGGTCTATATTTTCCATCAAATTGGTTAATTCCAGTAAATTAGAAAAAGGTGGAATCTAAATATTCTTACTTCATATCATCTTGTTATTCAATCTATTGAGAATCCATGGGGACCCTTGAAAATATGCAAGATAAAAAAATCAAACCAATGGATATAACAGTAGTATTAGAATAATACAAATTTGCATCAGTCTCCACTACCAAATCTTTAACCTCAATCTCCATTTCCACACTAGTTGAAGAACCTACATTAACATTTCAAAATTCATTAGTCAAGTAATTCCTTAGAGATGTGATTCAGTTCCTAATATCTATGATAATGAAATCCAAAGTATCTTCCTCACATGGAACAAAGTTCTATTATAACATGGTGATACCAGATTAAACCCCCAGGAACCAAACCTAAATGTTTTAAAATCTATTAATAACATTAGTTGACCAAAAATTACAAAATGAAATGATATCTAGTTGACCAAAATAATTATAAATATAACATAATTTCTTAAATAATTAAAAAATACAGAACATTTTCAATGTACACTCTTTGAAAAAACCCTTCCACCCAATTCTAGATTCAATATGACTGAAGAAGATTCTTAGAAATATACAATTCAATGTAGAAATGAGCCACATATGGCCAATTGTTTTTACTATACTTCACCCATAATTCCATTTATAGGTTTTTTGAGTTTATTAATGGTTTAGACTATAAAAAATTTATTCATGTTACTTTCTCAAAACCTCTATGTACTAATATATCATTAATTATTTCTAAAATTTTTTATTAATCCATTTTCAATTATTTCATAGTGGTTTTTATAGGTGTTTTATCTTAGAAAAAAGAGGTTTGTAAGACCACAAAAATAGATTTTTAAGTAATGGAATCCACATTTTAGTGATTTAAATGGTATTACTACTTCATTTAAGATTTTTATGTAATCCTTTTTTGTGACGTAGTAATCTTGTTCCTTATGTTTTTATTTTGGGTCCGTTTAATAGGGTTCATATTTATTCATTCTACTGGTGATTTCTTTTTCTATTATATCATATGTTACAAGGATTACCTTAACAAGGCCAATCATACATACATTTCTATTGGAATTGTCAAGGAATGAATTTTGATAGAATTCATAATTAATCATCAGTGGTCATAGACATCGCTCAAGGTGGGATGTTCAGACCGAAATGGCATTCATTTTTTCACATATATAGATATTTATATAGTTGTGTGTATCAATATATGCAAATTTATTTATATATTTTTATGTATTTATGTATATTTATGTGGTTATAAATATATATTTGAATATATATATATATATACACAATTATATATCAGTATATATATTCATATACATTTTCAAATGATTTTATGTATTCATGTATGTTAATGTGTATATATATATTTGGAATAGAGGATTAAAAATCCTTATATATATATTTTTATATATTTTATGGGAAGATATATATATATATAATTCTTTGTATTTGTGTATATATATATTATGTGGGTGTATGTATATATGAATTAATTCTTATATGAATATTTATATGTGTTTATATATATATGTATATATTAATGTATATATATATATATTTATAATTATATATATTTGTAACATTCCCAAACTGAAAGCTACTAAATTGGTTCCCCAAGTTGGGTCACTACATGACCTTAGGTTCACCTCCCCGTACGATAGATGCTTCCGACTTGCAACAAGGGTATAATAGAACACATTGGGAGACTATACCCTCATTATCTGAGTAAAACAAAAAATAAAACAATGATAAATAAAGTAAAAAATAGAAAATAACCAATAAACATGCATTAACAACCATTTACCAAAATTAGGGAAAAGACTGCAACCAAACAAAAAATATGATATGTTATGTTATAAATTGCCATGTGATAGAAAATAAATAAAGATAAACATATGAATCCCTAAAATGGGCATTTATGGTGAGTTTGAATCCCTCATCCATGCATATCCCATTCCCAATCAACCTACTATCACATTTCCCTTTCCCATGTCATAACCCAGAACCACAAAGTCTACTCGAGTAGCCAATGGTTTTTTAAGAAGGGTGTGAGTACAACTCAGTAGGTAACCACAAAAAATGTCTACAAAATATCCATTTCAAATATATAGTGAATGAATGTAGTAAATAAATGATAAGGTAACAAAAAATTACTCGGTGAAATTAGTTAACAATATCCACATTAACCATTTTCATCATTTGTTACATAGGGTAGGAATTTACATCATTTACACTACAGTATAGACCAGTAAAATATCATTCTTAAGGGAGTAAGTCAGTATTCTTACCTCAGTAGGGATAAAAATTTCACAAACAAGTAAAATAAACTTACATTAGATCCTCAGTCTAGGTAGTCTCATCAAATTATAACTTTAGAGGCATAGATTTATAGTCCCCTACCTTATCCCATGAATTATAGGGGTGGGGTTTAGAGTCTTAGTCTATCCTAACCCATGGGATTAGGTCATCAAGTCCAAGGATCCAAAGTTACCATGCATTTTTCATATGCTTATTTATCCATTTACCATATATAACATATCAAAAACATACACAATCATTACGCATAACTTTAAAATTTCCTAAATTACTCATCATATAAATCAACATCAAGCCTTAACACATTAGTAAAATTAAAATTAACAATGAATATCCATTTAACCCATTTCCCTTTCTCATACCTTAACCTATTACAAATATTTAAAAATTCTCATACATTACCTTATTTAAAATATTCATCAAATCACAATATTTATCCCATTTAATCATTTAAATTACAAACTCCTAATCTATTTGTCACATTCACTTTATTTCATTTATCCCTTTCACATTGTACAAAATAACCCCTTATTACATTTTCAATGAATAGAAACAGCTACCATTACTACTTCTTTATAACTCAACCAAACATACCAATATATTTATCATGTTCCATATCTCATCATAAATCAACAGAATTCTTAACATTACAATTTTCTATGCTTGGGAATATTGTGACACCCCATGGGTGGATATAAACTGATCTAATCAATATCAATGCTTCTCAAGGGAATCCTGATAGGTTCAATTAATTATTTTTCTAACAATTTTACTAAATATCACTAAAGGTACCAATTTTACAATAAGTGAGAAAAAATAACACAACTAGACATTCACAAATAAACTTCAAAACTATATAATATAACTTGTAAACCACCTACCATTATTCTGATGGTTAATTAAGGCTTATCCTTGGCCTCTGAATCAAATTCAAACACCCTTTGTAGTCCCACCATAATATCTGCTGATAAAAGATGGGTTTATGGCTTTAAAAGAAGAAGAATGAAACTAAAAGTGTAAATCCTTAAAATAATAGGATGAGGAGAATTATACATACCTGAAGCTTCAATCCTCACCAAACAATACTCCAAATAGCCTATAAATGAAGAAGATTTACCCCTTGGAAGATTTTGGTGTTTATGTTCATTATTAGGGTTGATAAATGTGATATGAAGTAGAATATCAGGTGAGAATTCATAAATACTGAAAGGGAGAAAAGGGTAAAATCCCACACTTTTTGAGGTTCATGGTTTGACAACGAGGTTTTCTAAATCGTGTGCCAACCATTAACCAACCTATATGAAAGAGTGGATAAGTTGCACAGTTACTTGGTAGGTCCCCAAGGTTCAACAATTGGTGTGCCAACCATGGAGAATAGCTCTATCCAAATATGAATGGTTTGGCATTTTCCCTTGCAAGGTTTACATAACTATGTGCCCCTCCTCATGGATAGAAATATTTAGACACACTATTACTACTAACCACACACTAACCATGAAACATGAACATGATGGCCCAATTTCCCCCATCCTTTGGGTCTCAAACCCCCATAACGCCCCCGAGCCTCCTCATACACCTGATAAAGATTATATTAACCAAATTTAATATATTTAAATAATATTTTAAATAGGGACATACCTTCACGAGATTCAGGATCTTACAAAAAACCCAACTTATAATAGATCATCCAAGAGACGCACTTCCAAGAATTAATGATCTTATAAGGAAAAGATATTAGGACACTAGGCCCGTATATCGGCCTCCATATCCCAACATTCTTTCTGAACACTACCATGCTACCACAAAACTTGAACCAAGAGCATTGTCATGCATCACAATACTTTTCACTATGATACGAAATATGAACTGAATGCTCCTCAAAAGATGTATCTACCTCAAGCTCTATATCATCAACATGAATCACATGATATGGGATAGGGTGATAATATCAATGTTGGGAAATAGGAAAAACATCATGCTTACTGCAATTCCATTGTGGACGAGCCAATCAGTATGCTACTGATCTGATCCTCTCCACATTATCAAATGGAAACATGTACCTATACACCAACATACCCTATTTATAAATCCATTGGTTACCAATCCATCTTGAAAATATAAAAACACGATCACCTACTAAGAAATCGAGAGGTTTATGACTTCAATCTGCAGATGACTTCTACCAAATCTAGCCCATAAACATCCACCACACATTAACTGAACATTCTCTAATGTATCCTGAAAAATAACCGAACCTATAAATTATGATTCCCTCACCTCCATTAAACATAATGGAGACCCACACAACCTCATATAAATTACATCATATGGTGCAATCCGAATAATCTCTTTGCAACTATTGTTAAAGTAAATATTACTAAGAACCAATTTTTCTCCCCACAATCCTCCAAAATTTAAGACACAATCCCTCAACATGTCTTCTAGCACATAAATAACATTCTCTAATTGAATGTCTATATTGGGGTAGGAAAACATATTAAAAAATACCTAGGTACCAAGTACCTTATGAAACCCATACCATAAAAATGAACTAAAATGAAGATCATGATCTGAAACTATCATTCACAACACCCCATGCAACCATAATACCAAACAAACATAAAACTCCCCTAGCTAATCAATGATGAAGTTATATTCAAATTTGTAAGAAATGTAATACCTTGGTCAACTGATCTACAAATAACCAAATTAAATTATTATTTCATGGTTTCATCAAAAGAATAAAAAAAAATCATCATCAATTCATCACATTTCCATTCTGGAATGGGGAATGGCTGTAACAAACCACCCAACTACTGTTGCCCTGCCTTCAATTGCTGACATGTATAACATCATTCCATGAAAACTTTCAACTCCCTTCTTCACCCCTGGCCACCAATTCTATATATGAAGGTCACAATACATTTTGTTCAATCCATGATGCATTTTACACTTTGATCCATACAACTCACACATAAATCATTCCAAATACATGTATTCATGACAACATAACCACATATATACTATCTCATCATCACAAACCATAAAACTGGAAGGTGGATCCCCACCTTCAAAACTTTCTCTTAAATCCAAACAATTTGAATCCTCATAATTCCTCTACTTTAACCTTATCAAAATGGAGGACTCAATCACCAATGATGAATGGGTGAAATGGTCTTGCCCACCCTAGACTTCTAGGTGAATATCCATAACAAAAATCCATCATCCTCCACTTAGAACTAGATTCCTTAAATGAATGGTTTTGAGTCTTCTAACTGAAAGTATTAGCAACATTGTTCCCCTTTCTTGGTGTTTACATTAGTTCAAAATAAAAGTACCATGTGTATTCAACCCATCTTCACTTCCGATGATTCAAATCGCGCTGGGAAAAGATATAACTAAAAATTTTATGATTAGTTTAAATAGTTAACCTCTCTCCAAATATGTAATTCCACCAACACTTTAAAGAATAAACCACCACAACCAACTCAAGATCATGAATAGGGTAATTTCATTCTTATGGACTCAAATGTCATGATCCATATGGAACCACCTAAACATTTGCATCAACACTTCCCCAATACCAACACCAAATGCATAAAAAAAACATGGTATACTCCTAACATAGCTTGACTAAGATCAAAATATGTGTGGTAGTCAACCACTTCATTAAATACTATAAGGAATTTTCACATTCCTCAGACCATTCAAACATGATTCCATTTTTTGGTTAATACCAAATGTGGAGCAACCAAATGGGAGAAGTCTTTGATAAAACCCCAATAATAGCCTATTAATCATAAAAAACTATAGATATGAGAAACATTATTGGGATACTTCCATGAAAAAAATAGAGGCACTTTCTTTGGGTCCACTAAATCATATTCCTTAGAGATTATATGAACCAAGAAATATACCTTTTAAATTTAGAAAAGGAATTTGAGTAGATCAAATTATAGCCTAATCAACAAAGAAAAATACGAATTGATCCAGGTATGAGTGAATGATTTTGTTCATTATGACCAAAAACACTACCGACACATTGGTCAACTCGAACAGAATCACAAACAACTCAAACAACCCATACTCGGTCTAGAAGGAAGTTTGTGGTATATAAGAAGGCATAACCCTCAACTGGTGTTACCAGATCTCTAATAAATATTATAAAAAATTGAAGCACCTCCCAACTAGTCAAAAAGGTCATTGATTTGTGGGAGAGGGTATCAGTTCCTAACCACCATCTGATTCAATTTCCTATAACTGACACACAACCATAAGGACTCATAATCCATATAGGAAAACAACATTGGAGATCCCCAAGATGATGTACTCAGGTTAATAAAACCATTGTCCTCTAGTTCCTCCAATTGATGTTTATGTTCAGAAATATATGTCAGTGTTATTCTATCCAGTGCAATAGAAACTGATTCTATCATCAAAAACGACTCTACCATGAACCAAACCTATCTCATGGGTGGAAACCCTAAGAAGTACTCAGGAAACATATACAAAAATGGATCCAACCTATGGGTAAGACATGATTCACTAATTCCCTTTAATCAACCATAAGAAAAACCACCTGGGCTATGAGTTCACCCAACTATTGACTGACTCACCCTGCATAGACAATATAGAAATATCATTCCTCATGGCAGACATCGGTATTCGCTTCCATGGAAATGAACGTTACCCTGTGGAGAAAATAATCAATATGTATGTAGTACAAAACTATCCAATATGTTCCCAAAATCATATAAAATCCTAACATCTAAAGCACAAACAAATACCAAATTAGTCAGTAAACACCAACCTCAAGGGTACAAACCTTACATTACCAAATATTTTCCACCTATAACTTTAATGATGGGTCAATATACATAACCCCATATATATGATCCACCACTATAACCAATGCCTTCATAAATTGAGAGTACATAAAATAATGTGAGGCACATGTATAAAATAAATCACTAGAAATAATAGAATATACAAGAATCATACCATGAATTATTTATAGTTCGACCTCACCAACACTGATTGGTGGATATACTGTGTGATGATGACCTGGACTCTACCCTAGACTACAATATGAGATCATTGTGATGTACTACCTAGGAGATATGGGTGCTCTCTCCCCATATTACCATTCCCACCACCCTAAACCATATATCTATTAGAACTCCAACTGCCATCTAGATATGGGGTAACTGACCCTATTCCTAAACAATGCATCAACCTCAATCCTCAATCAGTGCCTACATGTCGAGGGTTCTTATAGAACCTCTGTTCATTCCCCATCATGCCTCATGCTCAGAATAAAACCAATGATTAAGGTAACTTAACACATATGACATCACCTACCACACTAATAGAAAAACACGTTGTTAACATCTTATAAGGTTGGACCTCTCCTCTCACCACCCTTCACACCACTTATATGGTGGAGAATCTCAATGAAAATCTTCATACCCTTAGAAGTTATACCACCATATCATCCAACTGTGACCACACAACCACCAAAATAGGACTCCTTCAGGTTCCCCTCTGAAATTATATCCTAATCCACTACCTAATAAAAAGTCATTATTTGAAAAATAGTCACCTGAGACCTGATATCATTTCTAATTCTATCCTTGAAGCATCTCGTCATAGTGGCCTCATCCCCTACCAAAACTGGGATAAAGAGTCACAGGTATGTGAATTGTCTATCATAATCCATCATTGACATGGTCTCCCATGTCAACCTCATAAACTTCATAGCCATATCTTATAACAAGGTATCTGGGTAGAGGTGTTCCAGAAACTTGTCCTAAAATCCCTTCCATAGAAAACCATCAGCCTTTTATGGCTGAACCAGAATATCCCATTGCTGCTTCACCAATCCCTACAACATATATTATTCAAAAATTTCTCACCTTTCATAATGAGTCTCCAAATGATCCAAAATTTTCTAGATGAACTCTATCCAGAACTCCATTGCCTCATGTCCTCCATCACCTGCAAATGTTGGTGGGTGCTGTAACTAAAACTCTGTATTCATATTAAACATAATCAACCCTACCCACCCTAGTTCATATTCTATCATGTGTATAAAATGAGGAATGATATCAGGGAACTACTTATCTTATGTAACCCTAAACCAATAGAATTTCTTTCCCCACCTATAAAAGAGCATTATGAGTGATATACTATTATCTCTCAACCAACACCCATCACCGTGCTAGAATTTTTATGCAATTACATATATACATCTTAGAATACTTAACATAAAAAACAAAAGTATTCACAACAGAAGGCTCTCTACTATTCATGAAAAAATCATCCTACATACATTATTCTAACAAATATAACTACATCCCTATCACTACCCCTAGTCATCCCTACCATAGGTCATGGTCAATATGGGGTATATTAACTAACACTCCCTCATGTATTTTCATTAAATATTTATTTTACCATTTTCACTTTCATAATATAAATCGTTATCCTTTAAGAACCACTCTATCTTTCTATCTCGTTACAACATGATTTGAAACCATTTATTACTCTTAATTAAGAACTCTTACTCTAATAATTAACTCATATTTTCTTCCATATACCCATTTAAATCATCTTCATTATACACATCCTTTAATTTTTTCTAAAAAAATGAAATTAATTTTGTTCATCATGTTTCAATAATCTTCCCCGTGTGCACCTACAATGATGCATGTAACTTATTTCCATTGGTGTCTAAAATTATACATAAATTAACAACATCATTCCATTTTATCCATGATCAAAATATTGTAAAATAGTAAAATAACACAATAAGTGCATCACTAAATAGTGAAATATCATTCATCTATAACAACACACACAAAGAACTATAGTCTCGCCCTAGGAATTTGGGGGTTTCCCTGTACATGTTGTAGATGACTCTTAGAATGAGATTATTTCCATGACCCAAAACATCATAATCTCTCACCTAACATCACAAAAAATTAATACCATAAAAAATAACCCATATAATACTACTTTGTAACATCCCCAACCTAGAATCCACTAAACTGGTTCCCCATGATGGGTCTTTACATGACATCAGGAATTCCTCCAAGAACATCATAGGATGAAAACTTATAGTGATGGTCTAAAAGAACATGTAGGGATACTATACGCTATTTATCAGAATAAGAAATGTCAAATAACAATGTGAAAAGAAGGAAACAACAGACAATAACCAAAAAACATGAATTTAGATCCATTTCATAAAACTTGGTAAAAGACCACAAAAAAATATAAAATATGCAATGTCATGTCATATAGTTCCAAGTGATAGAAATCCCCAAAATAAAGATAAATAGAAAACTCCCCAAAACAGGTCCTGACACCAAGTCTAGATCTTTCATCCATGCAAATCCCATGGTCAATCAAACCACAAGCACATACCCCATTCCCTTGTCCTGACCTGCAACCATAAAGTATGCTCAGGCACCAAATGGTAGCGCATATAGGGTGTGAGTACAAATGAGTAGGACATGACCAATGGTTTCTAAAAAATATCTACTCCAAACTGATATTTCATGAAAGTAATAAATAACTTACAAGGTAAAATAATATAACTTGGGTGCCATTATTTAACAATATTCACTTTAAACATTTTCATCATTTATTCTACAGGATATGCATTTACATCATTTACACTATGGATTGAGCTTTTCAATTACTATATATAAGGGAGTAAGTAAGTTTCCCTATCTCACTAGAGATAAAAATTTCAAAAAGAATGTATAATACACTTATCTTGGAGCCTTAGTCTGTGTATTCTCATCGAATGCAACTATTATGGGTGTAGAGGCTCATCCCCTTACTTAACCCATGTATTATAGGGGTGGGGTTTAGAGCCCCATTCTATCCCAGCCTATGGGTGTAGATACTCAAGTCCAATTTCCCACAACTACCAAGCCATTCTCATAGTATTTTTTATCTGTTTACCACATTTACCATATCAAAAACCATACAAAATAAATACACATAACATTCACATTTCATAATTATTCAATGCATTAATCAAAAAAAACCCTTAACCCATTATCACATTTACCATTTATATTGAATATCCCATTAAACCAATTTTTCTCTTTAATGGCCTAATGTATTAAACATATACAATAATTCTGATACATAATCCCATTTAAAATATCCATCAATTCACATTATTTACCCCATTTACGCATTTCAATTAAAATATCGTAATCCATTTTTCATATTCACTTTATTTCATTTATCTATTTAACATTATACAAAACAATCCAAAATTTTATTTCAAAAAATAGGACATAACTACCAGTAGTTTCTTTTTATAACTCAACTAAACAAATCAAAATATTTATCATGGGCTCTATCTCAATATAAATCAACACAATTCTTAACATTTTTATTTCCCATGTTCTGGAATATTTGAACACCCCATTGGTAGCCCTAAATAGGTCTAATCAATCTTAATGCATCCCATATGGATCATGATAGATCCAATTCATCATTTGGACAACCATTTTACTAAACCTATTTAAAGGAATCAATTTCAAAACAAGATAGAAACAATAAACCATGAACACATTCAAAAATAAAATTCAAGATTATGAGATATAACTTATAGAACACCGAACTCAATTTTGATGGTGACCGCACACTTAACCTCATCCTCTGACTTGTATTCAAACACCCTTTAGATCCCCAACCAGTGACCCTCTGGAAAAAGAGGGTTTTAGTTATTTAGAAGAAGATTAATGAAACCACAATCACTAATACAGAAAAGAGAAGGAATAGGAGTGTTGGAGTTTTATAGAGATTTAATTAGCACCAAATGACACTAAAAATATCCTAAAAGTGAAGGATGATAACCCTTGTGAATATTTCTATCACGAACCGGCCCAAGTCAACCCTAAACCGTTCACCGAGGACAACCAATGACAATTCCCAAGAGGCATTCCCGATCCTCCCAGGTTGGTGACATGCACCGAGGAAATCAATAGAGTACAAAAGGGAATTCCTTCGCCCAAATATAAAAAATAAAACAAACAGCGGAAAGAAATGGAAATCCAAAAATAAATTTACATAAAAACTGAACTAAACATTATTTGTACAAGGAAATAAAAGTACAACTAAATCAACAAGTTAACTGACCAGACCTGATAACCAACTAACTCCATGTGAGCCAACCAGTCACTCTCCGAAACAATGATCACACATCTCCCAAGGCGATCGAACTCAAGATGAAACATGCACAAGGGATAATAACAAAATAAGACTATAGGCATGAGTATTAAAAATTATTCGGTTAGCACAATATTGTATTCATAACGCACCTACATTAAAATAAAAGATACATCAATTTTAAGTTTCAAATACAAGATATGAAGGCATGTTTTCCAAATGAGGTCCCATGTTATAAAAAAATTACTAGATAAAAACTTGCATGTTTTATAAAAAATAATGCTAGTAATAATTTTCAAAGTGGTGCAAATTCAAAATGAAAATAGTTGTCAAGAGTGCTGCTTTAAAGAATTTATAGTTTTTAAATAAATCACACACGTAGCTGAATTTACCAACCAACCACACCGTATACTGATGGTGAGTACAAAATATCTAATGAGCATAAGTCACGCGAACACCTATATGAACTAGTTAGTTGTGAGCCCCAGGTACCTCGTATCTCGGTGAAGGTAACTGTAATAAATATATGTTCTCATGTGCATGAGACACTAGTAGGGAGCATACCCATAACCTAGTGGTCCTCCTCCAACAACATCATAATATTTTAGTTAGTGTTTTCATCATCAAACTTGCTAGGTGAAACAGGGGCCAAACCCCATGGGATCACCAGGATACTAGTATACGACCACCCACCTCGATACTTGGGATTTCCTTTAGTGCTCAATCAAGTTACACATATGATTAAATACACTTTCCAAATGGAAATTCAATTCCCAAACAATAAACATACAAACATCACACAAACATTCCTCACATTTCTTTCACGAATCAATAAACCACATAAAATTTTCATAAAACAATTTCAAAGAGGGAAATGGGGATTTGCACATAAAAATCATTCAAAAACACTCTTTAAAAAATAAAATCACAAAAATCCATACCCAACCATATTTTTAAGCCCTATAAACACTTAATAAAATCATTTCATGGACTATAAAACTATCCCAACTGACGTAACATGGTATATACATGTAAGACACTCATTATTCATTTTTAGGATTGGCCAAACGGTCCATTAATCATTTTTAACAAACCCAAATTTTTCAAATCCAAAAATAAACAATTTAATAAGGATGTGAGAAGCCAAAATTTTATGATTAAAAACATTGGTAACCACCTTGAAAATATTCATATTTCTTATCCATTACACAACCCCTTTTATAAAAGTTCCAAACATGCCTTCCATTAGCAACACATGTAAAAATACCTTAAAAACAATACACATTATTTCAAAAAACAAAACAATACTTGGAATGCACATAACAAACCAAAAAAAATGTGTTCCCTACTTCCAATATTATTATAAAGCCAATCCAATCATTTTAAACCACACTCAACACATAAAATCCAATTGGAAAACTTACTGAACACATGGCATGCATTTTTAAACAAAACAATTCATTTTAAGCACTCTAAAAAGAATAAAACATAAATGAAATTCCATAAATTTGTTCAAGATAATGAACCATGTTCAAAATACCAAAAACCATTTCTGTAATCTAAGAAATCATTTTAAAAAACATGCTATGTGCACCATTTTAACAAAACTATACCACTTTACCAAAAACAAGGTTTTAACTGCTACTTGGCACAACAAAAAAATTATCCAAAGAATAAATTAAAAATTGAATATTATGAAGAATTTGGTAACAGAATAAAATATATAGATATTAAATAAAAAGGACAAGTGAAATGGGAAACCTACCTCAAATCCTTAGCAGAATGGAAACACACACCCGAAATCACTCATCGCAGGTTTATAAACACTAGAACTATGATGAACATCTATAAATGAATATAAAACCCATAAAAAATCATGCCAAAACATATAAATAGGTCTTTAATGACCAAGGTAGAAGAAATAACCATTAAATAATTGAAGGCGGTGGAAGAGGGAGGAGAAAAGAGAAGAAATATCACTTTAGAAACTAGAAAACTCTTCATATTCCCTTATATATACACCCATAGAGGAAAGGTAATGGCTTGAAACTTCTAGGATAGTCTCTTAAGGTATGTAAAAAATATGTAAAGATAATATTAGGAAACAATAATACTAATTCAATGATTCATGAATGATACAAATTACCTTCGGAAAATTTGAATGATCTGAGAAACATTAAGAAGTTTTTCCCTAATCCGCGACTAATATGAGCTCCAAAGAGGTAAAATAGAACATGGAGATGGTTATAGGTTTATTGGGATATAGTGGGAGGTATAATCACCAAAAATTATTAACAATTTAATAAGATATAAGAAAAACAAATTATTTTTTAAAAACTGGAAATGGGCCCACAGGCTGGCCCAATACCAAAATCAATAACCCCAAATCACCATGCTTATGAATTCTTAAGGGGTCCAAAAGGATATGGTGGTTTAAATATGTGAAGGTAGGACAAGTGGGAAGTTTAATGGGTGAATAATGTTGAATAAAAAAATATTTATAATAGAAACAAAATTTGTTTTTAAATCTGGATATGGGTTCATGGTTTGGCCCAAATCATGAAGTAACCACCCTTTCTCCAAAAACATCAAAACAAGAAAGGGGGAACCCAACGTAGGATGATTATAAATAAATGAAACTTAAAAAATAATCATTAATATCACCCAAAAACCAAGAAACTTATCAGTATTTTCAACGAACTAGATCAAAACAAAGATAATAAAAACTGGGTGTGACAATTCTCCCCACCATTAAAGCTTTCTGCTTCGGAAAGCCATAACACTTTCTAGATGAAAGATAAAAACATAAGGATTCCCTATAAACAAGGTACAAACTATAAATACAATGAAATATTATCTACCATAAATGTATGTTAAGCCTCTAGATCAAACAAAACACCAAATCACAACCACTTCCTGAGAATCAATGGAAAGATCAAGACACCACCTCTACAACCAAGCTAAGAACCCGATTGTTGGGCCTTCTCCCAATGAACCCAAAAATCACCCAAAACAAAGAGAACTCAAGAAAACCAAATATTCCAAGGGAGTATGGAATGGAATCTCCATCATTAAGATACAACTAGCATTATATATATTCATAGGAGGAAAAATCAACGAGACCCATGGTGGGTCTCCCCACTATGAGAACCTAACTAGAAACGAATAAACAAGAATAAAAAATTAACTATAATTGGGCCTCACATGAACAAGTCCACCAAAACGCTCCAAAAAAACCTACCAACCCAAGTTAATTCGGTTATAACTTGAACATTTAAACTACCCACTCCCAAACAGAGGGGACAAGAACTGGGCCAACAATTTCAGCATTGATCTAGACCCCCACCACTTGGGGAGGAGAGGGAAGGAGACCTAATAATTAGTCCACTTAAACCACAAAAGAAAAAAATGAGATACCCAACATTATCCACATATGAAAAGGTAACACCAATACTACACTTGATTTACATAGGCAGTCCACACATGGACATTGATTAGAAACCCGCATCCAGGAAGTCATAACCATAGACACTATGTGAGGGGTAAGTCCACCATGCTCGTTGTAACAAGAGGAAATTCACAGTGATGAGGAATAAAAATATAGACATATAAAATAACTTACCACAATAGTGGAGGTAGGAGCATAGTCGAGCTCCCCACACCTCTAGAAATTTTTTAAATGCGTGAAAAGCTTCACTCTGAGGCCTATGGCTGGAGCCCAAATGTTTGAAACATCTACTGCGCCGCTGTTAGGAGCTACGAATCACATTATCTCATGAAATGAACTAGTTTAAAAAAATATCTAATATAGGCTGGGGGATACACACAACCATTCTAACTTACTTACAATGAGGAGTGAAATGAACAAGGAACATGGTGAAACACACCAAGCATCACCGAACACAACTGCTATAACCAAGGGAATCATCATAACATGAAGGCACTATAAATTAATCCCAAAAAATCTCAATTTCAAAAAACGAGATAAGGAATTATTTGAAGAGTTGGATATAACTTGTGAAACATGAGAAATAATCCTTAGGTTGATCAACTATAAATATTGAAAATAGAGAACTATCTGTGGCCACATAACGACATTCAAAAAATCTTTAGAAACCGACTGAACATTACTCCAAAACCAAGCCACCAATAAGATACCATCTCAAGACACAACCTTAGTATGACATCCACATCACAAGGAAGCATACTGAATAAACAAATATTCTAAAACATAGAAAAAAACTAGCCACATAACCATCAGTTTATAAAAAAATGCCACAATTTATCAGCTCAAAACACTTTTGAAAAACAAACTAACTTTGTGGATTTACACATTCACCAATGGTGTTTCATCAAGTCTTACTTACATGAACATTTACATTCCACCCTAGGCACCCAAACACCATTCCATATAGGCTATCCTTAAAGATATTAATAAAACTATGCATGTGAGCACCCATGAAAACACCAAAGGATAAAACAAAACAAAAATCATTACAAAAATCATGTACCTTCCAAAGGAGCACTAACCACCAAATCAAAACCCTTTTCAGATTTCACAAAACAAACCACACTTCATCAAGAACCATTTTCTTAAAAACCTACCCCTTTTAATTTTTAACAACTTTTAAAACAACCAAGATACTCTAAACAATCCCTTCCCATTTTAAAAAATTCAGCAAGGTGTCTTTTCATAATCCGAGGTCCATTGAGACCAATACCATTTCTATGAAAACACTAACCGCTCAAATAGAATTTCCAAAAAAAAATTCATTAGATTAAAACACTTTTTAACATCCCAAAACACCCCATTTGAAACAATAATTCAAAATCACCTTAAAATGACTAAAAATTTCAAAACATTTTATTCTAAGAAACTATAAGTTTAGGTTAGGGATAATCCCATCCCATTATATCATTTTCACTTCCTCCTAAAAAAATATGTTTCAAAAAAACAAAACCTTCTGAAACCATTATTATATTTAATTTTTGAAAACCTCATTTTCTACTTTTTAAAACCCAATCCTCTATTTAAAACACATTTCCACAATTCTTAGACAAGGATTTTTTGAACAAAAATTCAGAATTTAAGAAAGGTCCAAGAGACCCACAAAAGGGAACTAGTCTTGGTGGGTGACTTGACCAAATGGTTGGCGGCCATATGTCAAACACAACGTGAACACAGAGGGACTTATTATGACCATGAACAATATCCACATGGCTTTACAGGCCCTATGAGCTCATAGAGACCATTATTCAGACTCCCCTTTTCATATCCCAACACCAAAAAAATCAACAAGATCAAAGGACACTAATGAAACCATACTTATCATAGAAACTCAAGGACTAGAACGAGAAAGAGTTCATGACTCTCTTCCCGCACTTACCCATAAAGTCCAAAAAATCCTACTCCATATACCTTGACATCCCCAAAATAATAAGGGAGCTCTAAAAAGAATGGTCTGCTAAGATCCGACCTACTTTGATACCATTTTGTCATGAACTGGATCGAGTAAACCCTGAACCGGTCACGTAGGCCAGCTCGGGACAAGCCCCAAGAGGGGTTCCCGATCCTGCAGGGATGGTGACAATCACTGAGGTCATCAATATAGTACAAAAGGGAATGATTTATTCCAAATATAAACAATCAAACAAACAATTGAATGAAATGGACAGCCCAAAATAGATTTAAATAAAAATTGAACTGAACATTAATTGAACAAGAAACTGAAAGTACAACTAAATCAGCAGGTCGAATGACCAGACCTGATAACAAACTAACTCCATGTGACTCTGATGGTCACTCTCCAACACAATGATCACACGTAACCCATGGAAATCAAACTCAAGCTGAAAACTGCACAAGGTCTAAAAACATAAGAAATCTATAGGCGTGAGTATTAAAACTCTATAGGTTAGCCCGATATTCTATTCCTAATGAACATCCTTTAAAATAAACGATACATCAATTTAATGTTTTAAATACAAGATATAAAATTATGTTTTCAAAATGAGGTCCCATGATATAAAAACAATTACCAGAAAAAAACTTTCATGTTTTATAAAAACTAACGCAAGTAACAATTTTCAAAGAGGCGCAATTTTAAAATGAAAATTGTTTTCAAGAGGGATACTTTAAATAATGTTCAGTTTTAAATAAATTACACACAAATTTGAATTTACCAAGAAAACACATGGTATGCCTACATTGAGTACAAAATATCCAATGAGCACAAGTCACAGGAACACCCCTAGGCTATAGTTAGTTGTGAGCCCCTGGTACCTCGTATCTCGGTGAAGGTAACCATAATAAATATCCATTATCATGCGCATGAGCCACTAGTAGAGAGAATACACATAATGTAGTGTTCCTCTAAAATCATCATCATCATAGTTTAATTAGTGTTGTCATCATCAAACTTTCTACGTGAAACATGGACCAAACCCCACAGGATCCCTGGAATACTAGTACACGTCCCCCCACCAAGATACCTGAGATTCCATTTAGTGCTCAATCAAGTTAAAAATATTATAAAATACAATTTCCAAATTAAAATTCAATTCCCATACCAAAAACACAAGAAAATCCCAAAAACATGCTTCACATTTCTTTCACGGATCAATAAACCACTTAAAATATTCATAATACATTTTCAAAGAGTGTAATGAGGCTTTGCACATAAAAATCATTCAAAAACACTCTTTTAAGGATAAATTCCCAACAAAACCATAACCAAACATATTTTCAGCCCTAAATTTTTTTAATAAAATCATTTCATGGACCATAAAACAATCCCTACTAACGCAACATGTTATATACATGTAAAACAATCATTCTTCATTTTTAGGAAAGGTCAAACGATCCATTAATTTTTTTACCAAACCAACATTTTCCAAAGACACAAATACCACATTTAATAAGTATTTGAGAAGCAATAATTTTAATATTAAATACATTGGTAACCACTTTGAAAATATCCCGATTGCTTTTCCATTACACAACCCCTTTTAAAAAAGTGCCAAATGGGCCTTCCATTAGAAACACATATAAAAATACCCTAAAACTAGTACAACTTCTTCCTAAAAACCAAAAACTGGTTGGAATAGACGTAATTAACCGAAGAAAATTTCTTTCCCTACTTAAAATATGATTATAAAGCCAAACCATTAATTTTAAACCACACTCAACACAAAGAATCCAATTGAAAAACTTACCGAACACATGGCATGAATTTTTAAAAAAAACAATTCATTTTAAGCACATGAAAATGAATAAAACATAAATATCCTTTCATTAATTTATTCAAGCTAATGAACCATGTTCAAAATACCACAACTCATGTGTGGAATCTAAGAAATCATTTGAACAAACCTGTGGTCTGCACCATTTTAACAAAACTACACCACTTTACCAAAAAAAGGTTTTAACCGCTACTTGGCACGACAAAAAAATTATTCAAAGAATAAATTAAAATTTTAAGAGCATGATAAAGATAAAAAAACATTATATATATGGATCTTAAATAAAAATGTCAAGTTCAATGGCAAACCTACCTCAAATCCTTGGCAGAATGGAAAGGTATAACCAAAATCACCTGCCGCGGGTTTATGAACCCTAAAACTATGAAGAACATCCCTAAATGAATATAACCCCCATAAAAATCATGTAAAAACACAAAACCTAGGTATTTCATTACCAGGGGAGAATAAATAACCATGAAATAATGGAAGGAGGAGGAAGAGGGTGGATAAAGGAGAAGAAATATCACCTTGGAAACTAGAAAACTCTTCTAATTCCCTTAGATACACACCCATATAAGAAAATTAATGGATTGAAAATTATTTGAGATACCCCTAAGGTCTGGAAGAAGAATTTAAAGAATATTTTTTGAAAAATAGTACTAATTGAATGATTTATGAATGATACAAATTACCTTTGGAAAATCTGGACGATTTGAGAAACATTGTGAAGTTTTGACCTAATCCGTGACTAATATGAGCTCAAAAGAAGGGGAATTAAACATGGGGGTGTGCCTTGGTTTACTGGTCTTTAGTGAGAGGTGGAATCACCAAAAAATATTAAAAATAAAATAAGATATAAAAGAAAAAATTTATTTTTTTAATTGGAAATGGACCCACGGGATGACCTAATACCTACATCAATAACCCAAAATCTCCATGCTTATGAATTTCTAAGGGGTCCAAAAGGATACGTTGGTTTGAATATGTTATGGTAGGTAAATTGGAAATTTTAATGGGTGAACAATTTTGAATAAAAAAGGATTTATAATAGAAAAAAAAAATTGTTTTAAAATATGGATATGAGCTCACGATTTGGCCAAAATCATGAAGTAACCTCCCTTTCTCCAAAAACTTCAAAACAAGCCAAGGAAACCAAAGTAGGATGACTAGAAATAGATGGAACTTCAAAACTCATAATTAATATCACCCAAAACCCAACGAAATTATCAGTATTTCTAATGAACCAGATCAAAACAAATACATGAAGAACTGGGTCTGACAATTTGGGTTTGTAAGTTCATCACTAGGGTTACTGAAGGTGAAACGAGAAATAAACTTGGGTGAGAAATCATTAATCCCAAAGGGATAAAAAGGTAAAAATACCACTTTTAATAATGTAAAAGATTTTACAAACCGCGCACCAAGACTTCAATAGCCTCTGTCCAAGAGGGGATAAGTCGCATAGTTACCTGGGGAGCTCCACACGGTTTAACAACCTGTGCACCAACCATGAAGAATGGCTATAATGACCTGAAATTTGAATGAATTTATGTTTCCTTTTTGTGTGTGTTATTTTAGTTTATACTCAACAAAACGATATTCTTTAATTAATGATGTGAGTATAATTAAAATGAGACCGTTGGGTTTCGACTGTTATACGACAATTGGTCAATATGACCGTTGGAAACTGAATATTGTGATTGTTGTCTCTAAATACATATGATATTGGTTAATTAATACAGAAAAAAGATTTGATGGCCTCATCCAGCAGTCTTGGGCTGATCGAAGCCCATCTGACAAAACACAAGAAGGAGGAAGCAGCACTGAGTTTTGCTCTGGACCAAACCCAATCCGAACTTCATCGTGTAAAGATGGAGTGGAATTTCCATCTGGAGATGTTCAAGATTATATAAATCACTACTCGGGAAATGTTGGCTAAGCCACCCATAGATTCTCTCACCTTAGCACACCTTACACTCAGGTACTATGTTGGGGTTATAAGGGGCTATGTAACGAGACCGTAGATACTTTGTGTAATCCTTTGAGTTAAACAAAATTGTGATTTCTTCCTATGGTGAAGTTTGTATTTTTTTTCAGATGTTTGAATAAATATATGATGTATATTTATGAATTTTGGAAAAAGGGGATATTCTAAAATATTTATGTAAACCTTAAATAATTAACGATGTGTAATTATTTTCAAAAAATGGTCTTCTTGAAATGTGTTTAGTAGGAAATTTTGAATCTAATAAGATCTACTTAATTTTTTTGTGAATAGTAATTTATGAATAGTGATTTTACACTTAGTATTATTAATGTGATCAAATGTATTAGTAATATCACTTAAAGAAAGTATTAATATAATTTAGGCACCTTGATTAAGTAATGTGATTCAATAAAAAAGATAAATAACTATTTATGAAATTATTAGTCAAGTATTAGTTTTTCTGGTGAATAGTGTTTTTTAATTACAAATTAAATTAAAAATATTTATAAAATTAATTTTATAAAATGGAGTTCATTTTTGAATTCAGACCATCAATATTAGGTTAAGGTGATTTTTGGGGATTTATCTAAAAAAAATGAATTTTTGGTGAATAGTGAAAATACAGTTTTTAGTTTCGGGTGTTTAATGACTTCATTAAGGATGTAATAATTCTGTAATATTTCTGGTCGACTTATGAATAGTAAAATACGTTATGAGGAGTCCCAGGTGGCTAATACCATGGAAAAATACCATGAGCAAGCCCATGGTTTTTCCAATACCATCGATGAGGTGTCCCTTGGCCATTAATGACTTGTCCCCTCACTTCTCCTATCAATACCAAGCCTCTACCTCATTATTTTCATTTCAAAATTCTCCTCAACGAAGTTATTGTCTCCTCACCTCCCAAAAAGTCCTCTCAAGGTTCCCTCATGCCTCTCAAGGTCCCGAACTTCAAGATTCTGAAGTTACTCTTCAAGGTAAGGGATTTTTTCACCCTCTTCTTTTAAGCCATGAATTCCTTTATATTGTGTCTTCTAGATTCCATATATTATTGTTGAGGGTATGTTTTTATATGTTCTCCTTAATTTCCATTTCATGTCTAATTGTCGATACACCCTTTCTTCTCTCATCAATTTGTTTTCTGAAATTTTAAGTGACCATATTAGGCTGCTGAATTTATCGTAAAAGAAATCGCATCTTCTCTTTTCTTTCTTGTTTCCTTTTCATGTGGTATGTCATTAAAATATTCATACCATGATCTTATTCAGTACCCATACTATATTATGAATTATTTATGAGTGGGTGACCCTTTTCCCCTCTCTTTTCAATGTTTTCTAAAACCATGTTATATAGCCGTTATGCTGCAAAACTTTTGTCTCAAAATTTCTATCCCTTTCTCTCAAGAAATTCCCTTGTTTATTTATGTGAATACCCAGAACTATTTCATTTCTATGGGTGTTAACAAATATATATATATATATATATATATATGAGATATTTAATTCTGGAATTGACATACATATAACGCTCACTCCCTTTTCCATGGGGTATAAATGATATAATGATCTTATTTTTAGGAGTTTTTAAAACACCACGATTTTGAAATAAAACCCATTCCTTTTATTATCAATAGGTTATTTATGAAATGTTTGATTATGATCAATGTGGATCACATGTAAGTAAAGACATATTAAGCGTATACCCTAATAGCGCTCTGATGTATTTGGTAAAGATTTAATCTCTAGAGATGGTAAGTTTCACGATACCTTGGTGAATAACCTTGGTAATTTTTATGACTCCTTGGGGATGGACCATGGTGATATGTTCATGAATGTCTAAATGAAATGTTGTAGCCACATTTTAAAGTTATGTTTCAAGTTCTTTTTATTATGATATTCCTATACTTACATTTCTCATATCTTTATGTTGTTACTCAAGTTTTTATTGATATCACAACTACATTGATTCCCTTGTTTACCTTACTGGGTCTTCGGCTCACCCTTTCCTTTGATGTATGTCTCTAGGATATGAAAGGAAATAGTTTTACTTATGATGATCTTATGATGAATCCTTACAAGTGGATTATAAGAATGTTTTTGGTTGTATTTATGTTTTATTGTTCCTGATTTCCAAGACACTAGAATTTAAAGATATTCTATATGTAAAATGTAATGAAAAGTTATGTATTAAAAAGGCAGGATGCCATAGTTGGTATCAAAGGACAGTTTAGTTATTCATGGAAATTAGGCCATGAAAAATTTATGAAGAACCTTATAGAAAAATTTAAATATAGGGAAAAAATCTGGGTATTTTGGTGAGTATTGAGTAAGTGGTTTATCAAAAAAAAATACATCCTTGTCTAGATAAAAGCATGTAGAGGTAGATCTGGCATAGATTTATATAGGGGTAAAACCTGAAAACACCTCTTTGAGCTAGACTCAAATGAGAACTGGTGCACGACAACAGGACTTGCTGCACTCTTGGTTACGACACTCCCAGAGGATATGTTTGGTTAATCTCATGATTTTTATGAATCATTATGAAGGAATTATAGAGTAATATAATTGTTTAAGCATGAAGTTTTAAGGATTAGAATCATTTATAGTTAAAATATTCGTAAATGAAACAAGTTTCTCACTAAGATTTTATTCTTTTAGAAAATGGCGGGCAATAATAGGAACCTTAAAAGTGGTGACCGTAATGGACCATGCGCTGACGACCCTCCGATGGATTCCGGAATAGAAACATTCATGTGAATGATGAACGAATTGAATCAAGTTATAAGTAATAAATTGAATCAAGATGAGAGGCTGATCTCACCACGAAGGGAAAAACATTCTATTGAGTCCTTTATTCGCCAATGACCACCAAAATTCAGTGGATCGTTTGACCCATTGATTGCTGAAAAATGGATCAGCTCTATAGAGAAGATCTTTTGTGTGATACATTGTTCAGAGTTAGAGAAGGTCACCCAGGCTGTCTATCGCTTAGAGGGAGAAGCTGATCAGTGGTGGGAACTGATAAAAAACACAAGGCAAAGAGTAGAAGTTGAATCTTTGGAGTGGGAAGAGTTCATAGGAATATTTTTCAGTAATTATTTCCCTCATTCCATGAGAACAAGAATAGAGAAGGAGTTTATCGAGCTGAATTAGAAGGAGAATGAATCTGTCAGAAGCTATGAGATGAACTTCACAAGGCTTTCACAATATACCTCTAGCTTTGTCCTGGATCCAAACGGCAAGGTTTATAGATTCTTCGGTGGACTGAGACCTCATCTGCGGAAGAATCTATCCAACCGAGATTATGATTGCTATGAGGAGATCGTGCAGAGTGCAATGAAAGTCGAGCTAGAGTTTGGTGAGACATAGTGGTCTCATAAATCCAATGATAAGAAGAGATCGATGGAGCCCATCTTATGGAGGACTTTTGATCATGGAAGATGAGGAAAGCAAGTGAAACTTTCCACGTGTGATAAATGTGGGAAGAAGCATTCGGGGAACTGACTTCTCGGGAGTGGGAAGTGCTACAAGCGTTGAAGAGATGGCTACAATGCGAGGAATTGTCATGGTGAGGTAAAACCTCAACTTACAAACACAAATGACAAGGGGAAGATGGTACAGGACCTACCTGATGTCTAGTGCTTCAAGTGTGGACAATGTGGGCACTTTTCCAATCACTTCCCAAATCCGAGGGTAGTGGAGGGGAACCACCATCAGCCTCAACAAAGGCCAAGGGATCAAGGCCGTGCTTTTTCTATCATGACAACTGAAGTCAATGCTATAAATGATGTGCTAGCAGGTACTCTTGTTTTCCACTCAAAGATAGAAAGTACTTTTTTTTATTCTAGTTCTATGCATTCCTTTATTTCCTCCAAGTTTTCAAGGAATTTAGAATCGACCCCTGAATGTATTAAAGTAGAGTTGTCAGTCAAGATTATTGGTAGGACTATCCAAGCATCGTTAGTGTTTTGAAAATCTAGTATTTAATTTAGTGAGCACAATCTTATCGCGAATGTTGTAGTCATTCCCGTGCTGGAATTTGACATTATACTAGGGATGGACTGGATCTCAAAGTATATTGCTAAGATGAATTTAAGAAGGAAGGAAATATCAGTAGTATTGAATGGAAAACCTACAGTTATATTTCAAGGAGAGATATCTCAACCTCATATTTGTCAAAAAGAACCCCATATATCATTATTTATGGAGTTTATCGGTGATGAAGATGAGTAGATGAGAGTTTGATGATAGAAAATGTCCCCATTGTCCAGGAATACATTGATTTATTTCTGGAGGAGTTTCCTGGACCTCCCCCAGAAAGAGAGGTAGATTTCTCCATCGAAATTGTACCTGGATCTCATCCGATATCAAAGAACCCATATAGGATGGAAAATGTGTTGCTGGAGGAATTAAAGAAACAACTCCAAGATCTTTTGGATAAGGGGATTATCCGACCAAGTGTCTCTCCTTAGGGAGCACCTGTTCTCTTTGTGAAGAAGAAGGATGGATCAATGCGGCTTTGCATTGATTATAGAGAAATGAATGAGATCACAATGAAGAAAAAATACCCTCTTCCAAGAATTCATGACTTATTTGACCTTCTTTGTGAGGATCAATTATTCTCTAAGATTGATCTTCGATCTGGTTATCATCAATTGAGGGTAAAGAAATAAGATATTCTAAAAACTACCTTTCGATCAAGATATGTGCATTCTGAGTTTGTTGTTATGCCCTTCGGACTGACTAATGCACCTGCTATTTTTATGTATTTAATGAATATAGTCTTTAAAGACTACCTTGATAACATTGTGGTAGTTTTAATTGATTATATTCTGATATATTCCGAAAGTCGTGAGGAGCATGAAGATCGTCTAAGGGTTATTTTTCAAACTTTGCGGAAGGAGAGGATTTTTGGAAAGTTCAGTAAATGTGATTTCTGGTTAAAAAGTAACTTTCTTAGGGCACATTGTAACTAATGAAGGAATCATAGTTGACCCTGCAATCACAAAAGTTGTAGAGGAGTGTCCTAAACCTAAAACAATAACTGAGATTCATAGTTTTCTTGGACTAGCAGGGTATTATAAGAGGTTTGTGAAATACTTTTCCTGACTTTCTAAACCATTAACCATGTTAACTCAAAAAGGGGACAAGTTTATCTGGACAAAGGAGTGTGATGAATGTTTCCAAGATTTGAAGAAGATAGTGGTTACTCCACCTTTTTTAACCCTATCCTCAAGTGGAGATGGATTCATTATTTTTAGTGATGCATCTCTAAAAGGGCTTGGGTGTGTCCTCATGAAAAATGACAAGGTCGTTGCTTATGCATCTCTACAGTTGAAGATTTATGAGAAAAATTATCCTATGCATGATCTGAAGCTGGCTTCAGTCGTTTTTTCTCTGAAGATATGGAGGCACTATCTTAATGGGGAGAAATGTGATATATACATAGACCATCAAAGTTTGAAGTATGTTTTCACACAAAATGAATTTAACATGAGACAAAGGATATGGTTGGAACTTCTTAAAGACTATGATTGTTCAATTAATTATCACCCTGGAAGAGCAAACAAAGTTGATGATGTATTAAGTAGGAAAGAAACAGTTGCTCTTTACATGATAAGGATTCAAAAATATCTTTTGATTAATTACCTAGTAAAGCTAGACATGGGAATTATAATGAAAGAGACATCATCAACCCTAACCCAAATGATTTCTCAACCGTAATTACTAGAGAAGATCAAGAAGGCTCTGAAAGAAGAACCTTTGTTACAAGAGAAATTTGGGGCTGTAAAGAATGGAAAGTTTCCTGAGTTCAATATTGATCAAGAAGGTTTACTGATATTTCGTACAAGACTATGTGTTCCATCTATTCCAGAAATAAATAATGAGCTAATGGATGAATCTCATAGATCTACATTCTCTATACATCCTAGAAGCACAAAAATGTATAGGAACCTTCGTAATCATTATTGGTGGGATAATATGAAAATAGAGATTGCTAAATACACTTCAAAGTGCCTAGTATTTCAGCAAGTGAAGGCAGAGCGACAAATTATTAAAGGGGTATTGCAACCACTACCCATACCAGCATGGAAGTGGGACAATATCACTATGGACTTCGTCACTAATCTTCTGAGAACTTACAAAAGAAACAATGCGATATGAGTTATTGGACACCGTCTCACCATGACTTCCCATTTTATCTCTATCCGGGATGATTTATCTCTTGATCAACTTGTCAGAATTTACGGGAATAAAGTGGTAAGGCTGCATGGAGTTCCACTTTCTATCGTATCTCATCATCATCCAAGGTTCACATTAAAATTCTGGAGAAGTCTTTAACATGCTCTGAGCACTAAATTGAATTTCAGTACGGCCTATCAACCCCAAAATGATGGCCAGTATGAAAGGACGATTCAAACACTCAAGGATATGATGAGAACATGCTCAATGGAATTTAAGGGTGGATGGGATCAACATCTCCATTTAGTTGAGATCTCTTATAACAACAACTTCCACTTGAGTATTCAAATGGCACCCTATGAAGCTCTATATGGGAAGCGATGTAGAACTCCTACTTTTTGGGATGAACCTAGTGAGAGAAAGCTTCTTGGGCCTGATCTTGTGCAAGAGATGACAAAAAAGTCCATTCCATCCAAAAACACATTAAGGCTGCTTAGAGTCGGAAAAAGAGATATGCCGACAACTATCGAAGGGGCTTGGAGTTTGATTTCAGTGACAAGGTATTTCTTTGAATTTCACCTTGGAAGAGAGTCATGAGGCGTGGGATGAAAGGGAAGCTCAGCCCTAGGTACATTGGCCCCTATGAAATCATAGATCGCATGGGAGCAGTGGCCTATCGACTTGAAATTCCTCCAAATCTATCACAATTTCATGATGTCTTCCACGTATCCCTCTTTAGGAAGTACATACCTGACCCTTCACATGTACTAAACCCAAAGGTGGTACAACTGGAACATGACGTCTCTTATGAGGAGCATCCATTGGAGATCTTGGATCGCAGAGACAAGGTTCTACACAACAAGACTACCCACCTTTTTAAGGTGTTGTGGAGAAACCACAAATATGAAGAAGCCATGTGTGATCCCGAGGACTCTATGAGGAAGAAGTACCCACACCTTTTCTTTTCAGAGGATACGAGTTGAAATTTCAGGGACGAAATTTCTTAAGGGGGGAAGAATGTAACGACCCGAAATTTTGAATGAATTTTTTTCCTTTTTGTGTGTGTTATTTTAGTTTATACTCAAAAAATCTATATTCTTTTATTAATGATGTGAGTATAATTAAAATGAGACCATTGGGTTTCGACTATTATATGACTGTTGGTTAATATGACCGCTGGAAACTAAATGTTGCAATTTTTTTCTCTAAATACAAGTGATATTGGTTAAATAATACTGAAAGAATATTCGATGGCATCATCCAGTAGTCTTGGGCCGATTGAAACCCATCTGACGAAACTTGGGAAGGAGGTAGCACCACTGGGCTTTGTTATGGACCAAACCGAAGCCAAACTTCATTGTGTGAAGCTGGAGAGAATTTCCTTTGGGAGAAGTTCAAGCTTATTGAAATCACTACTTGGGCAATGTTGGCCGAGCCACCCTCGGATTCTCTCACCTTAGCACACCTTACACTTAGGTCCTATGCTGGGGTTATAAGTGGCTATGTAATGAGACCGTAGCTAATTTGTGTAATCCTTAGATTAAAATAAAATTGTGATTTCTTCCTATGGTTAAGTTTGTATTTTTTCAGATGTTCGATTAAATATAGGATTTATATTGATGAATTTTGGAAAAAGGGATATTTTAAAATATTTATGTAAACCTTAAATAATTAATGATGTGTAATGATTTTTCAAAAATGGTCTTCTGGAAATGTGTTCAGTAAGAAATTTAGAATGTAATAAGATCAACTTAATTTTTTGTGAATAGTAATTTATGAATAGTTATTTTATGATTAAGATTATTAATGTGACCAAATAGACTATTAATCTCAGTTAAAGAAACTATTAATATAATTTAGGAACCTTGATTAAGTAATGTGATTCAATAAAATATGTAAATAACTGTTCCAAAAATTATTTTTCAAGTATTAGGCTTTCAGGTGAATAGTTTTTTTAAATAAAAATTAAATTAAAAATATTTAGAAAATTAATTTTATAAAATGGAGTTCATTTTTTAATTTATACCATCGATATTAGGTTAAAGTGATTTTTGGGTATTTTTCTGAAAACAATGAATTTTCGGTGAATAGTGAAAATACAGTTTTTAGTTTCAGGTGTTTAATGACATCATTAAAGATGTAATAATTATGTAATATTTCTAGTAGACCTATGAATAGTAAGATAAGGTATTAGGTGTCCCCAGTGGCCAATACCATGGGAAAATACCATGGGCAAGCCCATGGTTTTTTCAATACCAACGATGAGGTGTCCCTTGGCCATTAATGACTTGTCCCCTCCCTTATCCTATAAATACCGAGCCTTTCCCTAATTATTTACATTTAAAAATCCTCATCAAAGATGTTATGGTATCCTTAACTCCTAAATAGTCCTCCCAAGGTTCCCTCAAGCCTCCTAAGGTCCCGACCTTCATGATTTCAAAGTTACTCTTCAAGGTAAGGGATTCTTTCACCCTCTTCTTTTAAGCCACGACTTCCTTTATATTATGTCTTCTAGTTTCCATATATTTTTGTTGAGGGTATGTTCTTATGTTTTATCCTTACTTTTAATTTTATGTATAATTGTTGAGGTATCCTTTCTTCTATCATCACTTTGTTTTTTGAAATTTTAAGTGACGTCGTTAGGCTACCGAATTTATCGTAAAAGAAATCACATCTTATCTTTTCTTTCATGTTTCATTTTCATGTGGTATGACATTAAAACATCCATAACATGATCTTACTAAGTAACCATACTATATTATGAATTATTTATGAGTGGGTGACCCTTTTCCCCACTATTTTCAAGGTTTTCTAAAACCATGTTATATAGTCGTTATGCTGTAGAAATTTCGTCTCAAAATTTATATCTCTTTCTATCAAGACATTCCCTTGTTTATTTATGTGAATAACCAGACCTATTTCATTTATATGGGTGTTAATAAATATATAAATATGAGATATTTGATTCTGGAATTGACATACATATAACCCACTCCCTTTTCCATGGGTTATAAATTATATAATGATCTTATTTTTAAGAGTTTTTAAAACGTCATGATTTTGAAATGAAACCCATTAATTTTATTCTCTATGGGTTATTTATGAAATGTTTTATTATGATATATGTGGCTCAAATTCAAGAAAATAAATATTAAGGGTGTGCCCTAATAGTTCTCTAATGCATTGGGTAAATATTTAATCTCTAGAGATGACAAGTTTCACGATACCTTGGTGAATAACCTCATAATTTTTATGACTCCTTGGGGATGGACCTTGGTGATATGTTCATGAATATCTAAATGAAATTATGTAGCCACATATTCAAGTTATGTTTCAAGTTCTTTTCATTATGATATGCCTATACTTCCATTGCTCATATATTTATGTTGTTATTCAAGTTCTTATTGATATCACTAGTACACTGATTCCCTTGTTTACCCTTACTGGGCCTTCTGCTCACCCTTTTGTTTTGATGTCTGTCTCTAGGATATGAAAGGAAATAATTGTACTTAGGATGCTCTTATGATGAAGCCTTAAAAGTGTATTAAAATAATGTTTTATGTTGTATTCAAGTTTTATTGTTCCTGATTTCTAAGACACTAGACTTTAAAGATCCTATGTATGTAAAATGTAATAAAAAGTTATGTATTAAAAAGGCGGGATGGCACAATGGCTTTGTTCAAAACAACAAAGTTTGGCCTTTACCCTTGAATTTTTACTTAACTATGCCACCTTACTTATGGTTAGCACAATTTGGGTGCACAAGTACTACGAATTATGTTCCATCCATGCAACTTTCTTAGGATAGCCCAAATTTTCCTATCATTCATGTCCCAACCCCTTGGAATACTACTGAGCCTCCTCACACACCTGATGAACATTCCATTAACCAAGTTTAAGAGATTTAACCAAATATTTAAACATGGAAATACCTCCAAAAATTCAGGGATCTTATCATATTTTTAGATATTTATACATATTTATGTATATTCACAAAAACTTATATGTATTTATATTTATATATTGTGTGGGTGTGTATATATATACATATATTTGAATGTGTGTGTGTGTCTATTCAAGCATATATAAATTTATATATAATTATAAATAATTATAGATATGCATCTTTATTTATATATATTTATGTATATCAATTTATAATTATATATATTTATAGATATTTATATATATTTTCTAATATTTCATTACAATTATGTAAATTTCAATATATTTGGGTATATTTATTTATATTTATATATATTTCATGGGTATATATATATATATGAATGTATCTATATATACATACGTATATATATGTCTATTTATTTATATTTGATTATATATATACTAATATAGAATTATATATATTAATATATAATTATATATATATATGTATATTTTCTATAATTATTTATTTTTATGTATATTAATATGTATTTACTTATATTTATAATTATTTAAGTTTATTTTAAATTTTATATATCATGTGACTATATATATATATATCTTTGTGTGTGTGTGTTCATATACATTTATATTTTCTTATATATATACATGCATATATATAATTAAAAATATATGAATTTATATTTATCATTAACAATTTAAATATATATATATATATGATTTTTTTATAATAATGTGTATTTATATATAATTATTTGTATTTATATTTATATATATTAATATATATTACAAGTGACATCCCCAATCCTAGGCCACTGACCAGTGATCCAACTAGTGGTGTTACTGGATCTCAAGAACACCTCCTTTTACTCTAGAGGCTTCAAACTACTAGTGAGAGTTTATAGTGTTACCGTGGGGAGACTATATCCTCATATCAACTTGCAATAATAGTAGAAATTATAAAAATATCATTAATAGAGATAAATAATGGGATAATACATCATGTGAAGTGCTAATAATAACATACACAACACATGATATAATAAAATAGTTATATATAATATGTTATGTGATACATACATAAAAACCAAACCCCATATGGGTGGATCATATAAAAAAGAATCCCAACAAAAGAAAATACCCAGAGAAGAAAATCCATAAAATTGGTCTTGAATTATAGCCCAGTCCCACCTCCCATGCTCTATACTGGCCATCCCAATCAACCATTTCTCATATGGGCCTTTCCCTTTACATAAGTGAATCGGTGGTGTCTACATGGGTACACAAGGAGGCCTAAGAAGGATGTGGGTGAAACTCAATAGTATACCACCAACAACATCCCAAATCAAATCTGACCTGAGTAAAATTTCATGATATTGTGCAACATATGTAATTGGAATAATAATAAATCTACCATCACCAATACATGAGTTATAATTAGACACCTAGGACTGAACACACCTACTTAATCTAGGGTCTAATTTCCCTATACATTAGATCATATTAATAACCATTCTCATTAGAATATAGGACCTCCAAATAATATCATGTATTGATATCATTAATTAGTATGAGAAATTACAAGATCATAGATGCATCATCAACATCTCATATGTCATCTAGCTTTAAAAAATCCTTGAAGGTAAACCTAGGCGTAATATTTACCATTAAAAGTCCCCAGATCTTAGCAAGTAATCCCTAGAATCTTATAAATCCTGAGGCCTCAATAGATCCAAGGAGGAAATCCCAGATATCTCATAACTCATCAGTCATCTCCAGATCATGTGAGGTAATATTGAGAATCCAATAACTTATCAGGCATCACAAAATCCTATAAGTTAATTTTTGGAAACTCATAACTCATCAAGAATCACCACACACTATTTAGAAAAGAAGCCTTTATCAATGTTGTTATTTTTCAGCAATAGAAGAAAATGACGATAAATGGAATATTTTTCAGCACTAATAAATTTAAACTTTTATGAGTGCTTTTATTTTAGCACTGATAAAGGGAACCTTTGTCAATGCTTTGTTTTTAGCACTGATGAAGGGTATCTTTAATCAATTCTTTTTTAGTGCTGATAAATATTTATTTCATCAATGCATTTTTAGCACTGATAAATGAAAAAATTAAATAAATAAAAAATGTGTTTATTTAAAAAAATATTAAAAAATTTATTAAATAAATAATTATTGAAAAAAATGAATTGACTGATTATAAATTAAAAAATTTTAAACAATGAATTAATTTGATAATTATGATAAATAATGTTATTAATTTCTATATATTAAATATATAAATATATATTAATTTATATAATAATTATTCATATATTACAAAATATTTATTCCCTTACTATTAAATTGTCATATATTAATTGAATAATTGTATATAATTTAAAATTAATAAGAATTAAAAATATTGACTAATTTCATAGTAGTCGATATATAATTGAATGTTGTTTTATTTTTTAATTTAATTTATATCAAATTCAAGTTATATTGATTTCACATATATGTAATTAATACATTTTTATATACAATATGAACACACATAGAACATATCCATTTTTTCAGTATTGTTAAAGTGTACCTATATTCTTAATTTATTATATTTCACTCATTTAATACATATATGCATGCATTCAAAATTATATATTCATTATTAATGTTAAAAATATTTTTGTAAAAGAATATTGATAAATAAAAATATTTATAAATGTAAATTCACTATATTTAAACAATTATAAATTTATAATTATAAATAAATAATTATTTTCTTAAAAAGTATTAATATTATTATAAATAAATAAATTAATATATTTAAATAATTATTAAATATATCTTAAATTTAAATTAATAATGAAAATATTTAATATATTTATCATTATATTTATTTATTAAATATATATATTTACAATTATGTAAATATGTATATTGATATAAATAATATGTTTTTTAAAATAATTCTAAAATTATAAATTAAAAATTATAAAACTATGAAATGTATATTTTAAAATGAATATATTTACTATATTTATATTTATATATATTTTTTGAAATATTTAGAAATATTTATCTTTTTTTATTTATTATTATAATTATAAATTCTTTACATGTGATTCTCTAATAAGCATTGATAAAATAATCTATATCAATACATTTTTACACTGATAATGATGAGCATTTATCAATTCTAAACAAAGTGCTAATAAAATAAACATTTTTCAGATCTATAAGTTTAGTAGTGATAATGATTGGTTTTATCAGTGCTATTTTAGTGCTGAGAAAAGTGTCGTGGTCTATTTTAAAAACTGTAACCATTTGCGACCCTATCATGATATAGAACATTTGTGTGGAAGCCACCTGATGCTTGTGCTTGTCCCAGGTGAATCAAAGGTTGAAACACACCACTCGACTACCTTCGAACATATTATCCAAAATCTAAAGAGGGTCTCATGTTTTCTTCAACCAATCGAGGTAGGCCTTCCATTTTTCTTTGTGTAATTTTGGTTCATTTTTGATTTCTTCTTCTACGATTTGATTATGATCTCTTGTTTATAGTCTGTTTTATAAAATTTGGATGTGATCCGTTGTGTAGGGAACAATTTGTGGCCCACTGATTGTATTGACTTACTATGTATGATCCGTAGTTTATATCTAACATTGAACCTCGGATGTATTCATTATTTTTTTATAGCTATGTTTTATATATTCTTTCTAAATTTTTTTCACATATTTATATAAATGTGTAGAAATTTTCATGTATATTATTATTTAATGACATATATTTTTAGGGATATTGGTGGTTCATTAATGATTATATATATATTGATACCTTTCATGGAAACCATAGTGGATATGCTGCTTCAGATGCTATTTTTCAAGAATAATGTTAGTGGAGTGGTGTGTGTTTGTCTATTGGTTATATGTATCATAAGATCTAGTTCCTCTTAGAATTCAATATGTTTCTTAGTTTTCTTCTATATCATATTCCGAGGGGCATTACCCAGTTAAGAATGTGGGGTTTTATCACATCAAGCCTTCACATTATGAATCATTATGTTGCTTTTAGTTCATGTTATGTTTGAATATTAGGTTTTTATCTATTGGACATTTCATATAGACTTTAAGTGGGGGGGAGTTTTTATACTAGTTTGGAATGTATGTGTGTCTATATAGCTATTTCATCATTTATTTCCATATATTTTTTTGTCAAATAGGTTTTCTTATATCAGGTAATGATGATTTTGGGCCTGCATGTCCATTGACCCCAAGGGTCATGCTAGAATTTTGTTCAAAAAATTATATAATTGAACATTGTTTTAATTTTCATTATTCCCAACAGAGTTAATTTATTTTAGAAGATTCTTGAATATGATTCATGACTTTACAAAAAGAGAAATGATGTTGTCTCTGCTTAATCATATAGTTAATATTGATATTAAGAGAGAAAAATCAATGTCTATATAATTTATGTATTGTTTAATATTTATGTTTAATTAATTTTTTTCAGTATTACTCTGATAATAATTGTTTTTTTATCTAGGTGGATTATTTTATTTGAGTTGGGGTGCCCTCTCCAATATTCATGCTCCTTCTACCTTAATGCCTTTTCAACCCTACAGTGGTGCATTTATTACATTCTTTCAAGTTACCTCCATTGCCTTTGAGTAAAATAAATGACACCACCTTTACTCAATCATAGAGGTAAACTTTTTGTTTTCATAGTAAAATAATTGTCTACAGAATTAATGTATTTTTTTATATGTATGTTTAATTTATTTATTTTTAGTTTTACTCACATAATAATTGTTTTCTTATATATTTTGATTATTTTTTTCGATTCGGGGTACACTGTCCAATTTTCATACTCCTTATCCCTTAAAACCATTTCTCCTTTATAGTGGTGAATTTATCGCTTTATTTCAAGTTACCCCCACTTCCTTTGTTGGAAAAGAAATGATTCTCCCTCTACTCCATCATAATGGTAAACTTTTTTTTTCATAGGAAAATCATTTTCCATATAATTAATGTATTATTTTATATTTATTATTAATTAATTTATTTTTACTAGTACTCACATAAAAATATTTTTTCTATATAGGTGGATTATTTTGTTCATGATGGGGTACTCTATCCAACTTTCATTCTCCTTTTCCCTTAAAAACTATTCATCCCTACTGTGGTGCATTTATCTATTTATTTAATGTTACATCCACTTCCTTTGCATGAAAAGAAACAAAGCTTCCAATTCTCAATCATAGAGGTAAACTTATTGTTTTTATTGTAAAATCATTTTCCATATAATTAATGTATTGTTATATATATATATAAATAGTTTATTTCTTCTCAAAATAACTCATATAATAATTTTTTCTTATACGGGTGGATTCTATTGTTCGATTTGGGGTTCTTAGTCTAACTTTCATGATCATTATCCCTTAAAAAAATTCACCTTGACATTGGTGAATTTATCAGTTTATTTGAATTTACCACCACTACCTTTACAAGAAAAGCAATAAGGCTGCATCTTCTCAATCACAAACGTAAACTTGTTATTTTCACAGAAAAATAATTTTCCATAGAATTAAATATTTATTTCATATTTACATTTATTTTATTTCTTTTTAGTATTACTCATACTAATTATTTTCTTATATAGCTGGATTTATTTTTTTTGATTTGAGGTGGTTTGTTCAAATCTACCAATGCAATTTTCGTGGTTCGACAGAGAAAGTCAATGGTAATTATGGTAACATTTATAGTTGGGATTTTTTTTGAATATATGTAATAATTTCTATTTATTTCATTGTATAAACCAATGTTTGAAATGTCTATAATATATATCTTCCTGTTATTTATTTTGGTAAATTTCATTTCATATAAATTCTATACCAGGACTTGTATTTGTTGATATCTGATGGGTTTCTAGTGTGTTTCTAGTGCTACAAAGTGCTATTAGAGCACACTACAGGGGTGCTGAAGTGTGCTGTAATAGTGGACTATAGTATGGACCTTTACCAATGGTTTTAAATGTATTAATAAATTGGACCTTTAAGAGTGTTTTTTAAATAACTGATAATAAACACAATTATCAGCGATTCTAAAAACGCGGATAAAAGTCCTTTATGATCACTTTTATAAGTATTGATAAAGGGTTATTTGAGCAGCACTACATTAAACTCTTGATAAAGGGGTTATTAATCATCACTTTTTCAGTGCTGATAAATGTCCCGGGGTTTTAGAATCGCTCACATAGTCAGTTCTTTCCTAGCACTACAAAAGACTATTTTTAGCACTATTAAGGGCTAGTTTTGTATTAGTGATATCTTAATAGGTAATCCCTACTATCATATAATTCTTTAGGAATCCCCAAATTATAGGAGGAAATCTATAGAATCCTAGAAACCATTTTAATTTTTTGATTTATCTTCTGATTCATATTTCAAATTATTTAACTAGTTCTAATGTGGAATCCAAGGCATCCACGTACATGTCCTCTTCTCCATTAAGTTGGGGAACCACTGGGTTACCTTACTAAATTTCCATTTTTTGTCCATAATTCATCTCACCTTACTATATAGTCAAGTTAATATTTCTATAATTACCAGTAGTCTACTAATTTATCATGGGAATGTCTGATAATAAGAAAAATAGATTCAATTCATTTATTTGTATTTCAGGTCATGCATTGAAAAATCTATGTGATCAAACATCATATGAACATAGAGAAATAGAAATACTTTAAGGGGTATATTAGAGACAAATTACCTTAGAATCACATGAGTTTAATCATCATGTATTGGCCACTAATTTGATCTCAAATATAGAAAATCAATGAAATATAAAAAAACCATGAAATATGAATAAAAGTGACATAACTTATTACGGACAACAAGATAGTTAATAAAATGGAAAATGTAAATTTTAGGGTGTTAAAAAACATTTAAATCAATTCTATAATAAAAAAACAATTGATTCTACTATGAACAAATGGATATCCACCCAAAAATAAAAGAGTAGGATGATGCCACTATTGGGAGAGCACTCTTAGTCGAACTGAAATGGTGTACCGACATTTGATTTAAAAAATAATCATTGATAGAATATTATAATGTTTATAAATATTATATCCATAGTTCTGGTGGAATATGTCATTTTTTTTGTTTTTCCCTCCACATAAGGAAATAATTTAGGGTAAAAAATTATATAAAATAAGTATATATAATGTTTCTAGGGCACCAAGGTCTACTATTATTCCCTTTTTTGAGAATTTATACACCAAAGTATTGTGAATTTAATTAGAAAAATAAATATTGGAAATACTAGAACATAATTATGAAGAAAATATGAATTTTAAGGAGGCCATGTTATATATTTTGAGATGTATGTTTGAATAAATGAATATGACTAAGTAAGAGAACACTGCTGGATATTTTACATGGTTGAATTAAGTTTTAAGCAATACCTATTAGTTTAGTGAGAAAATGGAAGACTCTATAATTATCAAAAAGCTCTTGATATTTTTTAGTTATTTATGATCCCATGATCTTAACCCTATAAGATATATATTATCATTACATGGAGTAATTTAATAATATCAACTTATGTTTTAAAATTTGAAACTGTCCAACCGTTAAGAAAAATGTAATTGATAAAAAAGATTTGGAGGACATGAAAAAGATAAAAATAAAATAACATGATGTTAATGAAGATTTAGGTGACTCTGAAAGTGAATAAGATGATGGAGACTATAAAATAATCATTGCGCTTATTTCAGGGAGGTTTGAGATGGAAGAACACAAAGGTAAGGGGAAATTTCTACATAGATTCTATAAATGTGACAGAATTGGTAAAATTTTCATTAACTATATTAATAATAATAGAGTAAATTCTAATGATAAATAGGATATAAAATAATATAAAAATATTTTGAATAAATTTTCAAAAGAATAATATAAAGCAAGAAGGTGAAAGAAATTATTTTATAAAAGAAAAGGTAAAAATTTTAGGAATTAAGATGAAGGATCTTATCACTCATCTTGTTGTGATTCTTGGGAGAAATTTACCAATTTCATATATCTTGTTGAAAGAGACTTTGGTACTTCATGTATTAAACTCTATAATTTCTAACCAACTGAGTTGGACCAAAATTTAAAAGATGATTTTGAGGCTATCCTTTAGTAGATTACTATTCACATAAAAGAAAATAAAAAATTGTTCAAATAAAAAATTAATATTTTTAAAGAGGTGACTGGGTGTGAAAGGAATGATGAATCGATTGTTAATAAAAATAATTAAGTTATATTGATGTCTATTCAATTTTATTATATGATAAAAGATCGTCAAGAAAAATTCTATTTGAAATAAGTACAATTATCACTAGCATAGTCTATCTATCTTGAGGCTATGAATGTTCTCATAACATTGAAGTAGGAATTACAAAACTAAATTGAATTCATAGTTGAATCCTCCAAATTTTCCAAGAAATCATGAAAAAAACATCATGTTAAAATTGTACATGATGAATATGGTTTTAATTATATTTTCACTAATAATACAGATTCAAACTAAAAATATATTCTTTTTTGGAATATAATAAAGGATAAAAATCATCCACCTTTATAGGTATAATAATGTAATACATATATAAGGCTTAATATTCCAATATAGAATAAAATTTATGTCAAAAGTGTTCATAATAAAACAATATAGGGTAGCATTTTAAGTGAAATTTGTATAATTCTAGAAGATACCGATTCTAAGTACACCTCTATTGTCGGGGAGTGGGTGAGAACAATTAATACACATGTTAATATATTATTTTACCAGTTTTATGGAGAAAAGAATTCATGAAGATTTATTTAGAGGAGATAAACATGATTACTCAGAGATTACATATTCCATAAAAACTAATTCCCACTTTTAGACTCAAAATTGATTTGATTATATTGAGGAAGTGTTTAGAAGATGTGAGAATTAAGGACATAGGGAAAATTTTCATGAAAATAATTCTAGGGAGGGATACCTATGATAAGAAGAGAAATAATGTCTAGTATAAATTATATTTAAGGCTATAAAATTTTTAATTCATGGATTCTTTTTAGTAGGATATCGTTTTAGTGATAGGTTATATTAAGATTCATAATTTTATTTAAAATCAGAAAAAGGATCAGAAACATTTTTTAATGATTTTAATTTTAAAATAAAGGGTATATGTTCTAGTAAAATAGAATATCAAAATATAAAATTTATTTATAAGTTGTATGTGGAAGGATTGAAGCACAATAATTTAAGTGTCTGCTAGCTATGTGATGGGGGGCATGA
Organism: Viscum album; assembly: GCA_963277665.1. Lineage (NCBI taxonomy): Eukaryota > Viridiplantae > Streptophyta > Magnoliopsida > Santalales > Viscaceae > Viscum > Viscum album. The sequence continues at coordinate 967,633,485 of OY728167.1, forward strand.
AGTTATTTTCACGAAGGATTAATGTATGATTAAAGGATTAAATAAGGAAAGGATCATCACTCAAGGGAAAAAACAAATGAAAGCTATATTTAATTGGAGTTATAACCAATTTATCTTATATGGGTGAAAAATAGGATTGTATTCTCTTATATAAAATTGTAGATCATATCAACCGAAGAAACCTATGAATATTTTATAAACATAATGTTGTTAGAGACCCCAATATCTAAAAATATAAATTTATACTATTTATGGAATGTCTCAAAGAGGTATGATAAATGAGAAATAACACAAGAAGTCTAACATTATCTCTACCAAACTAGTTGAATTAATTCATGCGAATTTATGTGGCCAAATGAGAAAAAAGTCTACAAGAGGTGATTTATAATTCATCACATTCAATATTGATTATTCTCTAATGAAAAATGTTATTGTCATAAGGCATCCATTATAATATAATAAGAATAATAAATTATGTATCAGATAAGTTGAAAAAGAGTTGGGTCTCTTTATCAAGAAATTAGGATTTCATATTTTTTTATCCTTAGTAAGTAATTCATTTTTTAATCAATGAGTCAATATGTTATATGTGAGTCGAAATGAGGTGATGATTCTTATAGGATTATAATGTAATATTAAAATTTAATTGGATTTCATTATTGTAAATTTTCCATTGATATATGATGATTGATGAGATAATATTCACAGGAATACATGGAAAGTTTTAGTGGATGGTGGTACCTTGTCTACATCATGTGATTGATGTTATAAGGCCTTAGAATTGAGAATAGGTTTTTTGAGAAGTGTTTGTTAGGACAATGTAATAGTAAATGATTATGATTACATGAAGGTATCTAAATTATCCTTACATCTTATAATGAGTAATGGATTGAGGAAATGTGAATATAGATTCATTGACAACATGAATTATAGTAAGTGTGACCATGCCAATTGAGTGTGACAATTCCCAGTCGGCGAAATTATAGCTAATAAGTGGACCCATTCCTAGTGATTGTTATGACATGAAGGCTTAAGAAATCATGCATGAGAATGGTGCGACCATTTGAAGGTCCAAATTACCATTATTCATAATGGTGTGACCACATGATGGGTTGAGAGACTATTTTTTGGATTAGTCTAATCAAATAAAGGGATGATCGGCCATTCATTGTAATAGTGTGAACATTTGTGTTGTATGAGAACCCATATAATAGCCCAAACCCGCACTTCTGAATTTGGATTATAAAAATTCAGCGTATTTCTTTTATAAAATAGAACTGAAAAATACACTGAAACAGTTTACATACCAAAACATTTTTCATAATACTTTTTTTGGGGATTTAGAAATATAAATTACATGTAATCCAAGTTGTAAAAAAATAAAATAAGATAACAAAATTGATTATCTTGCACCAACTTAGTAAGAAAATAGAATTCATTCAGAAAATTATACTAGTCATGTGAAAAATAAATTTAATAGAAAGGGTGAGAATAGTTTCCCAGTAAGGAGTTTTCATAAATTCTAGTGAAAAATATCTTTGTAAAATACCGTTTTATAATATTAAAATACCTTGAATATAATTATACTTTGAAAATGCATTAAAAAAAATCCAGTGATTTTTAATAAACATTAAGAATGATTTTGGAAACAAAACCATGAGGCCACATAAAACATTGAAAAATATTTGGGCCTACCCACTTTCTAGAAGGATGGGTTCACTTTCTACTACCTATCATGTTTATAATGTCCAAGTGCCATTTTTTTTTAAAAATTCAATGATTTCCTTATATATATACACAAAATATTCACTAGAGTTTTTATTTAAATAGATTATTAATTCATTAAAAAAAGTTATATGATTACATATAAATATATATGACCAATAATTGGGTATCATTGGTGATATTTTGTACAACCCAAACCCATGATTACTAGTCTTGGCATGGACTATTAATAAAAATAAATACCAAACATGTATTTAAATTATAATTATCAAACTCATAAAATTAATTTCAGAAGTGGTTTTAAAAAAATAATAATTTATTAAATGCACATGTTTATTTATGTATATAATCACATATGTATAAAGTGTTGTGAATAATCAATAAATATGGCCATAATCATAATCATGAATGTAAAAAAGGATGAAATGATTCCATTTCCTAAAATAATGGTATTCTTAACCATTATTTTCATAAATAAAAAAAATAAATATTTTCACCAACACAAATAATTGTAATTTTTTTATTTAAGAATACTTATAAACATGGAAATTATACATATATATATGCCTGGATAACTTAAAGATTTGAAATATTTTTCTACATGTGTAATTTGAAATTCAGTAAATAGTGTACACACACCCATATATACATACACCATTAAATATAAATATTAAACTAGTAACCCCAAACAAATGATTAACTTGAAACATTGAATTAATAGATATATATGTATGTTATTAAACAAAAATAAACACTATGTTTGAAATCAATAATTATAAATGAGAATTACCCATACTATAATTATAATAAAATGATTTACAAAAAATCATAATTGTTTATTTTGGAAAAAATAAAATACCTTAATGTATAATTTTGATAAAATGAATACTATCCCTTATACATATACATAAAAGATAAATTATTTAACTTAATATATAAATAAATAAATAAACTGATCCCTTTCATTATTTTTAGACAAATGTTGAAGGCCTTATTCTGCTACTCTTTTGCTCATACTCTCATTCTCACTATAGAGTGACAATTGGTTTAGCAATTGTCATTTTCACATTGGTATGTGGATTTTATATCCATATCCTCCACTTTTCAATGATAAAAATATTTATACAAATAGTTAAAACTTTATTAGCATATCTGAGTAGATTCTTAGGGATCTCAAAAAGGTGATAAAAATAATCTTTCAGAGCATGATGAGTATACAGATGTTTAAAAAATAAATTGATATAATAAATTAAGATATTAATTTTAGTGTAAAGAATTAATCTAATGTAAAAACCAATTTTTTATAGAAACAATATAAAATGATAACAATAGGGACATCCGAACGAATCCACATTAAGAAATTTTAAAATGACAGACAGAGAAAATATAATACATATCTAGTATGAATTTTCCAACACGAACCAAAGAAAAAAATGAATATGATAGACTAAGAACTCATTCTAGCACCTAGAAAATAAAATAAATACCTAACCACCCTTGATATGAAGAAAAATAGCATAAGGGGATGATTCACAGTCAAAATTCTTTATATTTGACCCACTGCTCTTGGTATCCATGATACTAAGCCACTTAAAATGAGTTAGAGCCGTTGGTTTAACCCTTTAGGCTTCTAAATCCCTCATCATAACTCAGTCCTCGCTGACCAATCCTCAAATCACCCCCTTTATCATGTCCTCCATCTATAAGAAACTTAGCCTCCCGAAGACGAAGTTCCCTCTTGCTGAACACTCAATTTTGGTCTATATGACAAACATGAATCCATAATCTCACTTAATCAATTTGGTGAATTGATGATCAATCCATTTTCAGTTTTTTCAAATATAATACTATTATTATCATAATTTATTTAGTATTCATAGAGTTTGTATTAATATTTAATTTAAAGAAAATCATAAACAAAAATTTATTTTCATTTATACTTTCAATATATTTATTAAATTAATTCATTATAGTTATAATTTTACATTTCTGTATAATCATAATTCATATGTACATTTTCTTAATATTCATATTTCATAATTTATAAAAAATGAGTTAATAATTTTAATTGTTAAAAAATAATTAAAACACTTATATTCAAATATTTAATTTATTAGATTATTTTATATAATATTATTAATTAACATATATGAGGTAAATAATATATTTAATTTAATATTATTTTTCTTCTAAAGTATATATAAATAATTTTTTTACTCAGTTTTTTTAAAAAAAATTAAAAAACGTTTTTATTTAAAAATATTCTTAAATAAAAATATACAACATTTATAAAACTAGTTATTAAGCTAAGATCAAAGATTACTTATTAAAAATTAAAATTAATTTATAAATATTATAACATAATATTTGAAAAACAATATAATTTATAAACTAATTTAATAAATCAATAATAATGCAAAGTAATTTTATTTCTCAATTTTTTAATTATTATTATAATTTTCATAATTTTGAATAACTTATAATAAAATTTTATTTGATTAAATAAAATCAATATGTTTTATAATAGTTGTTTCATAACATAATTTATTTAAATCATAAATAATTTATTAAAAACTTATAAATTTCTGGGATATTACATTCCCACCCTAAAATAATTGTGCCATCACAATTCATTCATCAAACTTAAGGAAAGTATGAATTTATATCATTAAAATGGATAAAAACTAGAATTGTTAGACTTCTATACCCTACCGCCAACATGTAATCTACAAATATGTCTAAGCTATCACTTTGATACCAATTATAATGGTCTAAACCAACACTTCCAGATTCTATGAATAAAAATGTTACATATTTTTTTATAAAAGACAATTGAAAAATATACTAAAACATTTTAAATACCAGGACCTTTTCTGGTCAATATTTTTATAGGTTTGGACATATACATTACATATAAATCAAGTTGTAAAAAATTTAAAAAAAAAATAAAATAAAACAATTGTGTCAAATGTGCTAACTCCACAAGAGAACCAAATTCCTTTAGAAACTTCTACTAAACCTATGAAAATAAATATATTCAATGGGTGTGTATAACTTCCTAGAAAAGAGTTTTCTAAAATTCAAATGAAAAATATCTTCTGAAAATACATTTATATAATATTATAATACATTGAATATAAATATACTTTGAAAATGATTTAAAAATTATCCAGTGATTTTTTGGAATATAGTACGCAAGCTTTTTAAAAGAAAATAAAGAGGCCACTTGAAACATTGAAGGCTATCTAGACCTACCCACTTTCTTATGGAATGATTTAACTCCCCAATCTCTATCATGTTTACAATTTCCAAGTTCCAATTTTTATAAAAACGTTTGAATATTTGATTATATATATATATATATTTCAATAGAGTTTTTGTTTTAATACAATAGTTATACGTTAAATACACATGAAAAATTATATATACACAGATATATTTGTATGTATGAACTTTCATTGGGAATCTCTAGTGATATTTGGTACAATCAAAAACCATTAATACTAGTATTTACATTGACTGTTATTATAAATAATTAACATTGAGGTTTTTAATTACATTTATTAAACACATAAAACTCATTTAGGAAGTGGTTTTTTTAAAAGAATAATTTATTTAATCTACATCATTATTTATTTATATAATAACATATTTATGGAGGGTAAAATCAAGACTCAAATTTCCACTAAACCGATAGCTGGGCCGACGGGTCACATGGCCTAAAGTGCGTCTCCCCACACACTAGAGGCTTCTGACTAGCAGCGAGGATCTCATGAGATGATAGTGGGGAGAATATACCCTCCTATTATAGATGCACAACGTTATTATCAGATAGTAAACAAAATATAGTAGAGGAAGTAGTAAAATGCAATGAAATATAAGCAAAATATATATTTTATATAACTGAATAAAAGTGTCCAATGCCAATTTATAAAAAGTATGCATATAAAGTTGATGACACATAACTAAAAATAGTAAATATGTAGCATGAATTAAAATTCATAACAATACATGACTCAAGTAAAAAAATAATTAAAAATACTAATGTTAATTCCATGAGAATCCTATTTTCTAACTCATTCCTTTGTTCATAACCCTTGGGTATAAGCACACAATAACAAGCAGGGTCCAAGGTCCTACGAACAAGAAGGCCTACTCAGGTAAGCCAGTGTAATGGTGTCTTGAGTAGTGTGTGAGATATAAATCTCAATAGTTCAGCACCACATGTTTCTATCCCAATCTCAATAGTGTATAATTTTTATATAGTGTGTAGGTATAGAGAAGTAATAATAAAATTTAGTAAATAAATTACAACTCGTCTAGGTTCTTAAGGGATACCTGACCACTATAAATACTTCTGATCATATCTGTAATATGTCTGAACACGTCACTATATATATATATCTATATTATATATATATAAATATATATATATATATTTTCTAGAGTGGACCAGGATGTAACACACATGAATCTAATAACTAGCCTACGAGCTGATAACATCTACTCATGAGGTAGTATGCCGATCATCGATGTAAGGGAGGGAATGTCTCCATGTTACCCCTTACCATTACCATTGTTATCAAGTATCGGTAATGAGGTTTACCATTTCCAACACTAATGTAAAGGAGTGATGAGTATCCATTATCATTAAACCTCCCTTACCATCATTCCCAGCCACTATAAAGTTATATCATATGTATAACTAGAAAGGGGTAATACCTCCCATCCATAATCATTCATATATCCCATATCTATATAATAGAAACAATCATATTTATCAATTAAAATTATGAGGTATTACCTCCAATATTACCTATTTTTAAAAAAACCATCCATTTCATGCATTAAAATTTAATAAAGCATTTGAAAGGCATAAACAGAGGCAAGTTTTAATAACAATTCAATACACGAGGCAAGAAAATATATCACATTCCATTATAATTCCACTTAGTCAATTCCACTTAAACATTATATTTGATATATGTCATTTAATCAATCATAACCAAAATGAATATTTTAAACCATCCTATATGTGTCAAATCATTTAATTCACTTCGAGGAAACTATATCTATCCTGTGTGATCCATCATTTAACAATCCAACTCATTCAATTATCATAAACATGGAAAATTCCTATTCAATGCATAAAACTATAACCCATTCCATAAGGCAGAAAAGAATAAAATTCTAATCACTAATTTTATATTGATGATAACACACATCTTTTAGAGTAGTTTTATTATTAAAATCATGAAATTGTTGAATAGATATTTCATTGACATGTTTCACATTCAAGAATCGTAATTAAATTTATCAAGAATAATTTTAGAATAAACTACCTTGTAAGTGCCCAATCTGGATAATTATATCAATGAGAGGGGGAGTAGTTAATCAGTGATACTTTCTCTTATATGATTCTTTTGAATTGAAACAAACTTAGCCTCATGTTAAAGATTATATTACACACTAAAAACAATTTCAACACACATCCATAGGAACACAAGAATTTACAAGGTTCATTATTCAATATGAACAGATATGTCTTTGGTATGGTTTGTGTAACAGCCCAAGATTTTATGAAAAATATTCTTTTTAATTTCACTAATGTCTTTTGATGTATGCTACACCAAAAGGAGCTTGCATCCTTGACTTTCCTTGCATTACACGCAATCGCGACCTTCCTCGATAGCGTGTGTAGTACACAATAACGAGTTTCACTAAACAACAATATGCTTTAAAATATTATTAAAACTAGCCATCATGAATAGTAATAACCACTTTTTGAAATTTTTTAAATTTTATTTTTCAAAATGGAATTCATTTTTGGATTCTGAGTATCGAATTTAGCCTAAGGTAAAATTTTGGTACTTTTCGGATAACTTTCATATTTTGATGAATAGTGAAAATTACTAAATTATAATTAAAAACAAATTTTTAAATCGAAATAATTAATAGTGATAAATTATTAATTTGAGTGGTTTTAAAGTATATTTAGAATATATTTTTACAATTTAATACAATGTTGGTCATTGGATGTAATTTCACATTTACACCAAACATAAACAAATGTTAATCTTTTGATAGTTATTATCTCTTAAAAACACGCTATTTGTTGTGACAGTAGAAATTAATTATAAAATTAATAAATGAAACTTATATGTTGGGAATTTTGTAAAATATAAATCATTTTTAAATTCGGAATATCAATTATAGCTTAGGGTAAAATTTTTGGCATTTTTCTGAAAAACTTCAATTTTTGATGAATAGTGAAACTACTAAGTGGTAGTTAAAAAATTAATTTTTCTTCATAAATCTTAATTATACCTCTTATGTGAATGGAATTTCAAAAATCCGAGAGACACGGTTGATGTCATTAAGTAAAATGTGGTCCAATGAGATGAAAATAATTTTTGGTGAATAGTAACTTTTTACTTTTAATTACCACGGTTAAATGTAAATAGGGTAATTAAGGGTAAAAATGTTATTAATATTACCCTAAAACATGTCCTAATCCTATTGGACAAGTGTATCTAGACCAAAAACAACCTTAAGTGTAAAATATTATCATTTAGGCCCACTTGGATTAGATTAGGACATTTATTATTATTTAATTCAAAGAAGAGTTAAAAGAGTTAAAATCCAAGTTTATTTACTAAAACATTTTTTATATAGGGTTATACATAATATAATTTCGACTATAAATATTCATTAGAAAGATAAAAATATTTCCTACATAATGGTATTTTATTTTTAATTTATATACTTTATATAATATAATTTATTTATGACACAATGATGATGCAGTAATTACCTTTTCAAGAAAATATTGACATAATTGATGTTATAAACACCAAAATAAATGTAATTTGAGACTTTTTATGAATCCAACTAATTTTATAGGTTAATATTACATGTTAGTAATGATTTAAGTTAATTTTTATGAACTTATAATTCTGTTAGAAATTTCATAAAAATCATGTACCAAATATTGTCAAAATTGACATAAATTAGTTTTGAAAACAAATATTATATTATTAATTGTTATTTAATTCCTAAAAATCTAAGGTTCGGCAAAATTACTTAGATGAGGATAGATATATTAATAATAAACAAATTGGGGTTCGTTTGGCTTCATATAGTATGTTTATTAACCATATAGTGTAAGAAAACAAAAAGACACGGTAAAAGTTAAATTATTTAACTTAGAGTTAAATCTAATTGATAAGGTTAAAATAATAACCTAAACTTGTCTAAATCCTATTGGATGAGAGGATTTCGACCCATCCCCACTTTATCTTCGAAATAAGACCATTTGGAACCATTATAAACCGAATTTGACCTTAATATAAAATAATATTTTGAGATTTTCCTAAGATGCCCCTCTCCTCCCTTATAAAAGAGCACCTCCTCCCTCTCCTCCTCACACCAATTTGAGAATTCAAGCTCGTCCAACCCCTGACAAAATCTCTTCTCCACTTCCCTAGTATCATCCTAGAGGTCCTGGTCTTCTTAAAATTCTAATTTTAGTGCCCTAAAAGGAGGTCTCAAAGAAGCACTTCAAAGAAGAGGTAATACCCATTACCGATCCTTTCCAATTTCTTTCTTCTTCAACTTATTCTTCTTTAGTTGTTTCATTATGAATTAATAACATCAGTATCATTAATATACTGATATGTTATTATAAGTATGAAACAACCCTATTTAACCATCTATCCATCCTATGGAAAATGAAATCACCGCGCGTGCGTACGTACGGAATACCGTCTCCAGGCCGTGGTGTAATCTATTTTCCGCCGCCACCTTAATAGGATGGGTATAATAGTGTAATGAGTAACTATATATGATTATTATAAAGTGATATTGATACTGAAATAGTATACATACACTTCAACACAATTCCACGACCATGGGAACGATATCATCGCTCGTGCGTACGTACAGACTACCGTCTCCACGACGCGATGAGATTCATTATCCATGTTAACCATTTCAGAATGATTATAAAGTATATATAATGAATAATAATGTAATATATGACATGGTAAATCTACTGTATTTATGTATATATATATATATGTCATCTACTTACTTCCATTCAAGACAATAAGGAAAGGAAAGCAGCGTTCATGCATACGTACGGACTACCGTCTCCATGAACGGTGTGTTTCCTTTCACTTATCTATCTATTATATATATATATACTGAATATATATGATATATAAATCATAATTTATATTCTGGAAGTAATTAAATCATGATATAAGTAATAATAATGTCAATAACAACAAGTCCAAACACCTACGATAAATGAGACGATTTTACCCAAAACGCTACTTTAACATGAATTTACAAAAGAACGGGTAATATAAAGTCATAAGTGGACCATATATGATATAATAATAATGAATATGATTCTGGAATAAGTAAATAACATGATTTAAATCATTATACAGGAGGTTCGGACACGTACAAAGCAAGTCAGACCTAAGGTAAGGGAAAATATCACATTCTCATTTTTATCCGAGATTGTTTTTACTTTGGCATTTACTGGGGTGTATTTTATCATCCACATCCATGTTTCCTAAATATGTAATATTTTTTCCATCCACTTACAATATTTTAAATCCAATTTTACCCTTCAGTGAGTTTTTAGTAAAGAATATGAAAGGAATCTTTTGTCGTTTTTTGTACGAGGTACTTTTTGACTTTTCCGACAAAAGTACGAAAAGAATGTTTTTTTAACATATACGGGATGAATGGATTTTTAAAACATTATTTCCAAGAAGCTTCCTTTACAAGTTTTCAAGTTTATTTTTAATCAACTTCTTTTATTTTAATGTCGTTTGACATGTTATGAAAGGAAAAATGTTTTTGAAGAAGAAAGGATATTTTCCTCAAGAATGGAGTTCACGTGTTTTATGAAAATTATTTTCCATCTAAGATAATAAAGGGTTCTGTTTTTATCCCTATTATTACATTTATTTGATCATGTTGTGATGGAATTATTTTTATGAATTCCTTTATCTTGTATGAATTGTTTTATGATGTCATGATGTTTAAGATTCCCATTTGTATTACATGGGTTATGTAATGATGTATGATTTATGATTCTGTGGCACACATAAGAATGGTATAATTATGAGATGGGTGGGACCTATATCTCCCTCCAATACATTGGGTAAAGATTTTATATCTCATGAGATAGACATGGCTGGAATGGTAGGTTATACCGGTTCAGTGAAACCTGACTGGAACGAGAGTGACTCGGTTCAGAAAGGGACTTTGTCCACTAAGATAGTCTTGGCAATGAGTCTTGACTAACAAGAAATGATTCTCTATGATTATGTGTGTATGCCACAAGGTTTCATGTTTTATGTTATGATTATTGGGATTTCATTTCACTACTATAATTTATCCCATGTTTTGAAATTATGCTCTCTTTTGCAGGTTAAGATTTCCAAAAGTTATGTTCTTATGAACATGATGTGATTGATTTTTCTTTTGTTTACCCTTACTGAGCATTTGAGCTCACCCTTTTATGTTTTCTTTTCCTCAGGATATAAAGAATGCTTTTAGGTAAAAAAAAGGGAAGATCTTTATGGGAGATATTGATGATCTTTCACCACGATTAGAAGATTACGTTCCGAGTTTCCAAAGACACTAAACTATTACGATCCTTGTGTGTGTGTTTTTTTTATGTACTAAGTATTCCTCAAATGTAATGTAATGTCAATGTACGTCAAGCTTCGGGTCTCTATATTTTGGATAATATAAAATACCACAATATCCACCTGAAATAAATCCTTGGATTACAATCCATAGAATATACCCTTTCTCTCATGTTTCACTTTGAAGACAATTCAAAAGTGTGCGTGCACTCTCTTAGAAAAAATAGTGCAATAAAAAGTTTGTGTAATAATAAATATTACATATTCTTATTTTAAATTTCAAAAATGTATCCCTATTAAAAAAAATTATTCAATTTCTTACCTAAAAGATGGAAAGAACTCCCTGGAATTTGTAAAGAAAAATTCAGTATGATTCTCCCCAGTCAGATTTTCTATGTTAGATTCCACTATGTTAGGTTCTCCCAATACAATTCTTCCTAGTACTATTCTACCAGTTGGATTCTTTCCAATAAGAATATATCATTATGAAAATATATGGCACTGGATGATTATGATTGAGACTATTCAAAACCCCTTCTTCCTGATTCTAGAAAACCTAGTATGGAAATCCCGATCTGATTATCTATCCCTATATGATGATTAATAGAATATATAATTGGACAAAAAAATATGAAAATCATCTGAATATAATAGATACCGGGTATGATTATCATCTGAATACAACATTTCAATTTTTTTTCTCTTATAAATTATTTTTCCATATTTATTCAACAAAATATCTATATGAAAATTGCTTCTTCTCACTAAATGCCAGGATCTTATCCACCTTTGATGATGATCATTACATTAGTCATAAAAAAGTATGATGTATTATTTTTATAGGATACCCATAAAAGGTTTTTTTCAGAATCCCAACACCTTTCCCACTCAATTAAATCCACTCAAATCGTGATTTACCCAAAAATACCGATTGTATTTATGAATTTGTTGATGCTTCTCAATTATTCTCAAATCATTTCCAAACTTCACCTCGTCTTCATATCAATCTAATTTATTCAAAATAATGCCATTTAGCAATTAAATATAAATGAATGATGAAATATATACTACTCTAATTTTCTAAATACTATGCTCAATATCAATTTAATATAATTATTATTTTAAATATCAAGCTCCCCCATTGGCAACATATTCAGAAAACACATTCATCTCTAATATTGAACCACTTCCCACTATTTTACCATTTCCCTCTACCCAAATGAAAATTTTATTTCAAATGAAAACAATGTAATTCAACTATTGACCCAATTTTTAAAGTCATTCGGAAACGAAGTAGAGTTCATTTATCTCTCCCTTGAAAAAATCATTTAACCATATCCAATGGTTGAATACATTGTTGGTTGATCTTTGTCATTATAATTTTCATCATCTTCAGATGAATTCCATTTATATCGGCCTTTGTTTGAAAAATAATTCTTCTTGAGTATGATATAATGTTGAATACGATGGACTAATGCCAAAAAAATTTAACTCCACCGACAAGCTTTATTTCCAACTAAGCCTGAGTATGATTGTCAAGAGTATGATCTTGTGATCATTCTAGATATGATCATTCTAAGTACATTTTTCTCGAGTATGATTTTTAGTACCCTTTTTTTCATTCCATCCAGATAAGATAAATATGAATATAATTGGTAACATCTCTTATTTCACACCTATTCTTAGGTACAATCAGGAATACCTATTTTTTTGTTCTATCAATCTTTCATCACAAGTTCTCTAATCAACATAAGATTTATGTGAAATAAGAATCCAAAAATCATCATCACATTTAATTAATCATATTCATTCAGACTCTGATTCCTCATCAAAATCATCACTTTATTTATATCGAATTCCGAGTGAATCTGATAGAAATTTACTTCGATCAAGTTGCAATCTTAATGTGACCATTCCTTTCATTCTTAACTCAGTGCGAATTCGATTACGATCAATTTCTCACTATGATATTCTCCCATTACGGACCCATGGTGAGTCTTATTTTTTTAAAGTGCAAGTCCTATTCTTTTGAAAACAATTATCAATATGATTTCTATCCATCATCTATCTCAACATAAATTCTTTCTTTAATATAATAATCAATTGAAAACGAATACGACCCAAACATAACTTGGGCATGACAATATCCCCCTTTTTATATCTTTTTAATTCCCACTTCAACCACTTTAGTAACATGAAAACAAAAAGTTCTATTGTTTTTCTTTTCTTACTTTTTATATTCTATATTTCTTTCTTGTTACCCTAATTTCACTAAATCTACTATTTCTATTATATCTCCCCCTTATTGAAAATAAAATTCAAAGGGGCCATCATGAAAAGTTTTTCACCAATTCTATCATTTACAAGGGTTGTAAACTTTCTTCAACATAGGTATCAGATGATTTTCATAACAGAGAAACTTCAACTAAACTGCTCCAAGTCTATGTGGGAGAACCCGATGTATAAAAAAAGATTCTATAATCAAGGTGAAAAATGTTTTAAATAACACAAGTTTCATGTAATACCCTTTTCATGATTAATTCCATATTCTCTTTATTGAGGTAGATTTTAAATAATTTGTTTTAAGATAAAAGTTACCTACCCCCATCTCAAAAAACATATCAAAAAGTTTAGGTGAGTAAAAATCGAACTTTTTTAAAAACACATATTTTTCATATCCTAATTAAATTATTTGACAATAATAGTAAGTGAGTCATCAGTTCCATCTTCCTTATTTTTTACTTCTTCAATTCCATAGAAGTTAGCACAAGTATGCAATGATTTTGGGAATAAGGAAAACTTTGATTTTCCTTAGAAACAGATATCAGACAGAGGGTAATCTTTTTGTCTTGAATTCCTATTCTTTTTCTTGGATTTTTCATTAGAAATGACTTATTATTTCTATTTAATCTTCTTAGGTTTTGTAATATATTTATTTTTATCTACATAATCTCTTGATGAGAATGTTGAATTTTCTTCTTTTAATTTATTAAAATTAGTTTGTAATATTTTTTCTATTTATGTATTTTATTCTTGTAAGATAGTTGATCATATTTTGATATTATTCCTCACATTCACATATCAAAAATATTTTGATACATTTTTTTCAACATTTATTATATATTTATATGTCTATATCTGCATCTATTATTTAACTAATTTTTCTGCTTCCTCTAATTTCTTAGGCATGTTAATTTATTTTGTCTAGATAACTAAGAAACCATTCTTTTTGGAATTCAGAGATGTATTTTTCTTAACATTAAAAACATCTGGCTTCTAAGAATTTTTTAGAAACTTCTTTTTACAAATAAGAAAACAAGACTTACTTTACCAAGATGCCCAGGTTTCTCAAACCTTTCACAAACATCTTCCAAAGGTTGGAACCTATTTTTTCTGTCACACCAACCTTCTTAGCTTTCATCAAAACAACATTTTTATAATTATTTCATTAAAGAGATTAAATCTCCTAATCCATTTTATTTTATAACCTATGGAATAATATTAATGTTGTTGATTAAACCAACACATATTTGTTGTATGTCTGAATCCCCCACAATACCATCAATATCCATAGAAAGTATATTTTCCTCTAAAACAAATATACCAATTAGAGTTGTGAATATGATTCTCAGCCACCTTAATCTATTTTTTCCAAGACACTAAACTTTCTATTATGAATCAAAGTATTTATTTTCATTTTATCTTTATCATCACCTGAAGTATTGGAAAATTTTCTGAATCCATATAAAAAATTTTCCAAACTCAAGGTTTTTTAGACTTCGAAATTTTAAAAATTGTTGGTTTTGGTTACAAACATGACTTTAACAACATTCTTTTTATTAGATACAATTCCATATTTCTTTTCGACCATTAAAGGAATTTTTTTTGATAGTTATTAGATTACACATTATGGGAACTTTCACCAGCTTCAGTAATAGAGATTTTGAAACATGTATCTTTCTCTTCGGCTATAGAATGTTTTGGTTGAATAAGTGACAACTCTTATTATTTTGTATTCAAGTTCACATCTAGGTACTCGTTACGATTATTTTCTTATATGAGTGATTTATTCAACCACAAATTTATTTCTCATGATTCATCTTCTTATCAATAAAACATTCTTTGTTTCAGGTTGAGGAACATTCATATTCCATCATTTTGTTTTTCTTTTCAAGACTTAAGATATTTCCCAAAAATTATTTCAACTGATATTTAAAATGCAGGTCAAGTTGAGTTTCAACTTTATAATATCATATGATTTGGAAATATTCAACATTTTTTGTTGCAATAAAAGTATTTTCACTAACATAATAAATATATTTTTTGGATTCATCTTCACTTACTTCTTCTTTTTCAGAGAAGTTACATTCATTGCTGGAAGAACACTCCTCTTTTAATATTTCAAAAATTTTATTCTCTTTAACATCATTTATAGCATCCTCACTATCATCATCCTTAACCAAAAATATTATCCTTTTGGATTTATAGAACATATTATCTTCCATTTTGTAATAGACTTTTTATTTATCACCCTTTTTATTCCAATATCTTCTTAGTCTTATTTACTATTCTTTACATTATCCATAAACACATTCTTATTCATTACCTCTTTGAGGAGAGTTGAAAAAAATGAACAATAGATCTACATCCAAAAACATTTACGAGAATTTTCTATTTATACATTCTTATACATATTTGAAATTTTTTTTAAAAACTTTTATAAAATATCAATAATATTTTCACATACCTCATTTTTAGAATTTTAATGTCAAACTTCTTATTCTTATTTTAGAATCTTATTTTTTTTATTAGAATCCTTGAAATACATTTGTCTATAAAATTTAGGTTTTTTTATTCATAGAATTACCCCTTATCATTTTATAAATCTATGAATACTAAGAAAATCATCTATAAATAAAACTTGTTAGGAAGAATTCTCAAGATCTTTTCAATAATAGTAGAATTTTAAAACTTTTCACTAAGACATATCATAATGATCACAATGTAATTTACCCTGGAAAATAAGTCATCAATAGATTCATGCTCACCCATATTGTTGTCTTCATACATTAATCTCCATATTTTAAACTTTTCCTTCTTCATTTTTATACTACCTTCATAAATGTTATTTATTTTATCCTAGATTCTATTGGAATCAGAAACTCCTTTTACTCTCAGAAACCCACAATACAAAAGTGATGAGTGTAAAGAATTTGTAGTTATTCTACCCTTCACAATATTTTCCTTATCAATATTAGAGAGAGGATAATTCACAATACGGGGAGGGAAACCATCTGTAACAGCTCTTGAGAAATCATACCAATAGACATATGATATGGAAGAATTATTACTTTCCAAAAATGGAAATTCCTTTAATTTAAGATTTGAATACCATTACTATTAACATAATTTATATTATCTATAATATTCTCTTGAAACCTTACGCAATGAATAAGAAAAGAGAACCATCACATCTAATACCATTTATAAGTGCCCAATCAGGATAATTGTATCACTGAGAGGGGGAGGGACGAATCAATGATAGAGTTTATTTTATGTTTCATTTACATTAAAAAAATATTCTCCACTTGATAATGATTCTATTACCTACCGAATACAATTTAAACAATCATACATAGGAACATATAAATTTAAAAGGTTCAATATTCAATTCAAATAGCTACGTCTTTGGTATGTTTTATAGAAAACCCAATACTACAAAATCCACTATAAAACAGTCATTGTATTTCATCGAGTAGGATATACACTTTCAATCATGTTGCACTTTTAAGACAATCCAAAAGTGTTTATGCACCCTCTTTGCCTAAATAAGGTAATACAATGTTTGTGTAACAACCCATGTTACCTGTTCTTCTTTCCAATTTTATAAATGTATCCAATTTAAAACAATTCTTCAATTTCTTACTTAGAAGATGGTAAGGAATCCCTTGACATTCTTAAAAAAACTTAATATACTTTTCCCTGTATGATTTTTCCCAGTTCAATTTTCCACGTCTGATACATCCTTGTAAGATTCTCCCAATACAATTCTTCCAAATATGATTCTCCTAGTATGATTATTTCTAGTAGGAAAATCTCAATAAAAAATTATATGGCACTATTTCAGTATTATTGAGACAATTTGAGTGTCCTTATTTTTCCGTATGGAAAACCCTATATGGAAATCTGGATCCGATTATCTAGCACGATACGATGAGTAGCTGAATGGAACTAGAGAGAAGAATATGTTAATTAGCTGAATATGATATTAACTAAGTAAAATTATCAGATGAATACAAAATTTCAATCTTTTTTTTCTTCTATAACTTCATCATCGAAATTTATTCAACAAAACCTCAATACAAAATAGTATTCTTCACTCTAAATACTAGCATCCTCTCCCTCTTCTACAATGAACAGTAAATCAGTCCTCATTAAAGTAAGATGCAATTTACTCCTTTTATAGGTGACCCAAAAGATGTTTTATTGGGAATCCCACAACCTTTCCCACAAACATAAATTCACTCAAAACATAATTTCCCCTAAAATATCAGGTGCATTTATAATTTCTTCAATGCTTCTTGATTCTTTTTGAATCATCTTCAAACTTAATCTCTTCTTAATATCAATATGATTTCTTCAATACAAAGCATTTTATCAACTAGAAGTAAATGAATAAATAAATGGATACCACTATTATTTGGTGAATACCATGTTGTATATCAATTGAATAAAATTATTCTTTTGTATTTCAAGATCCCCCTTGACAGCATATTTAGAGAACTCCATCATCTCTGATCTCGATCCAATTATCACTATTTATACTTTTCTCTTGACCCACATGAAAATTCATTTAAAAATAAAAACTAATTCAACTCTTGACCCACTTGAGTAAGACATTTGAAAACAAATCAGAGTTCATCTATATATTCCTTTAGAAAATCATTCAACCATATCAAATGGATGTCTATAATGTTGACCATTCAATGTTATTATGATTTTATTTGGATTTAGATCAATTCAATTTCCATCAGTATTTGTTTCAAAAAAAAATTCTACATGAGTATAGTAGAATTATTAATACGATAGACTGATGCCAACAACATTCAGCTTCACCAACCAGATTTTTTTCCAATTCAGCCTATGTACGATTTTCCAGAGTATGATCTTTTCTAGGTATGATCATTTTGAATATGATCATTATGAGTTCAATTTTGTTGGGTATGATTTTCAACAACCATTTTTTTCTTTCCATCAAGATCTGAAAAATCTAAATATATTTATTAGCATCCCTTTATTCTCCTCTTTTCTTGGGTATTACCTGGAACACCTTTTGTCTCCTTTATTCCATTATGTTTGCATCAAAAGTTCTCTAATAAACTAATTATTTTTGTGAAATAAAAATCATAAAAACATCATCACATTTAATTTGTGATTATCATAAAAACACTGATTCTTCATCAAAACCATCACTTTCTTCATATTGAAATCAAAGTGAATACGATGTCCATTTACTTATAGCAAGATGCATTCTTAATGCGACTAATCCTTTCATTCTGGAATTATTGTGAATCCAATTTGATCAATTCCTCGCTATGATCACCACCCAATGAGTCTAATTCTTTGGAAAGTTTGAGTCCAATTATTTTGAAAACAATGAAAAATAATATTTCCATCCATTATCTTTATCAGCATACTTTCATTCTTCATCATAATGACCGATTAAAAAAAATACATCAAAATAACATCTTGGTACTAACATACCCCTCAAGTAAAACCAAAGTAAACAAGATGAAATAAACATAATATTAATTAATTAATGATTTTATAAATTAAAAGGGAACGTAAAAATATACTACCTCAAAAGAAGACCAATCTATTACGCACATTATGATTTAAGTGGCGGACACTCAAAGCTTCTTCTATACCCTTTGAGCATATGAATCATATTATATATATAAGGACACCTAGACACTATGCACATATTTTCAATGCTATGAATTGGTGCAAGGGGATCCTTACATATATTTCTATATTCATAAAACCATCTCCAATCACATGCGTATTCATTGTCATATTATACATAAGGACACCTTGACCCTATGCACATATTTTCATGGCTATGAATAGGTTCAAGGGGATCCTTATATATATGATTTTATCTATACACCCATCTCCAATCACACACGTATGAATTTTCATATTATACATAAGGAAACCTATATATATATATATATATATATATATATATATTAACTTCCATGGATGTATATACTTATATTGGGGGAATATACATATAAATATGACAATTTATGCATACACAGTGAGTCACCTTTGACTCCGATGGATGAAGCCCACCTCAAGGATGACCCAACTGTAGGACCCCGGGACACCCTGAGAGGGGAGGGGTGAATCAAGGTGACAAATTTTTCTTTTAAAAACAAGGATATATTTCCCACATTGGTGGAAAAGTGTTAAAACTCGATGATGGATATGGTCAGCAATGAAACATTCACACACAAATAGATGACACAACAATATTTACATAGTTCACCGCTAAGGGCTACGTCCAAGGAGCATACGCTGACAAGTTTCCGGTCATTCCAAATTCCACTATTCTTCACTAGATGTGGATTACAAAGGTTCAGGCATAGTCACTCTGTCCTAGGCTCATTGCCTTTACAAAATTTCAGGGAAAGCTCACTGCATCCCTCAGGTCACTCCCATTGACTCCGCCTGGCTCACTGCCTTTGGTGAAGTCCCACTCAGTTTATAGACGTGAAGGTCTCTTCAATAGATAGACATGAAGTTCATTGTCTCCTGTTTAGCATGAGACTTTTCTTGCATCAGGGTTTAGAGTTGATGCTCTTTTCAGTTCAATATTTCTTCTTCAGTGCAATGACTGAATTCACTAGATCCTCTTGTCTTTGTTTGCCTGAATCACAACCACTTATGTGATTGCTCAATAAATGAAGATCAACTTACTTGGAATTTTCAGAGTCAGTTCTCCATGTATGCATGAGATAATGCATGTATCATTTATATTTCCTCTTTAATCTCACTTTGCACCGAAGGTATCGGGATATCTTCCGGATTTTGTGCAGCTCCAAAAAGACCGGTGTGCTTCAAATACACCTGGCGCACTTCTTCAAGCCCAGCACAAAAGTATCAAGATAGTGCGCATGTCTCAGCACGCAAGTCCAAACTTGCGTGCAAGTTCACCTCAACCACTTTCGTGACTCTCTCTTCTTCGACACCAAACTTGCGCGGATCACATTCTTTTCCTCCCAAACCAGTTTTGGCGTGCAAAAGAAAACTATCGTGCTTCTTCAAATACTAGTGCACAAGTGTCACCAGATCACCTGCGCGATGCTTACTTCCCCAACTCAGAACATGGGTGACTCTCTTCCTTCCTCACCTATACCACCTTGGGCGCGCAACTATCACCTAGCGTGCAACCTCCACTTGCGCAACCACACACCACTTGCGCGACCACCAAACTGGCGTGACGAGAGCTCGGATTTTGTCCAAGTGTTGAGCTCTTCCCAAATGAGGAGGTGTCGAACTATATTTATAGGAATTTGGAAAACCTACACGATGGCGCACAAGTATCCCCTCGGTGTGCAAGTCTCTCTGCCTTAGTCGTGCCGCCCTTGTCTCTGCCGCGCTAGCCACTTGCGCGACCAAACCCAAAATTTGAACGACCCTTATCTCTCTGCCATATTATGATGTTTTGATCTTGAAAAACATATGGAATGCAAGTTTACATTCCTTCAATTCAATAATATGCAAGTCCCTTTTCCAAAAAATCACATTTCTCCATTTGTCAATTTTCAGGCCCAAAAATTTGGCAAACACTGGAAAACGGCGCCACCTTCAATATATGATTCAGCCATAACATTCATACTTCTTTTATGTGATTTTACTTCTTCAAGAACTCTTCTTCTTTCATCAAAAACTCAACTATCGTGATATATATCCTTTAATAGATCAACTTTAGCATCATTATATTTTGATATAATGCGAAGTCATGACCATCTCAGAATTCCAATCCCTTGCACATTGTCTTCTTCATGAACTGTCATTCTCTACATCACGCAAAACATATGATTCAATTCTTCGAGTAGGCACTATCATGGTTTTAATCAAATTCTCATTCTTATTCAATCAACCATAGATGAATTATACCTCACCATTCTCCACTATTTTAAACAATGCGTCACCTTTGACAAAAGTTCTTTCAATTTATGATCATTACAACAATCGTCTGAATTTTCATTCCTCCATTTCATTGGATTACTTCTTGATCTCTTTCATTTTGATTTTCATTGACAACTATTGAAAAAAAATACAACATTATACACAAAGTGGTCCCAACAATCTCCCCCTTTTTATTTTTTTGTCAATACCTTACATATCTTCTTAAATTAATTCGTCAATTTCAAAATGATAATCTTCTCTTCAATCAACTTTTATTTTCATACTTTCATTTCAATTTCTATCTCCCTTATTGAAAAGAAATACAAAGTTTATTATAGAGAGGGTATCAATCTATACATAAGAAATGTGTCATCAATCATTTTACTATAAGTCTACTTAAGAAATACTCGGTGTAGAAAACAAGAGGAGTTGATATAGACAATATGGTTGTCCATTATTCACTGGTCATGATACCACATGAGATGAGAACTCATGTACTTTGTCTTCAAGGGCTTTCCACTTTCATTTCGGGTTGAAGAAATAAAATGTGATAGGGAATAATCAACCGGAAACTCCTGCACTCATATCAACAAACATATCAAAAACATTCAAGTGCAATTGGAATGATAAGTGGCCTTAGGGAAATTACATTATTTTTATGTCACTGATCAATTCAGTTACTACCCCTTTGTAGAATGATTTTTGTTATGAGTAACCGAGGTTGAGAGATTAAGAAATGAAATACCTTCTCTGATGAAATGTTCATCAAGAAATTTACAGAGTAATTTGCATTTAATATGAGCTGGAGTTGATACTGATTAAAACAGTGATTTTGGAAGCTTCTTCATTTTTCTCCCCCTTAAGGGAAACACAACTCATCATATTCATCAAGAGTGATAATTCATCATCTTAATCTTTAAATATCAATTGAATAATCTTCCAAGGATAGAAAGTTCTTCATCTTAGCTATCAAGAGTTGACAGTATTCAGTACTTCTCAGGTTCTCCCCCTGAGAGGATGCTTCACCTTCAATTCCCTGAATTATTATCATAAATACAATACAAAAATGATTAAGAGAATAAGGTGGTTCCTCCTTGATTCATTAATATGAGTTTCATGGTTGAGGTGCTTCTCTCAACCAAGTTCATCTATTCAATCCCGTCTTTATGCCTGCACATTTGAAGATATGTTTGGGTATGTGTTGAAGTGGCAAGGGTCTCTTCACATTCTCTTCTTATTTGTGTGGAGAATTGTTCTGCTTAATAGCCATCATATATGATAAATTCTTGTTCCTCTTAAGGACTGCTTCTTTCAATGCTATTAAGGATATACAACCTTTTTCAATATGGACAGATCTCATACATATCACACACAGAACATTATTGACACATGTTTTTGTTTTGGTTTTCACTTTTTCATCCTTTTTTTATTCATCACGTGAAATTTTTCCTTTTCCTTTGTCACCAGCCATGGCCTTTTCATCTTCAAGTTTCCTCATTCTTTTGAAATCTTCTGAAGAGATAACAGATATGTCATTTGGAACTATTATAGCTTGTTTGGATCTTCCACATGGGTTCATCTGAGTTTCATCCCACTTTGTTTTTTTGGATGAATTACCCTTCTATTTCATGGATCTAAAATCTGGGGTCTTATCAGCTCCCCTACTTGAGATCTTCTTGGGGAAATGTGTGTTCACAATATTCTTCTGATTTCTTCCCATGCTAGATTCTTTATACTTAGTCGGCATCAGAGGTCTTCTTTTCATATCAACATAGAATGTATGTTTAGATGGGCATGTACCTACCATGTGACCACTATCGTTGCATACATCACACATGTTATCAAGAATTCCAAATCTGTTTGTGGTAAACAGATGCTTTTGGACCTGCGAATGTTGCTTCTTCTTCACTGGCTTTCTTCCCTTTGATATAGGCTTTCTCTATGCTTTTCCATGTAAGGGATTGTACTAAAAATCCAGTGCACATTGCCCAAATCTCTTGCGGCACCAACATTGACCCACAAACCTTGTCTTATTTATATCTTCTGTATAAGGTAGTTGGGCCTTCTTCTTAATGTGTTTCTCTCTATATAGGGAACCATCTTCCAATTTTTTATTCATATCCACCCTACCCATGGTGGTAGGATTCTTTTCCACACATTTCCTCATCCATACTTGTTTAGAATTTTTATTCCATCCTCCACTAATTGTGGGAACATAATTAGAAACCTGAGTACAAGATGGTTTTGATGGTACCTTCACTTTCACAGTTGCTTGTGATATATCAATGAGTGAAGTCATGATCATTTTATCACATGTTGAAGGTATTTTTGCTTTAGAATCCTCCATTGTGTGTTGAATAGCAACAGATATTATTTCTTTAGATGGATAATCAAGAGTTTTCATAATCTTCTTGTCATATGTTGGAGGTATTTCAGCTTTAGTAACCTCCAACGAGAATTGAGTACTAGCATATCATGTTTCATTCTTTTGTGAAGTCTCAATATGTGTCTTCTCAAGATTTTTCAACTTGGCTTCCAATTGTTGACTTTCAATATTGAGGATGATATTCTGATCATCAATCTTGATCATCTTCTCTTCACAATTCTTCTTCAATATTTCTACCTCATCTTCATGCTTCTTAAATTTGGTTTGTAATAAAGATTCATGTTCTCTAAATATCTTAGAAGTTTCTTCCAAACCAAAGCTATTGACTTTAGTGCTCTTCTTCAGCTCAGCTTCAAGTGCATGGATCTTTTCATTTAGAGTCTTATTGACTCCCTCTTTTTCTTAAAAGACTTTAATCTGTTTGGTGAGCTTTAAGTATAAAAGAATTTTTCCTTCCAAGACCTTTTCCAAATTATCAGCTTCTCTTTACAATCGATTGATCTCAACCTGCATGCATTGAAATATTCTAAAAACGACAATAACTCTTTATTCTAGAATATCATGCAGATAACTTATTAATTTCTCCAGATCACTTGATATTGAAGTGTCTTCCTTTCCTATGGTAGGAACCTGGGCCACCCACTTGATACTGTCCAAGCCTGATATTTCTTCATTATTATAAGGGCATGGTGAATAAGACATTGTATCTTTTTTGAACATGAGAGATATATTCAAATGATTCTTCTCTTTTTTTTTCCTGTTTATCATGGTCTTACCGGATGCAGGCTTCTACTCAGAAATGAATGAATATTCATCAAGACTACACATCATTGTTGACTTTTGGAAAGAAACTGAAATCCTCTTCTGAATAGAATTACTGTGGAGTATCCAACATACATCAAACATTCCCTCTGATACCACTTTTAGAACCCCGGGACAACCTGAGAGGGGAGGGGTGAATATGGGTGAAAACATTTTCTTTTAAAAACAAGGATCGTGTTCCATGTTTGTATGAAATAGTTAAACTTATATGATGGATATGATCAGCAATGAAACATCCACACTCAAAGAGATGACACAACAATTTTTACTTGGATCACCGCTAAGGGCTAAATCCAAGGAGCATACGCCGACAAGTTTCTGGTCATACCGGATTCCTCTATTCTTTACTAGATGTGGATTACAAAGGTTTAGGCACATTCACTCTGTCCCAGGCTCACTGCCTTTACAAAAGTTCAGGGAAAGCTCACTGCGTTCCTCGGGTCACTCCCATTGACTTCCCTTGGCACACTACTGTTGGTGATGTACCACTCAGTTTATAGACGTGAAGGTCTCTTCAACAGATAGACATGAAGTTCTTTGTCTTCTGTTCAACATGATACTTTGCTTGCATCAACTTTCAGTGTTTATGATATTTTCAGTTCAATCCTTCTTCTTTAGTGCAATGACTGAATGCACTAGATCCTCTTGTCTTTGTTTGCCTGAATCACAACCAGTTATGTGCTTGCTCAATAAATGAAGCTCATCTTACATGACATTGTCAGAATCAGTTCTCCATGTATTCATGAGATCATGCATGTTTCATTTAGATTTTCTTTTTAATTTTACATTGCACTGAAGGTATCGAAAAATCTTCCGACTTTTGTGCAGCTCCAAAAAGACTGGCATGCTTCAAATACACCTGGTGCGCTTCTCCGAGCCTGACGTGAAAGTTTCAAGATGGCACGCAAGTCTCAGCGCGCAAGTCCAAACTGGCGCGCAATTTCATCTCAACCACTTGCGCGACTCTCCCTTCTTCAACACCAAACATGCACGACTCATATTATTTTCCACCCAAACCGGTTTTGGCACACAAAGGAAAACTGTCACGCTTCATCAAATCCTGGCATGAAAGTGTCACCAAATCACATGTGCAACACTACCTTCCCCAACTCAGAACATGGCCGACTCTCTTCCTTCCTTGCCTAGACCACTTTGGGTGCACAGCTATCACCTGGCGCGTAACCTCCACTTGCGCGACCACACACTACTTGTGTGACCACCACACCTGTGCGATGAGAGCTCTGATTTTCTCATGTGTTGAGCTCGTCCTGAATGAGGAGGAGTCGACCTGTATTTATAGACATTTGGACAACCTTCACGACGACGTGCAAGTATCCCCTCAACGCTCAAGTCTCACCACCCTAGTCCTTCCACCCTTGTCTCTGTCGCGCTAGTCATTTGCGTGACCAAACCCAAAAATGGAATTACCCTTATCCCTTTGCCATATTTTGATGTTATGATCTTGAAAAACATATAGAGCACAAGTTTCCTCTCCTTCAATTCAACGTCGCACATGTACCTTTTCAAAAAAAAAAATACTTTTCTCAATTTGTCAATTTTCAGGCCCAAAAATTTTGCAAACACTAGAAAACGGTGCCACCTTAAATATATGCTTCGACCATAACCTTCATGCTTTTTTTCTGTGGTTTGACTTCTTTATCAACTCTTCTTCATTCATCAAAAACTCCACTATCGTGATATATAACATTTGATAGATCAGCTTTAGCATCATCATATTTTGATACAATGATAAGTGGATGACCATCTCAGAATTCCAATCCCTTGCACATTGTCTTCTTCTTCAACTGTCATTATCTAGTTCATGAAAAACATATGATTCAATTATTTTAGGACACTCTATCATGGTTATCATCAAATTCTCATTCTTCTTTAATCAACCATAGATGAATTATACCTCACCATTCTCTACTGTTGTAGACAATGCGTCACCTTTGACAGAAGTTCTTTCAATTTATGATCAGTACAATAATCGTCTGAATTTCCATTCCTCCGTTTCATTAGAGTACTTCTTGATCTCCTTAATTTTGATCATCATTGACAACTATTGACAAAAAATACATCCTTATACACAAAGTGGTCCCAACACCAACAAACTACAAAAAACACTAGGGACTCAAAATCACCATATAAAGGATCGAAAAGCATAAAAAAAATTACTTGGATCCCATTAAACAAAAAATTACCAACAATAAATAGAGAAAAAATTTATAAGGGATGAAAATCTTACCCCAAATCGATGATGGTGGACCGAAATGACCCAAACTAATTCACCTTCAGTGGTAGTTTCTAGAACATGAACTAAATGGTCATGATAGATTCTTTACAAACCTTAACATCAAAAGAAAACCAAAAAACCACATTTGACCAACCCCCAGGGTTCAACCGAATTTTGTACAGAAATATAGAGAACAAAAATTGGCCGAAAACTAGGGAGAAGAGATAGCTAAGAGATGACCTTAATAGATTGATGAGAAATCATATGAAACTGGGTAGAGATCATCAATCATAGACGAGGTTGGAGGGGGTGTGTCGCATGTGTCTTGGAGAGGAATGGGAGAGGCTTATCGTGCAGGTCTCCAAGTGGGAGAAGGTGAGAATCCCTACATAGAGTTTTACTAAATACATAAACATAAACATAATAATATCTTTATAATAATAATAATATAAATATTATAATTAATATTAAATCATTTAATTAAATTTATTTAATTTTTAAAATAGGTAAAAATCACATGGGTTGGGTTGCACGGTTTGAGAAACCTTGCACCAACCGTGCACCCTCTAATAGGCATCCTGTGAAGCCTGTATGGGTTGGCAGCACAGTTTAAAACTATGTGCCAGCCATGCGGTGAATAGTGAAAGGGTACTACCTATGTGACACTACCTGTGTTTTCTATGAACAAGGTTTGGAAGACTGTGTTTATCCTGTGCTCACCACCTCTAACCACCTGCAATAAAATGCATGATTTGGTGCCGAGGGCCACACAATTTGAGACAACCCATGTGCCATTTATAGACCGCTTTAAGAACATACTTTTCTAGGTCTGGCACTCCCAAAACTCTTCTGGAAACCTAAGGAATTTATCATGCCTTCAAAAAAGGAAAAAAAATTAAATTTATTTTTACAAACCCTCAAAATTATTTTTTGAAGATCAGTTTTTAAAAATGTCCATAAATTAAACACAAAATTCAAAATTCCATTGGTTTTTTCATCCGGTTAAAAATACGAGATGTGACGACATCCCCTCCTTGGAATTTCACATCCATGATAAGCCTTTGAGAACAAAAACAATTACCTAAACTACTATGGTTGTGATGTATCATTCAAATGGTCGTATTAAATTTCCAAACACCCAACACACATTTACGAATTCATTTAGTCAAATAAAATTTATGTCATTAATGCCCAAGACAATGCTATCTTTCTAATAGAAACACTAAGACAAACACACCTGATCATATACATATAGAGACATGATCACATCGTCACCTCTTCATGAATCTATCCAATATTTCTCCCCACCTTAGGCTTTAATATAAAATGGCCAATTCCAACCCGCAGTTCAATTCAATCTCAAAATTGACTTACAAGAACACCTCTATGCATTATAATGAAGTTTATTTCATCATTTATTTAAAAAGTAAAGATAAAATCTTGATTGAAAAAATATAAATAGGTCATGAATGATTTCCCCAAAATACACTTCTAATCCTTACACCACAATCACTATAAACTATAATTGTATTCAAAACGGTTCCACATTGACTATATTCAAGAGAAAGAAGGAATGAAAGTTGAGGCACTCCAGACAACATTTCTAGAGATTTTCAATTTAAAGGGCTGGTGTATTATCAACATAAATATGATGTCTTAATCCAAAGCATCCCGCATCCAACACAACCATGTCCACTAAATCCCATACATGGCTTCTGAAAATGTTCATTGAAAAAACCACCACCTAACAATTTAGACCATTATACCTTGAGACGAGAAAAAGTGAAATCCAAATTTGACCCATTGGAATCATTACCCATTAAATTCACTTCGAAGCGAAAATACAAGTCTGGGGTAACCTCAGATTGATTAAATTTAAGTTTGCAGAACTAACGTACAATTTTCCATAATCTATGTTTAGAAAATAGATGTTGTTACAAAACCAAAATATCCACAATGGAACAATGACTATGCCTAGAGAGGTATCTACTTGGTCATCACACCATAAGAAAAATGGATAGAATCCAAAAGTCTGGCCAAGTAATTCCAACAGGAGAATAAAAACATCACTTGGAACTAATCAAGCCTATATAAGAACCATGGGTCAACATGAAAAATCGAGAAAACCACCCGAAAAAGTTCACCATCTTTGAATCATTAGAACAATGTAAGGTCAATGAACTCTTAGTGAATATTGGATGATATGAACATATTGGACATTCTCATCACTAAGAAGAATACCCTAAGAGGATTTGTATAGCACCATTCAATCTCACTAAACCACTGGAAGGAAGAATAGTCAAACCAAAAGTGGTCGAACTCAAGGAAGAAGGTCACATTCACCAACCGATGCATCATTACAACCGATAAAAATTCATTACCTTCTAAGGATTTCAGTAATCACTCAATATTTAACCATGGAAGTCACTCTGAGACCAACCGTGTTTCTATGAGGTTGCATACATAACCAACTTCATCGACATCATGCAGCTGAGAAATCACCAACATGATTTAAGACTCGCAAGCCTCAAAGGATTTCAAACAGAACAAACCATCATTCAATGGTCCTTTTTTGTATTCCTTATACTTTGATGGAAACATAACCACTATGATCATAATGATTTCACCCACCTTATGAGTTTCATTTTCAATTATAGAGAATATTAAATTTTAATTCACAATCATGTTTGATCAAAACACCTTTAATGAATGTGTGATGCTTCTCTGAGCAACAAATCACATCATCAAAGCGTAATAAGATGGTAAAAAACCATATAAAACCATAACCAACATAACCAACATGTCATATCACTCGAGTATCTAGAATTTATTCCTAAGCATTGAAAACAACTTAATTCTTTAACTCACCGAAAACTCTACTACACATATGAACTAAGACTGTAGTCAATAGAACAACAGATTTCATTCAGATTCATATTTTCTCATACGACCATTATCCTAGATGACACCATAACTAGTCATTCATCACTAAGAAAATTAAAGAGTCAAGAGAACTATGAAATGACTGTTCATTCTCTAGGAAATTACAACCATATGAGGAAGAGCATTGATCGATGATCATTCCCATAACAAAATAAAATAAAAACCATGACCAGCCATCTGGACAAGGGATTCATTTAGAAAGGTAAAAGTCTTACTAGGGACAACACCACTCGAACGACACCATGTATTAGAAAACTCTCAATATTTAGAATGGAACTAAAATAATAAGGGATATACCTATAAAGGGATATGACCTTATAAAGAATAAAGCATCAACCCATAACGAGGTCACGTCAGTAGAAGTCATAGGCTCAAGAGCCTAACATTTTAAGCCAGTGCTAAAAACAAAATTACATACCGAAAATGCTACAGTTTCCATTCCAAGGAATATTAAGAGAAAATCAACTACCCTTTAATGAGGGTATAAACCAAGGACACCACTATCAGTTCTATTTACAATCCCTTAAAATTTAATCACATTTAAATCTATAATCGTAAAAAAAATTAATTTAAAGAATCAAGTAACATTTTAAAACAAAAACACAAGGAACAAGATCACAATAATTCCCAAGGGAAAAATTTTTCAAGTATCATAAAACATCCTATTAAAACATTTAACATTTGTTAAAATGTTTTCATTATTGAGAAATTTTTTAGAAAATCCCTTTAAAAAAAATTAATCAACCTTTGAGGGTCCCACTCAGCCAACATGGGTTCTATATAAAGTAAACTAATAGTAGTTTCTCAATTATAACAGTTTGTAAACACCCAGATAGGTCATCTCACAAAAATCATGCCTCAACTAACCCACTTGGGTCTAGTTGATCATTTAACAGTTAATCAATAAATTTAAAATTATAAATTACACATCATTTTACCTTTATAATCATTTTACAATATAACATTGTAATACAAAATTTTAACTGCCTGGGTTGTAATTTACCAGTTCTTGAAGTTCCCATACACTTCATGGATTGAATATTAGACCCCATTAGTAAAAAAATCCCATTTCTGATTATAACATGCCCAAATACATTAGTCCACTCATTTGGGTAGCCCCCTACCATCTTATAATGCGCCCTTACACTTTATAGTTTGGAATTTTCTCCCCAGTTAAACATAATAAATTTAATTATCTTTATAAAACTAGAAACCTTTTACAAGGGTAAAAATACACAAGTTACCTTTTCCTAGTTATAAGGTTCCCATACACCTTAGAACAGAAAATTGGTTCCTGTCATATTCACAATGAAAAAATGTAGTTCCTGAAGCCAACCATATATAATCAAATAAAAACATTCTATCATAGAAGAATGATAAAAAACCGAATCCTGGATTATAAGAATGAAATAAACACGGTGTATTGTAACCAAATCACACATAAACATGATAAAAATTACCTAAACTTGGTACAAATTAAAGCATGTCATAACACTCAAGGGACACAATCAAATCAATAGGAAATATATAAATTAAACTACATGGAATGGAATATTCATGACATGTGAATCACGATGTGCCTATATTGATGCATTAAATACATAATCCTAGCCACACCAAGCCAAAGGTATAATACTATAAATTCCATAAATAAATAATAAGTGTAATCTTCACCAATCACTCTAGGTGAAATAAATATCAAGTGTAATATGAAACAATATGAAGATCAATACCCATCCCTGAACACTTGGTTGTTTTCTGTATGTTGGGTGATCAGTTCAACTCACATATATTAACCAAGGGATTACACATTCCTATACTTATGTCTACAAACTTAAATAGTAATAGAAATGAAAAAAGTTCCATCCGATACTAATTTGTAATGTCATGTCCTGACATAACACTAAACTAGTAGCTAGACAGGTGATAATGGGGAGAATATACCCTCTTATCAAATTTACACAATGGTATTATTATATAGTAAAAATAGATTGTAGCAGAAGTAGTAACAAAAGGACAAAGAAGCATAAGACATATTTTATATATATGAAATTAAAGTGTCCAAATATAGTTTATATAAAGTATTCATGTATAGTAAATGACAAATAACTAAAAATAATAATCATACACAATTATTTACAATTCATAATAATACTGGACTCATGTAAATAAAATATGTAAACATCTCAATGGAAATATCCACAAGTATACTGATCTCTAGCATAATCCTTTGATCCTAACTCCCAAGTACAAGCACAAAGCAACAAGCAAGGTCCAACACCCTATGAATAATAAGGCCTACTCAGGTACCGTGGTTAAATTGTGGCATGAGTAGTGTCTGTGATATAAAATATAGTATTCCAGCACCACTGATGTCTATCCCAATCCAGATAGTGAATATTAATTAAACAATGTGTAAGAATAGATAAATAATAACAGAATTGAATAAATAAATAACAACCCCTTCTGGTTCATAAGAGACACCAGATCATGATACCTTCTTCATCCTGTAGACGTAATAAGTCTGAAAAATTCACTATATATATAGTATATTTATATACACATATATATATATATATATGTAAGTATATTTTCTGGAGTCGATCGAGACATAATACACATTCATCCACAAACTAGTCTATAAGCTAAAGGCTATACTTACGGGGTAGTAAGACTTACATCGATGTAAGGGAGGATATGTCTCCATTTTCTCCCACACCCTTACCATTATTATCATGTATTAGTGGTGAGGGTTTCCATTCCCAACACCGATGTAAAGGAGCATTGAGTTTCCATTCTCATCAGACCTCCCTTACCATCATTCCCATCATCTATACAAGAATATGATATGTATAACTGGAATGGGGTAATACCTCCCATCCATAATCATCCCCATAGAACATATCTATACAAGAGGAATAATAATATTTATTAATTCAAAATTTGAGTTATTACCTCTCATATTATCTTTATGTCAAAAACCATCCATTTTAGGCATTACAATTTAACAAACCATTTACATGGAATCAACAGAGGCTAGTTTTTATAATAATTCAATATAAGAGGCAAGAAACTATCATGCATGATATTAGACATTACACTTTGTCAATATAAGTTAAACATTATATTTTACATAAGTTATTTAATCAAGTATAGATAAATTCATGGCTTAAACCATTATATATGTGTCAAACCATTTAATTCCATTAATGGAAATGATTTCTATCATGTGCGAGCCATCCTATAATAAGACAACTCATTCAATTTTCCTAAACATGAAAATTCATATTCAATAAATAAAATAGGAACCATGTTAATAAGGTAGGAAAGCATAAAATTTTAATAACTACTTTTTTGATTCAAGATAACACACCTCTATTGGAAGGATTTTATTATTAAAATCATGAAATTATTGAATAAAAAAATTAATTAGGTTAAACATGATTCAAATTCAAGAATCATAATTATGTATATCAAGAATCATTTTTGAGAAAAATACCACTCAATTGGAATCAAAGTAAAAAAGATGCAATAAGCATGTAATTAATTAATTAATTATTTTCTAAATTAAAAGATAAGGAAACAAGATCTTGCCTCAAAATAAGACCATTTCATTATGATCATTATGATTTAAGTGGTGACCACTTGAAGATATTGCTTGTGATTATCCAGACCTGGATGCCACTTAACGGGTGCCCCGAGCCCGATGGGCCACATGGCCTCAAGCGCATCTTACCAAACACCCGAGGATGCTGACTACTAGTGAGGGCCTATGGTGTGTCTGTGGGAAGAATATTCCCTTGTTAAAAGAGTGTATCATAGAGGAAGGAATATAATAGAATAGTAAATAGTAGAATCAATATAAATAAACAACGGAAGCAAACTGATTCCATAGATGAGAGAGAACATTCATAATTGTACCAACTGAACAATGATGATGAAATTTCATGTCACTATAAAACTAGAAATAATGGATACAAAACAACAGACATAATGTGTTCCAAAAATTAAATTAAAACAAAGACTACTACAAGAATCCCAATATCCAACTTGGTCATCTACTATCAATCCCTATCCTATCAGCATGCAATCAAGAGTTGGAAGTTGTATGCTTCCATTTATCAATACCTGCATCTATGTAATCTACTCTGGGTACCAAACAGTGCCCGTAGAGGGTGTGAGATAAATCTCAATGGGCCACCACTAACGGGGTCTATAACATCCTGCCCATGTAATGGAATATAGTAGTGTGCAGGCATGCATATATAATGTAAAGAAAATAGTACAATGTAATAAATACCCGAGTACCTACATCAGCCCTCAGGTGGTGTCTGAACATGTAACTGGTTTATTAATTAAGTATTTACCATTTAATATTAATAGGTCACATGAAAAATATCCAACACCTGCATCACCTCATGATATTATTTGTAGTGAAGGTCTCAAGATGCAACCGGGAAACCTGAAAATGACATCTAGTGAGGGAGTTCCAGGTTAATAACCAAGGTAACATAAACTCATGAAAAGATAACTCAGTAGTATTTAAGTCTAGATAATGGTTAAGAGTGTAATCCAAGGAGTTTAATCCAAGGAATTACATAATAAGGCACTTACTGAGTCTAAGGATTTCATCCAAGGTAAAATAGGGCTAAACAAGGACTGGGTCCAAGGAGTGTATCCAAGGCACCTACTTGTCAATACTGGATCCATGGAGTGTATTTGAGGTATCCTATAATAATGAAAGGTGACCCTACGGTAGTATATCGATAATCCAAGGAATAGAAAAGAACTGGAATCTAGGTGGGCATCAACATAAGAAAACCACATCCTTGAATTGGAATAAAGTTCTCGAGACCCAAGGTATTCTCCTATCAGAATCCAAGGTGACCTTGATTCATTTCATTTCTATTTGATATATTAATCTTGTAATAATTCATTTTGTTTAAGACTTTCCTTCCATTAGTGTGTATAGGTCAGGTAGATATGAAACCATTTATTTATTGGCCCAATCCCTATCTTCCATTAGTGTGGATATGCCACATAGAGTTTCAACTATTTAATTATGTCTAAGATAACCATTAAGGCATGTTAAATTATTTAGATTCAATCCGCTACCTTCCATCAAAATGGAAGGGGTGCTATAGACATGTAACCATTATTCAATCTCTTTTAATAGGGCCATGTTATATACTTAGTATAATTTCCATTCCACATTTCAAATTTAATAATCATTTGAAGCACTTACATTAGGCTGGTCAAGTGGTGAGCATACACGTTACATGCCATTATGAAATTCTCATTTAACAACAAATCATTTATTATAGGAAGGCTCATCTTTAGGAAGGTAAAGCAAGGTCTCACCCGAACGGTGGCTCAAACATGTTAAAACACAAAAAACCTAATTATGGCATAACCTTTGACATGAGTCAGATTGAGTTGTGTGTGTAACCACTAACAAATAATCACATATTTAGAAAGAGGATAACTATAAGATTCTAACAAGTATAACCATGGAATGTAAATTTATGAGATGGTCTCCGATGGTATCAGTGGGCCCCACAAAAACATTCCAAAATCAACAAACATTAGGATGATTTATAAAACACCCCCCTTATGGTTATATGATCTTCCTCCTCCAGTATCACCCCTTGATTTTCCTTCGATCAAAATAGATCTAAAACAAGGTGAAAATGATCACATGAAGATACCTAAGTTGAGAGTGAAAGAGACGAAGAACGACTAAATAGGACTTGAGTACTTACCGTTGTGCATCTAACATGATGAACAAGAGCTCGATCAGATGTTGAACGATTGAGATCTATTGATTCCATGTTTTGATCTACAAAAACACTAAATTGAGATAGAAATAGGTCAATCCCGCATAAACTCGTATTAGGGAGGAAGGGGTGACTTAACTAGATCATTAAGGTAAAAAATGAAAAATTACCTAGAGAAATAGCTTGTGCATGGTTTTTTTCACGGTTTTTCAAATAGTGTGCAAACCATGCGAGATGGTTCTGTCCGAGAAGTCATCCCCGATACGGTTTCATCAAACCGTGTGCCAACAAGACACGGTTACCATGGAAAATGGGGAGCTCACATGGTTAGACCGCATGGCCATGCGCCAACCATGCAAGGTGGATCTGTATGAAGAAACAACATCCCCATGGTATACCAAACTATGCAGAATTTCGAACGGTTTTCTCTAAACCATGTGTCGGGTGTGTTTTTTCCAAAAATATGTGTTCTGGGCTCCGAGAAATCCATTAACACCCTTATAACCTTTAATAAATCATTTTGCATACACATTAAGTCTAAAGTAAATATTTAGACTAAAAATTAATGGAACCATACTTTAGTGAAAACCCGGGTTCTTATAGTCTTCCTCTCTTAAAAGAACTCACCCCCCTGATTTCTCCTTCCAAGGGTAAAGAAACACTATCTAAGAAAAACTATGGCCACTGATTATGTACATCTTCTTCTCTATACCATGTCTCATCTTGTACTTGGCCATGCTTCCATAACACCCGTACGAGAGGGACAAACTTGCCTCAGGAAATCTCTGTGCTTTAGTCAATGATGCGTATTGGTTACTCCTCAAAGGTAGAATCGACATCTAACTCAACTTCCTTAGGATCAAAGGTATGAGATGAGTGAATGTGATATTGGTGAAGATGTGAGATATGAAAGATGTTGTGCATGGAACAATACCTTTGAGGTAGTAGAAACCGATAGGCTACCAGACCAACTCTCTCTAGAATTTGAAATGTCCTGACATGATGAGTCAACAACTTTAACTGCTTATTTAACTATCTATTCTCTATCCCATGTGATACCCGAAGAAAAATAAGATCCCCAACCACAAACTCAAGAGTTCGTCGATGGATATTGGAAAAAGATTTATGTCTATACTATGTAGTATTCATACGCTTCCTGATCGACTGGACCTATTCTGAAGACTACTGAATGAGACAAAGACCTAGTAGGGTTGCCTCACCTGCCTCTAACCAACGTAAAGGTGAACGACATGGCCTACCATATAAGGCCTAAAAAAACCATCTGAATCCTCAACATAAAACAGTTATTATAAGAAAAATTGATCAATGGGATATGCTTCTCCCAAGAACCGCCGAAATCAAGGACACATGCTTGAAGCATATCCTCTAGAACCTGTATCGTCCATTTTTATTGTCCATCAATCTATGGGTAAAAAGTTATTCTTAAAATAACCTGAGTCCCCATCGATTTATGAAAACCCTTATTGAACCGTGAAGTGAAATGAGTATCCATATCTGAAACGATAGTACGTGAAACCCTATGTAGTCGTATGATCTCACATACATACACTCTTCCCAATTCATCAACTATGACAGTCTCTCGAATAGTAATGAAGTGTAATGATTTCGTTATTCGGTCAATAACTTCCTATATTGCATCACTACCCCTCAGTGACCTAGGTAAGCTAACTAAAAAATCCATCGTAACATCTTCCCATTTCCATTTCTGGACTAAAAGCTGCTTTAATAAGCCTGTAGGTCTTTGGTGCTCCGCCATCACCTACTAACATGTGGAACATTCAAATAATGAATCCAGAAATCTGACATTTCATCCATGGCCACCAATACTGGCGTCACATATCTCGATACATCTTTGATATGCCTGGATGAAACCCCCACTAAGAATCATGGGACTCTTTAATAAATTCCTCTCTCATATCTGCAGGAACCCAGATATGTCCACATAGGCATAAGACATCGTCTATATCCACAAAAAAATCCAGAGGTGGGTTATCTCCTGATATACTCTCATAGAGAACCAAACCTTCAAGAGTTGAAAACTGCCTACTCTTTATCTTTTCAAAGAGCAAAGAGGTAATAGTTGAGGCTGAAGGGTAAGAATACTTTTTATTGTCATGAAACACCAGATATGGTTTATAAAATAGGGCTATTAACATCCATTCATCATTGGATTCATGCATAGACTATGTATGAGTTTTCCAACTCGTTGAATTAGCGACCACATTGCCCTTTCCAGGCATATAAGAGAGCTCAAAATCAAAGGATTATAGATATTTGACCCACATCTGCTATTTGTGTTTCACGCCATGCTGAGAAAAGATATACTTGAGGCATTTTTGATCTTTATACACCACAAAGCTCTCACCCAACATATAATGTCTCCAACAACATAAGGCATGGACAACTGCTGCTATCTCGTGGTCGTGCGCCATGTAATTTCTCTCATGAGGCCTCAACTGCCAAGATCCATATGCAAATAACTTATCTTCTTGCATCAACACTGCTCCTAAGACAGTTCCTGATGCATCATAGAAGACGATATAACCCTTACCAGGTTCTAGAAGAATCAGAATCGGTGCCGAGACAAGCCTCCCGTTTATCTCTTCAAAGGATTTCTCACATGCTTCCAACAACATGAACTTACCACCCTTCTTTATAAGTCCATTAATAGGTGAATTAATACATGAGAAGTCCCATATGAAACACCTGTAATATCCAACCATCCCTAATAAAATCCTGATATTGAACACGTTCTTGGGATTTTCCCAAGAAACTATAACACTAACTTTTTCAGGATCAACAGATACTCAAGATTCTCAGATAATATGGCCCAAGAAGTGGACATTGTGGATAAATATGTTTTATTTAGAAATCATGGAATAAATATTTTTCTCTTTTAGTATACTCAGAATGATCTCATGATGTTTGGAATGGTCGTTATAAGTGCAAGAATTCACCAAGATGTCATCCACAAAGATAAAAAAAGTCCAAATAGAGGTGGAAAACCCTATTCATCAAAGTCATGAAAATAGTAGTCATGTTCGTAAGATGGAATGACATAACAAGATACTCATAAAGAACATACCTGCTATGGAAAGCTGTACGAGTTATATCCGAGGGTCTGACTTGCTCCTGATGATAACCCGATATCAGGATGATATTAGAGAAAACTTTTTCTCCTCAGAGCTGGTCAAATAGATCATCTATCAGAGGAAGTGGATATCAATTCTTGACCATCATGTAGTTTAACCTTCTATAATTCACGCATAGACTTAAGGTTCCATTTGAATTCTTGGCAAAAATCATGGGTAAACCCTAAGAAGATATACTAGGACGTATGAATCCTTTGGACTCTAGGTCCTCTATCTGTCACTTGATCTCCTGAAGCTTAGTAGGTTCCAACCTGTATGGAGGAATAGACAGTAGATCTGCTCCTGAAACAAGCTCAATTATAAACTCTACCTCTCTCTTAGGTGGTAATCCAAGAAACTCATCAAGAAAGACTTCCCTGAAATGATCAACCACTAGAGGGAAATCAGTTTGAAGAAAACCTTAATCCTCCATGAAAATATTTTGAATCTAAGAAGTCACTTCACTTAGACCATGATGCTTTGGTCCAACCCTCCCAGCTTGGACATCCCGCTCACCATTGAAAGGATAACTGCTTCCTTCTGGTGATGCAAATGAAACCTTGCAGCGATAGTAGTATAAAAAGGCATGATAGTCGACTAACTATTCCATCATGAATATGAAATCAAATCCCATCATCTCATGAAAAAAGATATTCTACAAGAAATGGTAACTGCCAACCTCAAGGGGACAATCCCTCCACAGGAGTATGTATGCCCTTCGTTTGTACTCCCAACAGTGTATCAAGGGTCATTACACCAAAGTGATATAGAATCTCTAGAATGATAATTTAAATGATAGATACAAAAATGAAATAGATTGAAGAACCTATATCAAACAAATCATAGAAAATACTAGAGGCTACTAGAATAGTACCTTGTACTGTAGATGGTCTCGTTGCCTAATCCTTGGGTATCAGCTACAATGCATTAAACTGAAATGATTCATAACCTTGTTCAACAAATAGATTACCATGATTATGACTGTTCTGATGGCGCTTCAGGTGACCAGGGATCAGACTACCACAATCGTGACCTCCTCCTTGGCCAGACCTGCCAGTGCTATTCAACCTCCCTTCCTGAAGCGACATAAAAGAACTCTCTCCTAAATGTGGAGTTGGCACAAACCCCTTTCCACTCAAATATGGTGGAAAGGTTTTGATAAAATACTAAAGATGTCCAATACTGCTGAAATATCAACACTCAATAGGCTATCTATCACATTGGGGCTTCTTATGACCAAGTTTTCCACACTGATGACAAACTACAGAGCAATAAAACTAGATACTCCGGCTGCCACTGACCGAACAAAAAATGTCAAGGGAATGTTTCCTGGAATTGGAAGAACTACTTGATAGACACATCATTGATCCTTTAAATCAAGTAATTATAACATCCCTTAGGTTATGATCAATGATAGGGTCCTGATCAACAATTGCAAAAAAAGTTCGGAGGGTGAAATATATTCACATGAGTTTGGATGGAGTATTGGATCCCATCCTCAAAATGTTTAGCATGCGAAATCACATCATTTACTATAAGCGGTGCAAAGCACTATAAATCAGTGAAATGTGCTGAATATTCCATAACTAACATAGAACCTTGCTTGTGATGCATGAACTCTTCGGCTCTATCAGCTCTCAGTGCCTGAGGAATGAACTGATCATACAAGGAAATCTGAAAATCAACCCATAACATGCCGTGATGATGACCGGCAAGGGTTACCACATCCCACCAACTCTTGGCCGAATCCCAAAGAATGTATGTAGAAAGATTGAATATCCCACTTGGAGGCATTTTTATATGATTAATGATAGACATCATGGCCTCTAGCCAGGACTGATCATCTCAAGAACCTCTATCATGTGAAAAAGTAGATGGTTGCTGCTCTTGGAACTCGTGAGTCAGATCAAACATTGTTGGTGCAACATGTGGATCACCTTGCATGGACTTCATCAAAATTAGGAAACTATCACAGACTTGGGAATCATTGCCTATATCAAATACAGCAGGCGATGCCTCAAGTGGAACTCTTATAAGTAAGACCGACAGGTCAAGGACCACCATGTCTAAAGCATGGTCGTCACCACCCTCGTAGAGAACGACACAAGGACGTCATGAAATCATTGGTCTAAAAATTTCAATCAGGCATCTTATAACAAGATTAGCATCATAAGATAGAATCAATAGAGGAAACTGAACCAAAGGAAACTCACTACCCAAGGCATACTACCCAAACAACCCACTTAAATGGCTATGCATCGGTAAGTTCTCAAGTATATGTTTCATGTCATTTTCCAGTTAATTTCAAGGTTCACTCCTTTACATTTCATAATCATGACAAGGTGGGATAAGGATGTGCAACCAATTTATTTTATATTTAAAGATTCACTTTTGAATGGTTATCCATTTACAATGAATCAATTCCCATACACCTATCACAAAAAACGACACCCATTTCTTTATAATATAATGGATCAACTAGGTAAATTAATCATCCCAACCTATGAGGCCCCATACACCTCATGCATTTAGACATGAAATCACTCAATAAAAGCCAAAGTAATAAATGTAAAAGCT
Source organism: Viscum album (assembly GCA_963277665.1). NCBI lineage: Eukaryota > Viridiplantae > Streptophyta > Magnoliopsida > Santalales > Viscaceae > Viscum > Viscum album. The sequence continues at coordinate 967,674,974 of OY728167.1, forward strand.
ACTATCATAACATCACTCAGCTATCAAAGGCATATAAAGAAATGAAAATCAGTGCAATGCAACTTTATGGCATTTCAATATGCATGACATGTAAATTATAGGTGCCTATTATGATTCATGTAACAATGCTCCTTTCCCTCATATCAGCGGGATAAGGATGAAATAAATCATCAAATGAGTAATAATAATCAACACCACAAGGAATGTGTGTCACCCAATGGTGAAATAATATCAACTGTAATATGAAAAAGAAGAATAATAATTATAATTTAGGAAACTTGGTTTTTACCCCAAACATGGGTTTGTGATGCCCAAGAACGACTTACGCCCAAGTCCCAAGAATTAATTTTCTCCAATATATTATCTTCAAATAGTAAGGAAAGAAAATGAACCACCTTTGATACCACTTTGTGATGACCCAGACCCATATTCCACTTAATGGGTGCCCCGAGCCTGGTGGGCCACATGGCCTCAAGCGCATCTTCCCAAATGCCAGAGGCTGCCGACAAGAAATGATGTCATATGGTGTGTCTTTGGAAAGACTATGCAATCATTAGAAAAGTTTATCAAAAAAAAAGAATATAAATTTATAGTAAATAGAGGAAGCAATATAAATAAACAATGGAAGCAAACTGATTCCATAGATAAGAGAAAACAAACATAACTGTACCAACTGAACAATGACTATGTAATGTCATGTCACTAGAAAACTGGAAATCATGGATACAAAACAATAAATATAACATTTTTCACAATGTAAAGGAAAAAAAAGACTACTAAAAGCATCTGAAGATCCAACTTGGTCATTTGTTATCAATCTGTATCGTATTAGCATGCAATCAAGAGTTGGAAGTTGTATGCTTCCCTTTATCAATACCTACAACCATTTAATCTACTTTGGGCACCAAAATACACCCAGATAGGTTTTGAGATAAATCTTAGTGGGCCACCACCAATGATGTATATAACATTCAACCCGCGTAATGGAATATAGTAGTGTGCTGGCATGAATATATAAAGTAAAGGAAACAGTACAATGTAACTAAATACCCAAGTACCTGCTTCACCCCTCAGCAGGTGTCTAAAAATGTAACCAGTTCAATAATTAAATAATTATCATTTAATTTTAATAGGTCATTTGAGTCATATCTAACACTAACATCACCTCATGATATTATTAGTAGTGAAGGTCTTAAGGCATAACAAGGAAACCTGAAAATGATATCCAGTGAGGGAGTTCTAGGGTAATTACCAAGGTAACGTAAACTCACAGAAAGCTAAATAAGTAGTATTTAAGTCTAGATAATGGAAAGAGTGTAATCCATGGAGCGTAATCAAAGGCATTTCATAATAAAGAACCTAATGAGTCCAAGGAGTGCATTCAAGTTAAAATAGGGATAATCAATGATTGGGTCTAAGGAGTGTATCCAAGGCACCTACTTGTTATTGTTGGATCCAAGGAGTGTATTCGAGGTATCCTCAAATACTAAAATGGGTCCCTACTATAGTATACCAGGCATCCAAGGAATAGACAAGAACTGAAATCCTGGTGGGTATCAACCTAAGAAAACCACATCCTTGAATCAGAATGGGGTTCCTGAGACCCAAGGTATTCTCATCTCAAAATCCAAGGCGATATCATGTTAGTCCATTCCTATTTGATATTGTAATCATGTAATAATTTATTTGGTTCGAGTATTTCCTTACACTAGCGTGGACAGGTCAAGTAGAGTTGAAACCATTTATTTATTGGTCTAAGCCGTTTCTTCCATTAGTGTGGATAGGCCAAGTAGCATTGCAACCATTTAATTAAGTCTTAGCTAACCATTAAGGCATGTTAAATTATTGAGGTTCACTCTGATACCTTCCATCAACATGTAAGGGGTGCTACATACATGTAACCTTTATTCAATCTCTTTTAATAAGGCCATGTTATATACATAGTATACTTTCCATTCCACATTTCACGTTTAATAATCATTTGAAGCACTTTCCATAGGAGGGTCATGTGGTGAGAAAAAATGGTACATTCCATTATGAAATTATCATTTAAAATCAATCCATCTATTATAGGAAGGATCACCTTTAGGAAGGTCAAGAATGGTCACACCTGAATAGTGGACCAAACGTGTCAAAACACAAAAAACCCAATTATGGAATAACCTTTGAGATGAGGCGGATTGAGTTGTGGGTGTAACAAATAACAACTAATAACATATTTTGAAAAATAAGAACCATTAAATTCTAACATGTATAACCATGGCATGTAAATTTAAGAGACGGTCCCCAATTGGATCAGCGGGCTACACACGAACATTCCAAAATCAATGAACTTTAGGTATGAGTTATAGAACACCCACCTTATGGTTGTATGATCCTCATCCTCCAGTATCATCCCTTGATTTTCCTTGGATTAGAGTAGATCTATGAGAATGTGAAAAAACGCTCAAATGAAGATACCTAGGTTGAGAGTGAAAGAGAAGAATAACGACTAAAGAGGACTCGAGTACTTACCATTGCACATCCAACGTGATGAACCAAAGCTCGATTGGATGTCCGATGATGTAGATATATTGATTCCATGTTTTGATCTTCAAAAACCTCAAATTGAGATAGAAATAGGTCAATCCTGCATAAACTCGTATTAGGGAGGAAGGGGTGATTTAATTAGATCATTAATGGAAAACTAGAAAATTACCCATAGAAATAGCATGCACACGGTTTGTCAAATAGTGCGCAAACCATGCAAGATGGATTGACCCAAAAATTCATCCCCTGCATGGTTTGATCAAACCATGCACCAACCATGTATAGTTAAATGGGAAAAATGGGTTCTTATAGGATTAAACTGCACGATTGTGTGATAGCCATGCGAGGTGGCTCCGTCTGAAAAAACAACATCCGCACGGATTTCCAAACCGTGCGCCAGGTCTGTTTTCTCTAAAAAGCTGGGCTTTGGGCTCCGAAAAAGCTACGAAATCTATCATAACCTTTACTAACTCACTATTCATGCACATTAGGTCCAAGGTAAAGATTTAAACTGAAAATTATAGGATCCATACAAACATGAGAAAACTGGTTCTTACATTCCTAACCCTTCAATCACATTCATGTTCGCTTATATGTAATGACACCTATCCTCTATGCCCATATTAACATGGCCATGAATATGTGAAATGGGGTACTTACATATATTCTTATACGCATAAACATATATCTACTCATATAGTTATGAATATTTTATATTATATGCAAGAAAACCTATCCATATATATATATTTACTTCCATGGATGAATATACATATAAAAGAGGACCTTACATATAAATATGACTACTGATACATACGTAGTGAGTCTTCTTTGACTCCGACGACTCAAAAACACCATAAGGATAACCCAACAAACTAAAAACAACACTAATGTTTTAAAATCATCAAGGAAATGTTCAACGCACTTAAAGAAAATTAATTAGAACACAAAAACTAAAAAATCAGTTATTATAGACTGATTAACAAAGAATAATAAAGAAAACAAATTTACCCCAAATCGACGATGCCCAACAAAGGTGACCTGAACCAATTAACCATTAGAGGTGGTTGTTGGAAAACAAATGAAGGGGTCCTAAGAGATGATTCATATACCCTAACATCGGAGGAAAACTAGAAATCCACATTATTCCAAACCCTAGGGATCAACAAAATTTTGTAGGGCATCAGAGAGACCAAAAAATGGTTGGAAACAAGAGAGAAGAGAGAGTTGGGATCTTATCTCAACAAAAAGAAGAGAAATCACGAGAAATCGGGTAGATATAATCAATCAAAAAGAGGGATAGAGGGGGTGCATCATGCGCAACCTGATGAGGAAAGAAAGGGGATTATCGTGTGAGTCTCTAAGGGGGTGAAGGAGAGAATCCATCCTTTAGGGTTTTACTTAGAATCTAACCATAATAATCACAATAAGAATAATAATAATAATCATTATAATGTCAATATTATTATGATATTATTTAATTTAATAAATTTAATTTTTAAAATTGGGAAAACTGCACGGTCTGGAAAACTGTGCACCAACCGTGCACCCTTTACTTGGAAAATGGGACACCCTTCACCAGTTGGTCACATGGTTTAGAAACCATGTTCCAACCATGGGGTGAATTGTGTAAGGGAACTCTGTGTATAGAAATACCTGTGTAGAAAGGTGCACAGTTTTTAAAACCACGTGCACCGCCTCTAACCACCCGTAACAGCACGCACAGGTTACTGCATAGGGCCCCAAGGTTTCATACAAATCATGCACCCTATAGATACCCCTTTAAAATTTATAACACTCTCAAAACTCCTTGGGAAACTAAAAAAACTTATTGGTCCTCCACCCAAGTCCAAAAACATTAACTTGATGTTTTCTAACTCATGGAATTAAGTTTCAAAGATTAGTTTTAAAAACAATCCATCTAGTAAACAATAATGTTCAAATTACATTGGTTTTTCTTCTAGTTAAAAACACACTGAATTACATGGGGTTTGAGGAATAATAAATAAATATGTATGTAATCACGATCATGAATGTCAAAAATGACTAAATGATATCATTTTATAAAAAAATAGAATTCCCAACCTTTTATTATTAAATAAATTATCACATGTTTTAACTAAAATAAATAATCATTATTAATTTATTTAAGAGTGGTTATAGGCATGAAAAATATACATATATATATTAATGAATTTATTAAAACATTAAAATATTGCATACATGTATAACCATGAGATTTAGTAAATAATGTATATATAAATACACCATTAAATATAAATCTTAAATTAGGAACCCTAAAAAATAAATGATTTACATGAAAAATTAGAATAAATGAAATATATGAATATGGTTAAATAAAATAAACATGAAGTTTGAAATCAATAGTTTTAAAAGAAAATTCCCCTTACCATAATTATAATAAAACAATTTACATAAAATCATATTTGATTTTTGGAAAAAATAAAATCCCTTATAAAATAATTTAGATAAAATGAATATAGCCCCTTAAATATAAACATTAAAAAATTATAAAATTTAATAAAAATAAATAAAAAAATAAACTGATCACTTACATTAATTGTAGACAAATTCTGAAGTCACTATTCTATTCACTCTTTTCACGCACTTACTCTCACACTATACTAGTAATTGGTTTAGAAATTGTCATTTTTACATTGATATACCTCTTTTATAGGCATATCATCTATAGTGAAAAGATATAAATATTTACTCAAATAGTTAAATTTTTATCAAAGGACCTATGTAGACTATCAGGGATCCCAAAAATAGAAACAGATAGAAGATTGCAAACTAAGATGATTATACAGACGTTTAATAAATTAATTGAGACAATAAATTGACTCGAATATTTTAGTAATATAATATTTCTTTAGGTTTAAATAATATATCCAAAGAAAAACAAAATAAATGTTTGTATAAGACATATATAATGATGATAACATGGGAAACCAAACTGATCTAGGTACAAATATTGAAAAAAAACTCATAAATGATAATCTATATCTAGTATAAATTTTCCAACATCAACTGAAGAAGAAAATAAAATAGGTATAATATGAACCAAATATAGCACCTATAAAATAATGTAAACACCTACATACCACAGATATGAAGTTGAAGAATACAAAGATATCATCCGCATTCTAAATCCCTAAGATTCGACCCATTGATCTCGTCTTCCATGAAGCTCAGCCACATGAAATGAGTCAGTGTCTTTTGTCAAACCCCTTTGACCTCTAGAAACCCTTGTCAGTGCTTGGTCCTCGCCGACCAAGCCTTCAACCCTCCATCTACATCAATTACTTCATCAAGAATAAACTTAGCCTTTCAAAGAAGAAGCTTTTCCTCACTGAACCCTCGATTACAGCCTATATAAGAAACAAGAATCTATATTACCCTTAATCTATTTTGTGATTTAATTATCAATTAATTTTAATTTGATTAATTTTTATTATTATCAGAAATACTTTATTATGAACAATTTTTTTTTCACATTTAGGTTAGATAAAATATTAAACACAATTCATTTACACTTATAATTTCAATCAGTTTATTAGACTAATTAATTATAGTTTTAATTTCAAATTTTTGTATAATCATATTTCATTCATATAATTCTTTAATATTCATATTTTAGATTTTATAAAAAATGAGATAATAGTTTTCATAATTAAAAAAATTAATACTCACATTCAAATAAGGAATATATACAATTGTTTTTATAATATTAGTAATTATCATTTATGAAGTAAATGATATATTTCATGTAGAATTATTTTTATTCTCAAATAATTATGAATCATTTTTTATTTAAACTTTTAATAAAATAAAAAATAAAATAAATATTTTTATATTAAAATATTATTAAATAAAAAGATAATAAAATTATAAAATCAGTTATTAAGTTAATCTCAAAGCTTATTTCTTAAAAATTATAATTTATTCAAAAATATTATAACAAAATATTTGAAATATAATATAATTGATAAAATAATTTAATAAATAAATATTAATATAAGGTAATTTATTTTTTATAACATTGTTTTTAATAATTATTAAACTTTTAAACATTCCAAATAACTTATAATGAAATTGTATTTTATTAAATAAAGTTACATAGTTTTGGAAAATTTATTTTATAACCTAATTTATTTAAATTATAAGTAGTTTATTAATTATTTATAAATTTATGTGATATTACATACCACACACTGAATTTACATAGTCACATGAAGGGGATAAGAAACCATACTTTGAAATGGTGTTATTACATGAAGGGTCGATAAACCATGTACTGGAACAGAGAAATCGCATGAAGGGTCATGTGACAGACTATTGAAATTCTTTGACCACATGAGGGGTCTAAGTTACTACACATTGATATTTTCTAATTCTAGGAACGGGTCAAGTGACCACGTGATGAAATAATGGTATTGCATGAAGGGATTATCAACCATACACTGGAATGTTTTGATTAAGAAAACATGTGGTAGTTCGATAGACCATGGACATGCACAGCATTATGAGTCACTGCAAAATAGAAGAGTGAACACATGTTTTTATGAATCTACTATGATATTTAATAATCCATACAACCATACTACCATAATGAAAATATAAAAATTCACGAGTGAGATAAATTTTATTATATATACATGTAGTGTTAATTTTAGTTATATAAATCTATGATAAATATATTAGGACAATCAAATGTTAATAATTTATCATATTCTATTCACCTGAACATAAAATTTACAAGGATAAAGAGGGTTCGATTCATGCATCACATAAAAACCGTGAATGATTTTTGAGGACCATGTAACATGTGATTAGAGTAATATGATCATAAGAATAAGAATCCTAAACGTTTTAAAGTAATATGAGTATACAATTATTTTCAACTATGTGGATAAACATAATTTAAAATACCCGATCCTTTCAGGTAATTGAGATGAGATTAAATGAGTAAAAAAATTTAGGATTTATTTACTCAAATTAAAACAGAAACAACTGCTTGTAGTTGTATTCATTAACGATGAATAAATCTCCAGAGTCTTGATATAAATCTATGTGAATATAATTCTAAAATTTGTTAAAGTTAAATAAATTTTCTATGGGATTAAAATAACTATATATTCACAAGTAATATATATTACTATAGTTAATACTGATGGGAGTGTATTAGAGAATGAATTATATTATAAGAATTGTGACAATCTCATAATTTCCACAATCGAAGAGAGAAAGAGCATTTGAATCTTGGAGTACTAGAATGTGATACACCATATTATTTGAATATTTAGAAGAATCAGATCCATCTAAAACTAGTATGATGTAGTATCCAGACCAATTGGATTATTCTAATAATTGTTTTGCTGATATTGAAGGTATACATGTGCATACTAGATTCTATATTCCCATGGATGAAGGTCACTCTAATAAACAAGGAAGAAATTGTACTAGTTGATTTACACATAAGAGGAATAACATTTATCTAGTGTGTCAAACTATTTGATAAATATGATTTATAACTAGAGTGTATAACCAGTCGAGGAAGAGAATGAGGATAAGGATAATTGGGGAGTCTAACCAAAATTGACAGAAGATTTTTTGGATGGGGTTGATAATCAAGGTCAACTTGACGATCGAGTAGTAGAGAGTATATAAAATGTCTTTATGTTCCTTTCTAATCATGAATAAGATATCAATAAATCAATGTTAAGGGGAATTCCCAACATGTAAAGAAGTATTATTTTAAGTTGAACTTTTTAAATACATTATGCCACTATCTCTTATAGTTCTAATTCACATGAGGTGATATTTTGACATAATAGTGAGTGGATTTTAGAATATTAACAAGATTAAGAGACTGAGTAAAAAAGAAAATTATTATAAAATAGAAAATAGATCACTAATTCACATTCTACCCTCTCACTTTTTGTCAAAATATAGTTATTCAATTGATTGAAGAGACAAATTGACTACAATGATTTATATGAATTTTTAAGATATGGAGAATTTTAACTCCGTTAATAGATGGAGTTAAGATTTTATATTGGAAAAATTATCACATCTAGATGAATATTATGTTACCCTATCTCTTATCACTCGTCCTAAAGTGAGACTTGTTGTAATAGTTTTATTTACACACATTGTTGAAGGATTTTTAAGGAATCAATGTAACAATATGAGTTTTTATGAATTGTTGTTTTTTGAATAAATTAAATTTCTTTCAAATCTTGTGTTATACGGAACAATAATTTATGCATTTGTTACACACAACTCAAATATTAGTCTGTATTACACACGATATAGGGTTTTACAAAAATCGTGATATATTATTGATATTATTCAATCATGACAGTAATAACCTAGTAATTACAAATAGTGGTATAAAAAATTACTAATTTTTAATTATGAATTATAATGGGTTTATATTAAGAAAAATTATTTATAAAAAATTACTTAATTTTTGGATAAAGTCTTTATAGGTTTCAAAAATATAATATTATTAATTTTTTTTATGAAAAAAATTATATTAATTTACATAAATTTTTAGAAATTATATTTAATAAAATAAAATTAATTTTTAAAATAATCATATAAAAATGATCTTAGGGTGATTTTTTTAGAGTCTTCTTAAAAGATTAATTATTTCATAAATAATGAAAAATATCGAATTTTAATTAAAAAAATTCATTTCATTTAAATTATTTATAAGGTTACAATTATATATTAATTTTGGTTTTAAAGTAAAAATATTTCAATTATATATCCCGTAATCCAATTTATTTCATTCTAACCATTTTGAAATTTAATTTTTGTGTAAAAACCATATAAACTTCTGACATTTTTCTCTTTGAAAACATGTTTTCTCATCACATATGTGAGATTAATTTTAAATCAATTTTATCCACTTTCTTGAATTAAATTTGGAATAATTCATTCCATATTTTTAATAATCAGAATATATATTATCGGATCATGTCAACTTAATTTTTGACTAAAACTAATATTGTAAAAATGGAAAATGAATTACCACGGTTAAAGTGAATATGAATTTACTAGGGGTTAATCTAAAATGATAAGGGTTAAAATGAATTAAATTTTATTATAAAATATATTTTATTTCTATATTTATACCCTAAAATTTATATGTCTTGAAAATATTTAATTTTGGATCCTTTTGAAATGTGAAAAACATGGGGACACCTTTTTTTCATTAAAAAAACTATAAATGTTCCACTCACCTCACTTATAAATGGACACACCCTCTCCTCTATTATTAACACCATAAAACCAATTTTCTTCAACCAATAAAAACCCAAATGACTTAAAATTTATTATCCAATCATCCTATAATCATTATTTTGTTCATCAATCCAACCATGATATAATATTTGTGCAAACTTAAAGAGGTTTCTTGAGGAAGAGGTGACAATCTTCACCATTCATTGTTATATTAGTTCATCCTCAATATCATTAAATTATAATCCAAACATACTTTTATGATAACATTATTTAATTCCATATTATTAAATATTGTTTTGTTAAAGGAATTACCTACATCCTTCTCCACTTCTATGATTTTTTTTATGAAATCATCATTCTTATGTACGACGAACTGCTGGCTCGTATACCGATGTCATTCATTTTTTCATTACCAAATCCAACTGGATAGTTATAATGAAGGATAAAATGTTTATATACTATATTTAAGATATTATTATACTTATTGAATTATTATATTACACATACTTTCAGACTTTTTATTTTGTGATAGTACAATAACATCGATCAAGTGTATAATAGTCTACCTTCTTATGAAGCGATGTGATTCATTCACACATTAAATGAAAAGTAATAAGGATGGTTTTCAAGAAATTATATTCTATATATGACATAAAATTAAATATTTAATTTTAATATGTTATTTACCTTCATTTCATTCAACCTATTAAGAAAATGGAAACAACGTTCATGCGTACGTAGGGCCTACCATCTCCATGAACGAGGTATTTTATTTTTAATATCTAAATTTAATGGATTAATATAAATTGATATATAATGAATATATATTCAGTTAATAACATGGTTATTATTATTGTGAATATGGAACCATGCTCAATGTCATTGGAATAAAAATAACATATCAAAAGATACACTAAAAACAAAGCACCTATTGCTTGAAACGTGACATTAACATTGAATTGTTGTGAAATAAGTAGTAAAAGGTAATTATAAGAACATATATGGTTTATTATATTTGTTAATGGTTCTTTTATATATTTATAATAATATAATATTTAATATACCACATTTTCAAACATTTATGGAGGAATTCGAGATATAAGGTAAAAGATTTTTGTCTGAATTGGATTTCCTTGAGTCATATGTTATGTTATGCACCTATATTATTTTATGAGGTGTATACACAACACATTTGAAATTTAATGTCATGAATTTATTTATTCACAAGATATTTTATGTTTCAATTAATTTTACTACTTTATTAGTCCAACACTTCAATGTTACCTAAGTGGTAAAGATTTTATATTACAATCTCATCATTTATCGGGATTATTAATGATTATAAATCTAATGATGAAATATTATCATCTATTTCTTAGAAAACTCATCACATTTATTATCATATATCTATTTCATGAAAATATATTTTTTAAATTCATTTTCCTCACTATTTACTCAAGAGTTTAACATATTTTTTAAAAATAAAATAATATTTATTTATCTCTTTAGTCAAAAACCCATTTTTATTCCAAAATAATGCTCTCTTAAAATGATTTAGAAATGAATTTAACATTATTAAAATTATTTATTAAAAAAAATATTCCAATGTTTTAATTTTTAATTTTTTAAAAGGAATATTCTTGTCATTTTCCAAACAACTCATATTTTCTTTACCGAAAATGTGAAATAATCTATGTTTTAATTTGTATAACATGAACATAATATTATACCGTAATGAAAAATATTTTCTTTGAATATTCCTTTATATTTTTCCAATATTATTTTAAAAGAACTTGTTTAAAAAAAATTATGTATTTTTTTATTTAAAAAGTTATTTTAAAATAAATTTTATCTTCCTCAGGTAACATTCCAAGTTGTTTGAATTTAAAAATCATTTTATATATAAGAGAAAATACCTTTATATAATTTATTATTTTCATAGGATATGAAATTAAGATACAATTATTATTATTAATTTGATTGGTTTATGGTGAAAATATGTTTATAATATTTATTTCTCTTCCACAGGTTATAACATGATTAAATTATTATGAAACACGCTTTATTCTCCAAGGGTTATAAAATGATGAAATGATAAAATGATTTTGAAACCTACTGATTTTCCATAGGTTATTATATGCTGAAATATTTATGAATATCATTTAATTTTATGTGTTATGATATTATGGATGTTTTATGATATTGGAGAAAATATATGTTTGATTTTAATTATGTGAATAGGGGTACCTATATATCTCTCAAATTAATTTGGTAAAAATTTATATTGCATGAGATATACATGATTGGAACATAGATTAAAACCAGTTCAGCAAGGGAAATATTTTATTATGATGGTATTGGGAGTGAATCATGACTACTGTGATGGTATAGGGAGTGAACCCATTCCATAATGATACATTTTTAAATGATCCTTGAATATTATGGAAATGAATTTATATGTTTATATTTATAAAATAAATCTCTGTCTTATGAAAATGTTATGATATGATAACCCGTGTTCTATGATTCTCTTATCAATCATATCTTATAAAAATTCAATATTCATTACATGAATCAATATTATGATATTTGAAATGTATGTTAGGGGTTTTTTATATCCTATTATCATGTTATCACACCCTTATGTTCACATTGTGCTTATGTCTCTCCCTTGTTTACCCTTAATGAGAATTTGAGCTCACCCTTTCTTATATTTTCATTCCCCATGTTATAAATAAATGTTATACGTATGATATTTGTAACAAGGATTGTAATTATGATGAATTTATAGAGATATGATTTATTTTACCTAAGAACCATTTGTTTTTGTTTACATGTTTTCAAAAATACTATACCTTTACAATCCTCAGGCATGTGTTTGTCTAATGTAATAAATGTTGAAAAAAAACATGTAATATATAGGTATAATAATCCTAGGTCACTATAGTTGGTATCATAATAAATTTTTAGTTAAACTTTAGAAACTTGGATGATAAAACATTAGTGAGATCCCTAAATACATGTCTTAGGATAAGTATAAGGATGAGTCAATGTATAATAAAAGTTCTTAGACTTTTTATAAAGGATAGATTGAGTGGTTTCCAAGACATTACATCCATTTAAAGAAAAAATAATTGAATATGGATCTAGAATATATATACCTATGTGTAATATCTAAAAAATAATGCATTAATATAGACTCGATCATCACCCAATTTACTAAAATAGGACTTTCTATACACCTTTTTTGATACTCCCTAGGGAAATGATTTTCAAATGAAAAAAATTATTGCAAACCATCATAAAGGATTTAAATAATTACCATGAATTGACTTGGTAAACCTTCATTATTATAGATTAAATTGAATGTGTGATGATTTAGACAACCTACATTTAATTGTTCATTTTTATTTGGTTCCCAAATATGATTATTATATCTTACACTATGTTTTTTGTTTTTAGTCAATGGCTAGAAATAAATGAAACCTTACTAATTATGTATGTGAGGGAAAATGAAATTATTTTATTTCTAACAATCCAAAATTTATATGATATGGATTAAAAAATATCATTATAATGATCACACAACATTCACAATATATAAATCATGAATGACTTCCAAATGAATAAAAGTGGTAACAACATTCTGTTGGGTCCTTCATGAGGCTACATCCTCCTTTTTTCTTTATGTATTTAAATCTATTAGTTATTGAACACTGTATTAGAACTACTGAAATGATATTTTCCATTATATAGTGTTAGGATCATGAACAATAATTGTTGGTTGCCTATCATTTTGAAGGTGAAGTTGATCAATTGTGGTATATTATTAAGAATTCAAGGAAACATAACGAAATTGACTCTTTGTATTAGGAAAAGTTTAGAAACATACTTTTCAATAAGTTATTTTCTTTTATTCTTCATTTAAAGTTTGAAAAGGAGTTCCTTGAACTAAATAAAAAGGATAATGAATATTTTGGCACATATAATGAAAATTTTACATAACATATGAGTTGAACATATAGTATTATCATCCATCTTAAATGTAAGGTTGATTGATTATTCAGTGGATTAAAACCCATTATCTAAACGGAATTAGACATGATATAATTAAGTAGTTATAAAAATATTTCTATATGTGATATCAAAGTGTTAATGGAAGCTGGAGTTATGTATAAATCTCACAATTTTTATCAAAAGCGGAAAATGGAATTCAAATGAAAATCTAAATTCCATAGAGAGAAGAAGGCAAGCATTCTTTTATGAAGAATTTATTTTTAGAAAAATGGATTAAATTTCCTTAAGGGAACTAATAAACATTATAACTGTGTAAGAGAATTTCATCGATCAATTGACTACTGAAGTGATGGGAATAAGTTAACTAACAGTGCGAATAGAGATAAAGATACAAAAAATGCACCAAACACAGTTCAATTTTTCAAATCCAATTAGTATAGGAACCATGATAACTAGTTCCCAAATCCAAAGACTAAAGATGATGATCGACATTAACAACCTATTAATCATAGGAACCAAGGAAAACCTCATGCCATATTTTTTTTTGAAATGGGGTGCGATAATGTTGTGGTCAAAGGTACACTAATCATCCACTCTATAACTACTAATATCTTCTTTTAATTTGGATCTACACAATCATTCATATATAAAGATCTTGATAAGGGTATCAATATGACACCAAAAAAATTAGATATAGAATAATAAGTGAAAATACCTAATGGTATGAGGATCACTTCTCAGGTGTATTATTCCTCTCAAGTTGAAATAAGTGGTAATGTGTGCCATATAAATATTCCCATTCTTTCTATGGTTGAATTTTATGAATTATTTTTCATTGATTGTCTTTATCTACATAAATTCCACATCAATTGTTGAAGAAGGTAAGTCACTTTTGATATTCCAAACTAACCTATGACCATCTATCATTGCGATGATAAATATAAATTCTGATAGAAATAAAATCTATTTTATATGTTTTGAATTCTATTAAATATAGGCATGTTTCCCAAATGTTTGTAGAGAAACTCAAAATCAATGATATTTCTTTTGTGAGGGTGTTTTTATTTCTTTCTAGAATATTTTCACAGACTTCCAAAAAATGGGAATTTAAGTTATTAATAGAAATCATACATGGTTCCACACCAATTTTAATGAATCCCTGCAGAATGTACCTAATTGAGATGAATGAATTAAGAATAAAACTCCACAAGATCCTTGAAATGGTATTCATTCGATCAAGTGTGCAACCTTGTGGTGAACCTGTTCTTTTGTTAAAAATAAATATGGGTAGATGGTAATATGAATTGATTACAGAGTGTTGAAAAATATCATGATCAACAAAATTTATCCTTTGCCATATATTTATAAACTATTTTATCAACTTCAATGAGTACAATGATTTTCTAAATTTGACCTTCATTCCGGATATCATCACTTTTACAAGATTGAACTTCAATCTAGATTTCATCAATTTTAGTTCAAGAAGAAAGATATACTGAAAACAACATTCCATAAAAGGTATAGACACTAAAAATATATAGTGATTCTATTTGTTATTACTAATTCCCTTTCTATTTTTTTGGATTTAATAAATAGAGTCTTTAGATATTATATTGATAAATTTATGGTATTAATTATATATTTTATTCTTTTATATTCAAAGATAAAGGAAGGGAATGAATATAACTTTGGAATTATGCTAAATATCCTATAGAAGAATAAACTATATGATTAATTTACAAAATGTAAATTTTAGCTGCAAAAAGTTTCATTTTTAGGTCATATAATATCGAGAGAGGTTATATCGATTGATTTATTAATGATGGAGGCAATTGAATGTTGGCTCAGACCAACCATGGTGACTAAGATCTATAGTTTTCTTGGTTTATTTGGAATGTATTGACAGTTTGGGGAGAATATCTAGTGACTATCTATTCCATTAATCATGTTAACTCAAAACGGGTCTAGGTTCTTCTAGAAAGATTATTATGAAAAAACATTTCAGGGAACTAAAGTGAAGATTGGTTATCACACCTATGATTACATTTCCCTATAATAGAGGAGAATTTTTTATATATTGTAATGCATCGAAGAAGGTATTAGGATGTGTTATCATGCAAAATTAAATTATAATAGACAATTCCTCATGAAAATAAAGGATTCATGAGAAAATTCACCCAACCAATGATTTGGAGTAATATATGGTGTTTTTTTATTAATGATATGATGTAATAATCATTATCGAAAATAATTGTTATATATATATTGATCATGATTGTAAAAATTAAATATTCATACATAATTAGTTGAATATATTCTAGAGAATACTGTTACATATGAATAAATATTATTACTGCTCAATACATTACCACCCAAGGAAATTTTAAAAAGTGTCCAATGTGTTGAGTCAAAAGGATCTTGTTAGATAATCCATGATGATGATAACAAAAGATAAAATATTTTGGGATTTTCAATGTATTAATATAGAAATCTTTAATTAAAGGGAGAAATATTATTTTCTTCAATTGAATGTTCAACTATATATACACGTGAAGATTAAAGAGGAAAAAATAAATATGTTAAACTATAAAACAATTTTATACACATTCTTGAGTTTCATGTTGACTATGATGGTGTTATAAGGCTTAGGAATGGTACATGTGTTCCATCCATACCATGTTTTAAGATATAGCTTTTTGAAGAAGGTGATAGTTTATAATTATATATTCATCTTAGAATTATGAAGATCTAGTGAGATTTAAAAGAATACTTTAAATGGGATATAATGAAATGAGATATCATAGAGTTAGTATCTCGAAACTTTTTATGTCAATATTTCAAGGTTGAGAGACAAAATTACTAGGGTATAAGGACCCCACCATAAACATTACATATTCTAGTGATTTAATACCAGAATTCATATATTTACATTTATGAGAATATTTTTGGTTTATAATCTTTGATAATTTGGAATAAATCATATGTGGTAAATCCATAAATTATAAGTGAACAATTGTGCTCATTATTCATCTCTTCCATAAAAACATTCTCAAGAAACATGGTTTTATTTCATGACGATTTTATAAAATTGTCCTTTTGATATCATCTTTTTCTCTATTCTACCTTATATATTATGATGAACATTTTAAGACATGTGATGAACACGAACTATCAATTAGGGGAAACAAAAGACAAGAAAATATTCATCTAGTGAAAACTCATGGAAACCTTTTTCTTAAATTACATACCTTTTTACCCCAAAAATGTAATCATCATTTAAAAAAATATCATTATATTACCCTTTTGATATCATTATATTTTAAAAAAATCTTTAGAAATCATGTAAAATACAATAAGGTGACATGGGAAATAAATTGTTCATATCAATATTAAAAATGGAGTAACCAATATAGTCAATATCCAACTCCGGAGTACCTAATGCAATGGAGGATATAATGTGACCACTCGTCCATGGTTTATCATAGAAACACTCGTCATTAATGTATGATATAACCAACGATGATTGGATTATCATATAACCATCCATAATTGGTTAATCATGTAACCACATATTATTATAGTCAATTATCAAGAACCATAACATAAACATATATCATAAAATATTTCATCATAAAAACTCTTTTTAAAGAAAATTAAATTTTCATTTTGAAATCAATCATTTTGAAAAAGTATGAACATACAATGGAAATTTTTTTCTTGAAATAAACTATATAAACATGTAAAGAAATATTTTAAATTTTTAAGTGAAATTAAGTTTTAAAATGCTATTAATTTAAAATATATAATCAATCATTCTTTTTGAAAAAGGAACGCCAAAATATAAATTTTAAAAGAAAGTACCTTACAAATATGATATCATTGAAGTGTACATTAATAAAATGAATCAATTATGTGTATTCACAAAATATACACATAATTTGTTTTAAATACTACACAATATATTTAAAATTAATTTCAAACATGATCCTAGAAATAGATAATTAAGAAGTATATGTTTAACCCAATGAATGGAAATTGGGTTAGGAATTACCTTACACTTTGTAATAATTTGAATTGTATGCTCCAGAAAAGTAATAATTATAAAGTTAAAAATTTAATTATAGTAATATAATAAGATTAATGATACTATATATCAAATGGTAGTATATACACCATAAAAAAATTAGTAGTGAATATGGCATATATCTCACATATATAAAAAGTGAGATGAGAAACCTTTACCTCATGCTTCCTTTTAATGGTGTGTACATTAGCCTCATGTATAATGGTTTGAATAATTTTATTAATTATTTTATAAAATATAATCACATTTATAATAAATTAAATGATACTTGAATAACATTTTATCTCTTAATTGCTAATAATATTTTATTAATTTTATTTTTTGGGTGCGTTCATTTCATTGTTTAATGATCTTCTCATTTGTGTATAATTATAGTTTTTCTTTTAAAATGGAAATAAAAATCTTCCAGTTAAATTAAATGTTATTAATTAACTTTGATATGTGTTAATGGTCCCACATATCATTTTTATTTTTGACAAGTGGAAGAATAATTTGATAAAATATTATTGATAAATGTTTATTTTATTTTGAAAGTTTTTACGACCATCATGAACTAGTTTTATTTTATTTAATATTACATATAAATTTTATTTCTAGATAATGAAATAGGATATAATATTTTTTTTAAATTTTATTTATCCATAATAATTCTTTTATGACAAGCCTTGAGGGCAGTAATGTAAAATGACCAGTCATTTTCCATAAAGATGGTTAACCACCATAATTTGGACAGTGGTTTTGTATCATTTAATAAGATGAGGTAATAAAAGATATAGATATAATATATTCCATTAGATATATAGAATTACAATATAAACATGTTACTGTATATATTATTTTTTGATGGATGAATGGGGTGGGAAGAAATTATAAGAAGAAAATAAAAAAAGAGACATGGTTTGGGAGAATTTCTTATTGAATAATACCTCCTTTATGATCTTTAAATTCCAAATAAAATCCATTAAAATTTTCATTTTTTAGGCATTTTATGCATTTATGTTTTTTACTTTAACTCATTTCATTATTTTACTTATATCACAGTAAATGTTTCTTTGTTACCATAATAACTTTATTTATGCATTAAAATTAAAATGACCTTACTAACTAATTTTTACCTTATAAATAAAAATATAGAATAAATTTTACCAAAATAAATTCATGTAATTGTAAAAATGATATTTCAAATTAATATCAAAGATGAAATAGGAAAGATTATTTTTAATGGGAAAAAGTTCAAATTTTTACAATGTTTTTAAAACTAATGTAAATATAAAATTGATGAAAATGATATAAATTGAATTAATATATCTATAATTGATCTAATTTTAATTTAATATCAATTATGAATATAATTTATTCATATAAATTATTTAGATGAAAAGTCAGTTTTCAATTAAATTCATTATTTTTCACTCTTTATCAAAAGAAAACAACTTCTTGAAATATACCAAAAATTTACCCTAAGAAAATTTTGAAATTATTATATAATAAATCAGGTTTAGTTTTTTAAATAAAATTTATAATAGTTTCAAAATTTAGTTTTAATTAAACGACGCTATTAAAAGGCCGTAATAATGTATATAAAAAAGTACAACTTTTATACATAAAATTGGGTTCGGTCTTATCTAATGGCTATAAAAAATATTATATGAATTTAGAAAAATAGTGGATTGAATATATAATATTTAAATTTAAATAATATATTTCACTAATTAATTTAATTTATTACCAATAAAATCCTTTGGTGCATACAAATAGTTTTTTATAAACACATTAACTTTGTGTTCAATTAGTTTTTAATTACATTTATAATAAAGTTGTAACCAACGAATTCAATCATATTTTTTCATAATTTTTTATTACTATTTATAACCACCAATTTAATTACTAGGATATAATTATTACATTTAAATAATTATACTCAGTCATTTGTTTAGGCTTAATATAGAGTATCTTGTATGATATTGAACATTGTGTATCATTTTAAAATATCTGGATATTACATTATCCCCCTTAAATGAATTTCTTCTATAAAATATGAACTCAAGATAAAAAAACATTGGTTATGAATTTTTATAATACATTTTCTTGAATCCCATATTGTAAAAAAGAAAAATATAATTTTTTCTTAAAGTGATAAAAATAAAAATTAAAAGGTCACCACAAAACTATGAATCTGATTAGTGGAATGTGAAAATGTTGAGATATAATAGAATTATGACTATTATGTTATGATAGGGCGTGGTATAAAACATGATCATTATAATGTTAACTATCACAAAATCATAATTCTTTGATATTTTAAAAGTCCATTGATTTTTCGGCATGAAAACTGAACAAAAAATGTTTTTTTGTTTCAAAATAACTTCCATAAAATTGAGTAATTATTTTACTACCTAGAATAATAATTTAATTAATCATAAAAACATTTAATATATATTTTTATCATTTATCCATTTTTTACCACATACTCATCTTCTCACCAAAAAATGATTATTTATGTTGAATTTCTATACAAAATTCATCAAAATAATCTTTTACTAACCACACAATTTAAAAAAGTATAAACATCTATTCCCCATGTATTTCAGCATTAAATAAAATGAGAATGGTTAGTAAAAGATAATATATTTAAAAAAATGAGTAAACCTTCGTACTTATAAAATATACATTAATCTCTAAAATTCAACAGTTATGCACAAATTTCAACATATTTTATTTGAAACATTACTGTAATCAAAATAGCTAATAATATTGAAGACTAAAAATGATACCCAAAAATAATAATTATTTTATCACAAAGTCTTCTAAGATAAATTTAACATTATTTTAAAATAACATCAACCAATTATAAAGTCTCATACCAAAATGTAATTTCCCTAGTTACATACTCATTTCCACAATAATCTAATCACTATTAACAATATACGCTTCGAAATGATAATTCATATTTTAGTTCTCAAATAAAACCCTACACTATTATGTTTACCTTAATCATATAATGTTCCAAAAATTGTTAACATCTTTTGATATTACATCAATAACTTAATCTCTAAATAATTTTAACCAATCTATTGGTTATAGGATAAAACACATGATTCCAAAATTTAATTTTTTTGACCAATTATTTTACCTAAAAATAAAAATGATCATAATAACTAATACATAACATAGGCCATTGGTGGGTGATGCACCATTGTAACCCTTATGTTGTGGGTTCAATTAATGTGGCCTTGCCAAACATGAAAGGTTTCCACCCATCATCCAAGTATTCCTTTTTTTAAAAATAGTTTCAATTTATTCATTATAAGATTCCCTAAATGAGATAATAATCCCATAAAAATTATGGTAAATATTCAACACTAAATAAATGTTTTATCTTAAAATTTTAACTCATACCATCTATTTTTCATCCTGAAAACTATGAAACCATAATTAATTCAAAATCATTAAACTTATAAACACCAACGATTATCCATAAATTTAAATAATGTTAACAATATGAAATGATATTGATTTCTCAATTAACGTTTTCACATGATAAAACTAATGGTTATATATAAATAAATATCAATAAAAATCTCCCAAATTACTCCCATCATCAAAAGAGTAATAATACATTTAAACAATTCATCATCTTTAAATCTACCATAACCCTCGAATCCCTTATATATAGTAATCTTAATTATTCAAGATCATTCAAAATCCATTAAACATGATTTTCCATATTATTTTTTAACACTTTATTCCTATAAACAAAAATATTAATCATTTCTTAAAATTAATGAATGTAAAAACATGAGAAATGAAATAATGTACACCATTCATATGTAATTTTTATTTTTCTCATGACGATCTTTTATGAAATTCGGTATTGCTAAATATATATCATTATGGTCATGCGGATCCCATTAATGAGCTATCTTCCTAGGAAATCAGTTTTTGTAATAGACATACATCTCAAGTTTTAATCATTCAATTGGTAACTCGAGAATAACTTCTTCCCCATCATGTACTAAACAACACTCTTTCTCTTTTCCTTCACAGTTAATTGATTTATGTCATCCTTTACCACATAAAAATAACTTGCCATCCTTTTTAACACATATTACTATGTTTTTCTTTCTACATTATTAACACATAGGTAGATGAATATATTTAATTTTTTGATCATTTTCACATAAAAATCCACATGAATTCATTTTTCACATATTTATGCATTCATAAATTGTCCAAGGTTAACGTGGTAAATCAGTAATCATCAATGATGGTTTAGAACATCCATAAGATTTCTCATTATATATCCCATTTTATTTAGTTTGTCATTCACACAAGCACTAACTTTCTCATCATATGTGTTGATACTTTAGTTCCTGATGGATCTATCCATTTAAAAAAACCATAAAAATTAATTGTAAGCATATCAATAAAATATAAATAAACTATATTATGAGGATGATAACCATTAATATATCCTTAGTCATGTCATATTAAACAAATTTAATCAAAATTAACTATGAATATCTATACCGTGATTAAAATGTGGTTATATATGACTTTTTAATTTTTATTAAATAAAATTCAATCCTCTAAAGTTATATAAACCATGCTCAGATACCAAATTGAAGGACCCAACCATAAACATTAATAATTATAGTGATTTTGTATTATAATTCACATTATTAAATTTATAATGATATTTTTAGTTTAGTTTTTTTGAGAATGGTGACAAAATCTAATATAGTCAAACCTATAAATTACAAGTGGACACTTATACCTTGTGTCAATTACTTCTATAAAATAAAATTCTTAATATAAAAACATGGTTTCATTTTATGATCAATCGTCACAATTTTCCATTTATTCTCATACTTATATCTATTCTACCATAAATATTTTTAAAAAAATTGAAAACATGGGATGTGTATAAAATATTCTTAAGGGACAATAAAAGAAATTGAAATTGTTAGTCTGGTGAAATCCCTAAAATATATTTTCTTAAAAACATACATTTTCCCCAAAAAAAGAATAATATTTTGAAAAAAAATTAATATATTATCTTTTGAAAATAATTTTTTTTTCAAGAAAACTCATTAGAAAAAATATAAAATACAATTAGGTGACTTGGGACATCAATTTCAATATCACACTTATAAGTAGAGTTACTAATATAGTCAAACTCCAATTCCAAAGTACCCAGTGCATTGAAGGTTGTAATGTAACCACCTATTATTGGTTTATCATATAATCCCATACCATTGATTTATCACATAAATACTAGTCATTAGTTTATATTGTAACCACCCATCATTATAAACCATTACCAATAACCATAACATGAACATTAATCATTAAACAATACAACAACAAAAACACTATTTGAAGAAAATAAAATTTTCATTTTGAAATTAATAACTTTGAAAGACTGAAAACATACAATAGAAAAAAATTCATTTGAAACTAACCATATAAAATTTTAAATAAGTTTTCAAAATATTAAAGTGACATGAAATCACCAAATTCCATTCCTTCAATATATATAAAGAAGCATTCCTTTTGAAAAAGAAGCATTATAATATGATTTCTAAAAGAATGTCCCTTATAAATATATTATTGTTGAAGAGAGAATCAATAAAATAAATAGATTAAGTGTATTAAATTTAAATAATCATAAAAAATGTGTAAATACAACATAATATATTAAAATGTCATTTCAATCATTATCATAGCAATAAATAATTAAGAAGTATAATTTTAACCTAAAGAAATGAAATTGGGTTAAAAATACCCTTACACATTATAATCAATCGAATCATATGAAACATAAAAGTAATAATTATGAAATGAAACATTGAATAACATAAATATTACAAAACTCCTGATATTATATATAAAAAGTAATTATATACACCACAAAAAAATATTGTTAAGTTATTCAAACATCTCACAGATGTAAAGAGTGAAATGAGAAATCCTTACCTCGCGTTTCCCTTTAGTGGTGCGTAATTTAAACGCATCTATAATGGTATAAATAATGTTAAAAAATCATTTTATAACTATAAAAATATTTATAATTCCTTATATAATAATTTTATAATATATTAGCACCCATTTATTAATAACATTTCACTATTTTCATTGTTTTAGGTTCGTTTGGTTCATTGTTTATTGATCAGTTATATTATTTATAATTATTGATTTTATTGTAAAATGGAAATAAAACTCTTAAATAGAAATTAAGTGGTATTAATTAAATTAAAAAATTTAAATTTCTCCACATTTCATTTTTATTTACAACATGAGAATGATTTATTTGATAAAATGTTAATGATAACTATTTATTTTATTTTGGCGGGTTTCTCGACCATCCCAAACTAGTTTTAATTTATTTAATATTATATATATATATATATATATATTAGTTACAGAACCTGAAATAGAATATAAAATTACATTCAGTGTATGATTTAACCAGGATACTACTTTTATTACCATCCTTGGTGGTAATTGAAAAAAAATCATTATTCATGGCGATGATTAACCTCCATAATTTCGGCAATTGTTCCCTTTATTTGTATAAGAATATGTAATAAAAGAGATGAATAAAATATATTAAATTAGAAATATTAAATTATAATATATATATATATGATAATGGAGTTATTATGACTTTAAAAATGAATGAGGTTGGTATAAATTAGAAGAATAAAATAATATAAGATAGGTGGTTTGATAAAATTACCTTTTGAATATCACATTCATTATGGATCCATTAAAAATCATGTACTTGATATTTTGGTGAGAAAATAAGCACATGGACATGAGTTGAGTGTGGGTGATATGGTTTATAAGATATTTAATTATCGTCAAGTATTTTGAGGAAAAATGGGTTGGTGAGGTGTGGTATTTAAACTTGAGGAGGGGTGGTTTAATGTGATTAAATAATGATTATTTTATATTTAAATCCAACCATATTGGGTTGGAATTAATTCAAATGTTTTTTTTGATAATTATTACTTTTTAAATATTTTTAATCTATAAATTTACTTTAAACACCTACTAAATATGGCATGTTTTCAGTATTTTAACAATTAACTTTTAACATTAACTTGTTTTATTATTTTACCTATACTGCGATAAATATTTCATTATTACCAGAGTAATATTTTTAAGCCTAAAAAATTAAAATGTTATTACATAACAATTTAGAACTTATTATTAAAAATATTAATACAACCTTAAATTTTATTATTCAAGTAATTGTGAAAATTATTTTTATAATTAATCCCATAGACGCAATGTAGAAATGGGGTTTTAAAGAGAAAAAATTAAAATGTATACAATATTTTTATATATAATTTCAATACCAAGTTAATTAAAATGATATAAATTTTATTAATATATGTGTAATTTATATAATTTTACTTAAAAAAATTCAATATATTATTTAACTGTATAAAATATTTATATGAAATGGAACGTTTCAATTAAAATTAATATTATTCACTATTCATAAAAAAATTAATTTCTTATTAAAATACCAAAAAATAACACTAATATAATTTTTTATTTTTTATTTTAGAAATGTTTTTTATTTTTTCATTTAAAATTTATAATATTTTCAAAATTAATTTTAAAATAAGTGCAACGTTCAAAGGTGGAAAAACCACTTTTGTAAAAAATACATATTTTTATAGGTAAAATTGGATTTGTTCTTATATTATGAATATAAAATTTATTAGTTTCATGTAAATTTTTTTATTGAATATAAAAAATATATATTTCCTTAATATAATTCATTAATAAAATTAATTTAATATGATAAAACAACTTTAGAACATAAAAATAGTTATTTATAAAAAATATACTTTATATTCCATTTTTATTTACATTTTGAATAATTTTATAACCAATGAATTTATCCAAATATTTTCATAAGTTATTTAATACTATTCATAACCATCAATTTAATGGATAAGATATAATTGTCACATTTAAATAGTAATACTTATTCATTTATTTAAGCTCAATGTGGATATATTGTATGATATTATACAGAATGTTTTATTTTAAAATCTTAGGATGTTACAAAGAGGATGTCACACCCATTACCCATACTAGAATGTAAATGAGAAAATTCACCATGGATTTTGTTTTTGGACTCAACCAAAAATCTGGAATTTATAATGATTTATGGGTTATAGTCTCTCTCCTTATAAAGACAACACAATTTGTCCCTATTAGAGAACAATTATCTCTAGATTACCATTCCATAATATACATTAATAATGTTGTGTTGTTGAACAGAGTACCACATTACATTATGTATTATTAATATACAAGGTTTCTCCCAAAGTATTGGCAATGTATTTAATAAGGTAATGACATAGTGTTGAATTTTAGTACTTCTTATCTTCCTCATACAGATGCTCATTCTTAGAGAAAAATTCAATTCCTGGAGGATATGTTGAGATATTATTCCTTGGACATAAAATATGGTTAATATTTTTACCATACATTATTTTATTTTTCATCCAACCATAGATTTCACTCAATAATTCATATGGACCCCTTTGAATGTATCTGTGGAATGAAATGTATAACTCTAATGGGATTAAATGAAGTTGGACAAATAAATCTATTGAGATATGAGCTAGTTGAAGAAATGGTAGAAAATGTTAGAGCCATTCAGTAACACATCGTGGATACTTAGAGTTTGTAGAAAATATATGATGAAAATTACTATTATGATCTAGAATTTTAAATTGGTGATAAAGTGTTTCTATGAATTTTTCCATGGTATATGTTTATGATATTCATTGAGAAACATAAACTAAGACCTAGGTATATCAGAATATTTGAAATTATTAATCATATTAATATAGTAGCTTATTAGTTGGTCTTTCGACCAAACCTCTCTCAAGTCCATGATGTGTTCTATGTATCTCTTTTGAGGAATTACATACATTACCCTTCACATGTACTAAACACTTAGGTCATACCAATGTAGACAGATATTTCTTATTAGGAACAATCGATAGAGATACTAGATAATATAGAATATGTTATACAAATTAAGATCACCCAGATCGATAATGTTTTTCGACGAAACCACCAATTTGAGGAATCTATATGGTAGCCTGAGGAAATAATGAGGCATATGTATCCTTATTTCTTTATATATGATTAAATAATTTAGAGGTAGAAATTAATTTTACAGTGGGTAGAATATAACACCACAAGTTATTATGTATTATTTTTTTAATTTATTTGAATAAATTAAATTTCGTTGATACCTTATATTAAACAGAACATCGAGGTGATCTTGTGTTCCATGTAATAATGAGTTTATAGTGCATTACACACGACACATAGTTTTAAAAAACCACAATATATTATTTATAGTACTCAAATGAAAAAATTACAAACATTGTGATAAAAATATCATTATGAATAACAATAACATATTTTTAATTATTAATTATAATATTTTTATATAATGAAAAAATATAAAAAAAATTACATAATTTTTCAAAGAAAGTAATTATATGTTTAAAAAATACAATTTCTCAAAGAAAATAATTTTTCATGAAAAATAATAGGATTTACTTTTGAAACATTTAAAAAAATTATTTGATAAAATAAACACCATTTATTGAAATCAGAATATCAAAATTATCTATGGATTAATTTTTGATAATTTTATGAAAAAAATAATATTTGATGAATAGTAAACAACCTTTAAATTTAATTTTTTTTAAGATAAAATTATAATTTAATTTTGTTTTGAAGTAAAATTAGTTAAATTATATATCTATTAATCCAATATAGGACATTTGAATCATTTTATATTGAATTTTGATACTAAAACCTTATATACTTTTGACCTTTTTCTGTTTGAAAACTCATTTTCTCGTCACTTATATTTGATTAATTTTAAATTAATTGTTTCCACATATTTAAATTTAATTTAGAAAAATATATTTCATATTTGGAATAAGATCAATTTATTCTATATAATAATTTTAAATTATTTTTTACCAATATAAAAAGTGAAAATGGTAAAATTAACATAACATGATTAAGAGAAAAATGGGTTTACTATGGGTTAAATTAAAATGATAAATGTTTAAATGACCTAATAAATTATAAAAAGTTAATTTTATGTACATATTTGAACAATATAATGTCTAAGTATTGATAATACTTTATTTTGGATCCATTTTCATGATAAAAACGTGGGTACACTTTTTCCATTAAAACAATTATGTGTATTCAACTCACCTCCCTTATAAAAGGCCACCCCTATCTTCTTTTCCTAACACTTTAAAACACTTTTATCTCAACCAAGAACTACCCAAATCACTTACCAATTTCCATCATCTCATATTTTGTGATTTATTTTTTTCATAAATCAAACCTTGTATGGGTTTTTGTGAAAACCCAAGGAGGATACCTGAGGAAGAGGTAACCTTCTTCATCGAAATTTTTTATTTCTTCTAACACATAATAAAAATTATTCTTAAATAATGGTGAAATAATAAAATAAGTATATTACATATACTAATTTTTTTATGTTAAGTACATGACCTATAACCATCTATATTTCCATCAAATGGGTTATAAATTCACCATTCTTTTTTGTGGTAGACTTCCGCTTGATGAATATATGTCATACATTTTTCCATTAACACCTCTAAAAAATGGTTATAATCATGGATTAAATGTTTATATATTGTATTTATTATATTATTATACAAATTTAATTATTATATCACATATTCATTCATACTTTATCTTATGTATAAGTATGATAAAATAACTCACGTGTACGATGAACTACCACCCTATTAAGCAATGTGATTCATTACCACATTACATGGTAGGTAATAAAGATTGGTTTAATGAAAATATGTGATATATATGTAATAAAAAATATTCTTCAATTTTAATATATTATCTACATTTTTTAATTCAATTTTTTGATAAAATAGAAACGAAGTTCATGCATACATACGACATACCATCTTCATGAATGATGTATTTTTGTATTTATTTGTAAATTTTATGGATAAATAAAAATAAATATTTACTCAATATATACAATATTTATATCATTGTTATTATTCATGATATTATTTAACCATTATCAAAGTAAGATGACTAGAAATAACAAATCAAAAAATACATGAAAAACAATGCAATCATTGAAAAAAACGTGACTTTCACTTTGAATTGTTACGAAAATTGGAATAAAGGGTAACAAGAAAGTCATATGTGGGTTGATATATATTATTATGGTTCTGAAAAAATTTTATAATAAACTTATAATTATTATACATTAGTTTTTACTATGTATAAAATAAAATTGATACTTAAAAAAAGAGATTGTTATCTCAATTTTCATTCCTTGAGGCATATGTTATTTTATCCACTTATCATTATTTATGAAGTGTATACTCATCCCCTTTGATATATAATATAATGAATTTTTTTTCTCATGATATTTTATGTTTCATTTAATTTTATTACTTCATGATTCTTACAATTAAAAGTTATCAAAGTGGTTAAGATATTAAATTACAATCTCATCATTTATAAAGTTTGATTATGATTATGTTTCCGATGATGAAATATTATGATTTATTTCACATGAAAATATATAAGTTCATTACCCTCTATTTGTTTAATTAGAATATATATTTTCCCTTGATTTTTATCTCTTTATTTACTCAATTCTTCAATGATTTTTTTAATAAAGATCCATCTTCATTTATCTATTAGAAAAAAAAAAATTTTCTTCCAAAAACATGTTCTATAAAAATGTTTTCAAATTTTTTAAAATTCTTAAAATTATTAATTAAATAAAGGTTACTCTGGTTTTATGTTTTAAAAATTGTTTTTAAATGAATCATCATGTCGTTTTCTAAACAATTCCCACTTGGATATTTCCAAAAATTTAAAAGGAATATTTATTTTATCTTGTAAAGAATAAATAATATTTAATTAAATCATGGGAATTGTTTTCCTTAAAGATTCCATTTTGTGTTTTCAATTTTATTTTCAATGAAAATTATTTAAAAAATATGTTATGAATTTTCAGTTTTAGTAACTCAATTTCTATGAAAATTTTTCATCTTTAAGAAATGTTTGATGTGATTTATTTTTAAAAATAATTATGCATATTAGATAACATCTATTCATGTAATTTATTGTTTTACAAGGATATGAAGAAAGGATACCATTATTAGTCTTTATTTGAATGTTTTTTGATTAAATTATGTTTAAAAAACATATTTAACATTCATGGGTAATGCCATGATTAAATCTTTATGAAACCCTTTTCATTATCTATGAGTTAAAAAATGATGAAGTGATAAAATGATTGTGAAACCTGTCTCTTTTCCACATATTATGATATAATGAAAGGTTCAAAAATCCCAATTCATTTAATATTTTATAATATAAACAAATTTTTATTATCTTGTGGCAAACATTCTCATAATTATATTTTTGTGATGGATGAAACCTATATCTCCCTTAAATGCATTAGGTAAATATTTATATCTCCTGATATTGATAGGTCTAGAATAGAGAGTGGGCTCAGTTTATTATTGGTATTTATCTAGGAGGATAGTATTGGGTGTGAATCCTGACTAATATTATTTTTTGGGGAGTGAATCCATTCCCCTACGATAGCCTTATCCATAATCCTTGTCTACTATGGAAATGATTTTCGATTCTTATGTGTATTCTATAAATTTATATAAATAATAATGTCATGCTCTTATGGATCATGATATTTGATTCCCTTGTTATTCATGAATTATGAAATCCCCATATTTATTCTATAACTCAATATTAGGATCATTTTATATGTATATTATGGTTTACAAATGGTATAATCATGTTCTCATACCCCTTTGTTTATGTTATCATTATATGTATCCATTATTTACCCTTAATGAGAATCTAATCTCTCCATTTCTTATGTTTTTTCCCTATGTAATGAATATTTTTTATATTTATGACATGTGTATGAAGTGTTATAGTTCTAAATAATATAGTGGGATACCATTTAGTATACTTATGATCTTGTTGTATTTGTTTCAAATTTTCAAAGGAACTAAAACATAATGATCCTCATGGGTGTATTTTTGTAATGTCATAATTATTCATAAAAATGATTTAATATAAATGTATGGGAAGCCTATGTCATAACACTGAAGATTATAATAGATATATGGAGTTATATGGTAAATATAAAAAATTAATCTTGATGTCTTTATCAAATATTGTTGACACAAAGTTGATGTGTTTCTTAACAACTAAGGAGATCTGGAAAAAATTGGGAAGTAGCTATGATATAAAATTCATTATCAATGAAAAAAAACCATAAGATTTGTGGAGTTATTTTGATTAAATAATGCTGTTTAAGGGTGAGAACATTAATGACTACATTATAATGGCTCAATGATATTATATGTAATGTTCAGGGTTTTGAAGATATGCTTAAAAAATTCCTTCATTTTTAAAAAGATGATGACTAATATTTCAAATCATTTTGATTCAAATTTTTTTCCCATTAAGTAATATATCATTTTTTCATGATTAATCACATAATATACTCATATTTAATGATATGATAAAAATGATAACTTTTAATAAAAATGAAAATGTTGAAATTGTATTTTAAACAACGAGAAAAGTAAAAATTAACAAAGAAGAAGTTATTTAATCTAGTGGTTCTAATGATGAAGAACATAAATACGAACATAATGATATTTTATCTTATATTTTAAAATTATTTAAAATGATACATTGTAAGGGAAAGTTTAAAAACCAATTAGATTTTATAGTTTTTATAGCTATGGCCATTTTTTTAAAAATTATCCTTTTAAGAAGGAAGATGAATTAGATTATGATGAGGATGAAAGACTTGAAAAATAGAAATAGGGTAATCATAGGAATAATAAGAAGAAATTAAAAGTAATAATTTTTAGTTTATAAGAAAGAAAAAATAAATATTCCTCATATTTTTTTTATAAAATGACAAAGTTAATGTCCTTACTAATGTTGGGAAATAAAATAATTCATCATGAAGTGATGATGAAGGATCATAAAGGGTATAACATGAATGTGAACTGAAATATAAATTATAAATATATATAGGATAGATACAATATCTCAATAAAGAAACTAAGATGATAGATTACATAGAAAAAGGTGTCTATGGAGAAGGAAGAGTATATAATGACGAATTCAACATACATTGATGAGATCAAGAATCACAATGATAGAGAAATTAAACATGAAAACAATACCATAGATCTCATGTAATAGATAGATACAAAAGATAAAGAACTAGAAGAGATAGAATCAATATATCCCATAGTAAATCATGATTTTAACACATCTAGATAATATTCTTTGAAGGATACATAAGTAAATAGATAATATTCTCATAAAAACTTGTAAAAGAGTTCATGTGATCAAGGTAAATCTATAGTTAACCGATTTCAAAAAATACATGTTCTATATAATACATACAATATAGAAAACAAATATAAGTATGACATGGACATGGATATTGAGATAAAATAATCTACATCACTAAAAGGAATTAATATTTCATGTAGTCCACATCACCATATGTAATGCTAAGGCTACTTTTCAACAGGATAACAACAACACACATGTCGAAAGAATAATTTTTTCTATAGATCAATGTTTTACATTTTCTCTATTATTTTGGTAAGAATAGAAAAGAAGAATATCTATTTTAGTTTGATATATGATTACTAGGAAAGAGGAAAGAAAAAATGTGGTGTTTTCGTAATAATATGAGGAAAAAAGGAAAAGGAGATAAATTATGAGCAAATTGGTACCACAACTACATAGAAAAAAATGAGTTTATTATTTAAGAAGAATTTTATAAAAGTTTTAGTTTTTAACTCCATAAGGCTAAGATATAAATGAATAAATTAGAATGATTGGTTCTGTACAAAATTAATACAAATACATTTAAAAATATAATGAGTGGTAAGTCATTTGATGATTTTGAGAACACTAATAATATTAAGAAATAGAGTCTAATTGATTGGATAAATCATCTAATATTTTATAATCAATTAGGGGAATCAAAGAAACATTCCATAGATAGAGGAAATATAATAGATTTATTATATGAGGTGAAAATGATGATAATTTATGAAAAACTAGAAACATAAAGATCCAAAAGAATGGGGTGGAAATTGTTTTTACACGCAAAGAGGAAATACAGTGTAATAAAGAAGACCATCAAAATGATGATAATTAAAATAGAAATAAGAATCTAAAAAAATATTTTAATACAATGATTGGACAAAAACAATAGCCTAGTTTGTGATGAATCTCTCATTCTAAATATTTTTTTTGAGACACAGATAATTCCCGCCTTATTCCCTTTTATTTTACTTTATTGATCTATCTTATAGAGGATTGAAGAAGATGATTGAGTTTTGTACAATTGTAAAAATGGAAAGATTGTAATTCATAGATTATAGTAACTAATATGAATTAAATAAGATGAGTGCATACCTTTAGGAGATAATTATTTAAAATAATATATCATTACGTTGAATTCCAATGATTCTCGTAATTCTAGATAAATTTCAAAACATGAGTAATGGCGTATTAAATCTAAGCTACAAATAGTTTTTAGATTATCCATCATGATTATTAACAGGGGGGTTATTGATTAATCTTATAAGAAAAATGGGGTGTTATATAACATGAAATGAAACATTATGATTTTTTTGTTGAATAATTCATGATTATATGTTTTTTTATAAATGTATCTTTAGTAAATCCCTATTTGATAAATGGAAATGTTTTTTTGCATGATATCACATACATTTTAGTTTATAGATTATATACAAAAAAAATTACATTGGAAGTCATGGATGAAAAATTATTCTTTTATACATAATAATTGAGGTGATGATATTCAAAGGAATATATGATAAGTATTTATGGAATAAAGATAACTTAACTACTTTATTTAGTTGATGTTGTAAGGTATTTAGATTTAGCCTAAGGTGATTGAGAAGTTTTTGTGAATGAAATGTAAGATCAAATAATTTAGGAAACGTAAAGGTAGCTATATTGATAGTATTAATTTCATTGATTAAAGGAAAGAGGGAATTTTAAGGTAGCTACATTGACTAAATGAATTATAGTGAGTTACACCATGCCCAGTGACTGTGACCATTCCCAATAATTTTGAACATTCTCAATAAGAGTGACTATGCCGAGTGAGTGGGACTCAATGAAGGATTGTGTGACTATGAATCAAAATTGTGTTATTTTAATGAGGAATAATATAATATTCATCATAATTGTGTGACAACATAAAGGGATATTTTACCATGTGTTGTATTAGTATGACCACATGAATGGTAGAGGAATTGTGCATTATAACAGGGAGTTTGTTTGTGGTGTATGAGCGACCGAATGTGGAAATGGTGGGACCACATTAAGTTATCAAGGAACTGCATGTTGAAATAGTTTAAAATATAATGTTTCTTGTTCCCATGTGTTGGAATGGTGTGGCCACATGAAGGGTTGAGTTACCATGTGTTGGAATAGTGTGACCGCATAAAGGGCCACCTGACGTTGCTTTATAACAATTAGACCACCTAAGGGGTATGATTGAGGACATGTTGAAATGGTGTGAAATCATGATTGTGATGAGTGAAAAAATGTTGAAATAGTGTAACCGAATGAAGGCTTCAGAGACTATATGATGGAATGGTGTGATCATGAAAACACCTGATAACATGAGTGTTTATGGATAGACATAGTAACAAGAGCAAGAACAAAGAATATGAGTGACCATATGTTTTTAATGAACCATACATAAACATTAAATATTCTATTTTTTTAAAACAGGAATTTAAATTAAAAGATCTTTTCAATTTATAGTTTCTGATAATTAAGAAAAAAACATTCTAAGTAATCTCGTAGATTATAAGTGGATAGTTATACCCAGTATCCATTTTTTCCACCAAATGAAACTATTTTTAAATCAATCCCGATTTCTTTTCAGAAAAAATCATCAATAAATTCATCCAAATATTGTGTTTTTTGATAAAAATACTTAAGTCCTATGAAAAACATTTTAAAACATGGACTAAGACTACAAATCACATTAAGGTACATAAAAAAACTAAATCTCCAGTCTAGTGAAAAGATAAACACCTATTAAAAACTATCTCTTAAAAACTCATTAACACGAAAAGGAAAATAACATAGTTTCCTTGGAAAATCATTACCATACCTCTATTACATTCATCCAATAAAAATGGAATAACCATATGGTTAACTTCCATATTTAGAGTACTCATTGCATTGGATATATATAATGGGGCTCACCCTTCATATATGATATATTGAGAACACATGTTTCTTAGTTGCAATAATGGGGATCAACCCTTATTATGAACTATATTGGCCACACCCATGAGTAATATTGGGGATGAACCCTTCTTATATAATATAAAAGGTATAAATCATGAATCAAACACATAAAATATATATTAAACTAATTTTTAGAACATTTTCATATAACAAAATACAATTTTCTTGTAAAAATAACTTTTAATGTTGAGAAACTGCACACATAGTAATGAAACCATTTTATTTGGAAAGAAATATGTAAACTTATCAAGGAATAATTAATGAATTAACACATCATGGAAGTGTTAAATTTCATTCATTATGTATATTTAAATAAAATTCTTATTTTCTTTGCAATATGATCTAAAAGAGAATATTTAAAATAGTATTTTTAAAATAATTCTGTTAACATAAAACCTTAAAAAGATTACTTTTTATTTTCTTTTAGAAAATAAAAAATGCACATTTGTAAACGTTTATGTCCATATGAAAAAAATTCATAAAATTCATTATAAAAAATTGATGTGAAATATAAATATTTAGAAAATAAATCTATTAGACATTTTTAATAAGGTTTAGTTAATAGTTCCTTACATTAAGCCCGAATCATCTTGTACAATATTTGTCTTACTGAATAATAAAAATATGATAATTATATTATTTCTTTATAAACATTTAAATGTTTATTATTCTCTCTATATCACTTATTATCATATTATAAAAATGAATTAATTTTTTATGTTCACGTTATATGTTTTGATGATATTCGTTACCCGAGTCAAAATGTCTTTGGTAAGATATCAATAGTCAAAATGTTAATTAGTCCATCACCTGAAAAATAATGTTCATGAAATAATAATCAATTTTTTAAATCAATTTTACTTTTAAAAACATTAATTACATATGAATATGAAAAATTAACTATGTTATAATCATGAAGATGGTAAGTCATACGTACGCATGATTAAGGTCTCCATTTTCAATGATCATTATGGAATGAACATAAGCATTATTTTATCTTCACGAATTTAAAAAAATAAAATTAATATTATATTAATCATTTAAATATACTTTTTTATATATCATCCATCTGATGTTGTATTGAAAAGTTAATTAAATCACTTTATGGATGTTATAGTTCACATGTACACACGAACAACACTATCATTTTTAGTGCATTGAAAGCTAATAACATGAATGATATAATTTTATTTATAAATGATAAATATGTCATGAATATTATATATAAACATTAATTACATAATTACAACTAGTATTTATAGATGTATATGGAAAAAAGAATTATATTTCCTTAGGGTGGTTGTCCATAGTACACATGAACGATTAATTATTTTCCCATTTGATGGAAGTAGAGATAGATTTAGGTGATGGTACAAACATAATTACATATCATTATATTGAGGATACTAGAGTTATTATTGCAACATGATTAAATAATATTTTAAGGAAGCGTAAGAATAAATAAAACCAAAATACTTGAGTAAAAAAGATACCGCTTTTTTAGACTACCCTATTTTCTTAAATCCTTATGACCACTAAAGATGATGTTATGCCTAAAATAAGATCACAAGATTATGAGGAGGAATTATAGAAAGGTATTTTTGGTAGATGTTGGATAAATATAATAGGTTTTTATGTGTGATAAAGAGAGAAGAAAAGGCACCCTTCTATAAGAGAGGGGAGGGACACTCTTAAAATTTTCAAAATATTAAAAAAATATAAATTATGTTTTATTCTAAATAGCTCATTACTAATTGATTTCTAATATAAAATGAAAATGGGTCGAAATAACTTCATAAAATTAATATTAGATAAGTTTTTTTAATCCTTATCTTTTATCTTTATGCCTTATTTAACCTCATTAACTGTTATCGTGATTACATGTGTTTTTACTGATTGAATGTTAAATTAGTCACTATAAAATTCAAAAAGAATAATAATTGGATCATTGATTAAATGTTCAAATCTGTCTAAATAAAGTGGAAAAATTTTAGTATTTTTTTATGAATTTTAAATCATTCAATTTTTTTTAAAATATTATTAATGTTAATTTGACACTATTTA
This sequence comes from Viscum album, assembly GCA_963277665.1. Taxonomy (NCBI): domain Eukaryota; kingdom Viridiplantae; phylum Streptophyta; class Magnoliopsida; order Santalales; family Viscaceae; genus Viscum; species Viscum album. The sequence goes on from OY728167.1 coordinate 967,712,403, forward strand.
TTGAATTTTTTTTTTGAAATACCATAGAAACAATTTTAATTTTAAATAATTATTATAAAACACATCTAAAAATTATAAACAATTTTTAATATTTTTTAATATTTTTTATGAGATTAATTATTTCAAATTATATTTATTTTAATATTTTAAATATCATTTATTTGTTATTTCCATTAATTAAATAGTTACTGCATCATCATTATGTAATCCATTAAAGTAATTATTTAATTTAAAAAATTAAAAGTAAATTCCAATGATGAATATAGACATTTTCTTTTTTTGAAATAATATTTATAGTCGAGTATATCTTCCAAATACCCTTATATTAAAAATGTTATAGTTATTAAAACGCAAGTATGACAACTTTGACTTTTCTTTAAAATAAAATACTTTAAAGGGATTAAATTCATCCAAGTGTATCCAAGAGGTCATAAAATCAGAACAAATATGGTTTTGGTTTATAATAAATCATCCAAGAAAATGACTACAACATTTATAATAGTTTTATAATCTTTAGAACATTATTTTTACCCTTGATTACCTGATTTACCCATAGTAGTGGTAAAAAATTACTCAACTCACTATTCATATTGTAAAAAATAAATGATAAGTATTTACTAAATTTATACATTATGATTCAAAAAATTTAATACATTTTTCAATATTCAAAAAACATAATTGGATATAATTAATTGAAGTTAACGTCGTTGACGGAATGAGAAAACCGTTTTTTATGTGAAAACATTCAAAAGACTGAGATGTATTTTATATACAAATTTATGTTAAATTGATTCCAATAACATACATTTGTTAAAATGATATAAAATTTATATTATTATATATTAAACAAATAAAAAATATAATATAAGATGATATATTATTTGGACTAAATTGTTTTTTTCAACTAAAATATAGTATTTTTTACTTTTAATCAAAAATGAAATATATCAGAAAAATAACAAAAAAACTCCAAAAAAAGTAAATTTTTATATTATTAATTCATATGAGTATTTTATATATAATATAATATTTATAAATGTGTAAATAACAATATTTAAAACAAGTTCACTAATAAAAGGTTGAAACCGACCTTTTATAAAAAATACATCTTTTATGTGTAAAATTATATTTATTCTTATATCGTTCCTTGAAAACACCTACGGTGAATGTTAAAAATTAGATTGAATATATTATAAATTTCATTGATATAATCTATCAAGATTTATTTTTTTATTAATGGATCCAAACACACTTGTGCATATGTATATTTTTTTTAGAAAAACATTTATTTTTATTTTTAAAATGGACTAATTTTCATTTATAATTAATTAGTCAAAAAATAATTAATTATAAGGGAATAAAAAATATTTTCATAATTTAGTTATTCATATTTATACCCTCCATTATAATGGAAATGTGATAACTTCCATATTAAATAATAATATTTAGTTATTCATTTAAACATGATGTGGTGTATCATGTACGCTATCGAACATAGTGTGTCCTTTTAAAAACTCAAGATGTTAAATAATCCACCAATTTAATAAATTATGTCACCAAATCTTGAACTTATTATTGGTAACCATAGTTTGATTATTCAAATTTTTTTCTAAATCCCACACTAGAAAATAGATTAATAAAACAAACTATTTGAATGAAATAAAGGGAAGTATGAATGCCACTTGAGATAAAAATTTCCAGGTTTCCATGTATGAAAACATGGATATGAAAGGGAAAAATTACTCTCATAGAATAGTAGCAGGTGATAGATAACCTAATCATGGTAAATTTAACTATAACAAAACCACAAATATGTGATGGGTTAAATGGCCATTGATAAAAGTAAACTAATAACATATTTTTTTCAAAGTTCTTTTGTAAAATTTAAGGAATTAATTTACATAAAATATTAAGAACGTATGTACACATAATTACTATAAATGCATATTTTCAACCTTTAATAAATCCCCCACAAACTCATATTTCTCTCTAAATTATTAATATAAATTTTTTCATTTATGAAGCATTATAATCAACTTATATGGATAAAAAAAATACTTATAAGTATAGCTATCAATTCCTCATATATTTATAAGTTCACCAAAATATAAATTGTTAGGATAATATTAAATAATTCCCCCAAAATAATAAACCTTTATATAATGAAAACTATATTAATCTCAAAAATTCAATAACAATCCCAAATTTGAACATAAGACATTAAAAAAATATATTTAAAATCCCTCAAAAATAATCTAAATAAGATTAAAAACCAAAATCCAAAAGGATTTGATCACATATACTTCTAGGTTGAATTGAAATAATTATCTCCAAACAATATCAATTATGCAATAAGTCTTACACCGACAATTAATTTCATTAATAATCCTCAATATACACTAATGATTTCTATAAGAATCATAAATCACCATAATTACAAAATATAATCATATATGATCAAAAACTATAATTTAACCTTTATTACTCAAAATATTCTATTCACTTTATTTTTATAGGATATCCAGAATATTGAACTACTTCAAAAAAACATTAATTACTCAATCACAAAATATTTTTTCAATAAAACACATGTTTTGAAATGGTTACAACCAAATATTATCTCAAAATCATAGATCATATATACCATAAAGGCGAAAAATAACTTTAAAACAATTTAAACCATAATTGAAGGAATTTCCCCCTAAATAACCTTTTTTTCAAAACATACACTTAAGGGTTATATGTAATTAAATGATTTATCAAATCTCAACAAATACCTCCCAAAAATTTTCAAAATTTTTCTAATTTTTAAGGGTTTAGATTTCATGTAATGATTCTTCCATATTTTTATAAAAACCCTAATATAGAATAAAAATTAGATTTTTTTAATTCCCATAATATTTCTAAAACACCAATATATCAAAAAACCCAGAAAATCAAAATAGAAATACTTCCATATTTCATCTTATTTCTTAAACCATTGACCACGCTTCATCACCTTATTCCTTAATACCTTATCCATATAATCAAACATATGAATTATGTCATTATGACTCATCAATATCAACCAAAAAATGATTCATACTTAGAAAAAAAGAGAATAATTTTTTCCTTATATCATGAAATCATGATTTCATTGATATCTAACTTATATTCCAACATAATGCACAACTTCTAGAATGTAAATGATTATCTACTTTGTAGATTTTTCCTTTTCAAGAGAGTCGGTAAATTATAAAATTTAAAATAAAATGAAAAATACACCATAAACCATAAAAGTTTTTGATAAATGAAATAGAGTTTAATAAGTCAAATAGTTTTTGGTATGTAATTTTAATACTAAAAAAATGTTAGAATCACTTGAACAATATTTAAAATATTAATTACATAAAATAATTTGTAAGGTATTAGATGTTTGTGAAAGATCACTTTACTTCTATCTTGATAAATTATCCTTAGTAATTAGAAAGTTACACCATTGAAAGATTAAATGAATTATAACATGTTACAACTGAAATGTTTCTTTAAAAAACAATATCCATATTAAATATATAATACTTTAACCTTCATATACTTCATAAAAATAAAAATTAACTTTCTAAATCAAGCTTCTATAAATACCATTAGTCCCCTTATAATTTTATAACTTAATTTCGTAGAAGTGGGTTTTTAGACACTAATTTTTTGATCAACTAGAAAACTGTAAACTCATTATAACATCCATAACTCTTAGGATGAATTATTAACCTCAAAAGTTATATAAACACTCTATTTATACCTACTATATATACCCAACCTTGAACATTACATAATCTAGTGTTTTTGAACTAAAATTATCATTTGAGGATCTTTTATGTTTAAAGTTTTATATAAATAGGAAAAAATCATACAAAGTAATCTTATACATTACAAGTGGAAAATTATACTCCGTATCCATTTTTACACCAAAAAGAAATCCTTTTAGAATAAATCATGATTTCTTTTCATGAATTTTTTTAAATAAAATTTGCATAACATATTATTTTTAATTAATAATATTTAAGACATATGTATTTTTTGAAACATGGAATGGGCATGAAAATCTCAATAAGGAACATAAAGAAAATATATCATTAGTTTCGGGAAAACATGAAAACAGATTAAAAATATTTTTATGAAAACTCATTTAAAAGAACATAAAAATAGAATATGTGACTTGGGCATCATTACCATATCACTCTTAAATTCACCCTTACAAATGAAATAATCATATGGTATACTTCAATCTATAGAGTACCTAATGAATTAGAGGATAATAATGGGTATCATCATTTATATAATCTATATCATCCTCACCTATTTCTAATGAGATATAACGGGGATCTACCACTTTTAAAATCTATATTGGGATCACCCATGAGACATAATAGGGTTGAAAACATCTTATATAATGTCCAAGAACTAAATCAGGAATAAAACCCTTGAAAACCCTTTTAAACTCATGTGTAAAACACCTTCAGATATAAAAATACCATTTTCTTGTTAAAATAATTTTTAAATCCTAAAAACCACACACATAATAATAAAACCATTTTACTTATAAAGAACAATGAAAACATATAAATGAAACATTAAATTATTAATGATTCATGAATTTGGATAATTATATTCCTGTTTTAAATTTTAATTTTAATTTTACCTTTGTGCAGATAGATGAAAGAGAATTATTAAAATATACTTCTTAAAAGACATTCATTTACATGAAACATCAATAAAACTAGTTTTTTGATTTTTTTCTGATAAATTATAAAATAAGTTTTTTTATAAATTATGTTAAGAGGAATTAATTTGTAAAAATAATTTTAAAAACATGGAAATTAAGGATAAATATTTAAAAAATAAAGCTTTAAAACATTTAAAATAATGATTAGTTAAAAAGTCCATTACCTTGAGTCTGACTTATCATGTTCAATATTTATATTCCTGAATAATAAAACTAGGTTAATTATTTACTTTTGTGAGATATTTTTAATAGTTTATTATTCCTTTAATATTACTTATTATTATTTCATAAAAATAAATTATTTATTTTCATTCTTGTTGGATGTTTTGACAATATTTTGTAATTGAGTCCTAAATAAATTTGTTACAAAGTAAAGAGTAAAACTTATCACTAGTCCATAATTAATAGAATAATATTCAGTACATAATAATATATTTTATATACCAATTATACTTTATAATTCAACCATTAAATATGTATATTAAAAATAAACTATGTTACAATCACATAGATAGTAACTCGTATGTACACTTGAGTAACGTTTCCATTTTTCAAAGATCATTATATAAATAAGGTCAGTATTGCATTATATATCTCGAATGCTTATAAAATCATTAAATATCATATTAAACATTTTAATATATTTATATATATCTTCCATGTTATTTGGTGATGAAAAATTAATCACATCGCTTCATAGAGGTGATAATTTACACGTATTCATAAACGACATTATCATTTTTATGTCTAGGGAAAGGTAAGAAACTAAATGATATAATATTATTTAATAATTATAACAATTTAATGAATATAATTTGTAAACACTAATTCCATAATTATAACTACCCTTGATAGGTGGTGACAGAAAACGAATTATATCATTTCGTGATGTGGTAGTCCACTATACGCACATACAATTAATTCTTTTCTTATTTGTTGGAAGTGGAGATGGATTTAAGTTACTATATAAACAAAATAACATATAAAAATATTGTGGATACTATTTTATCATGGTTTAAGAAGCTTTTAAGGATTTGGATGAAGAGAGACAGTATGGATACTTAATTTAAAATGATACCTCTTTTTTAGACAACCTCATTTTCTTAACACATTAAGACCACTAAGGATGGTGTAATGCCTAAAAAACGAGCTCCAAAATGTGTGATGGGATTATTTGAAGGTATTTGGGTAGATATTGTATGAACCAAATTGGTTTTTTATGTGTTATTTATATATAATAATAGGTTCCCTTTTATAATAGAGTGTAGAGGCACTCTTTGAATTTCTCAAAATATTAAATTAATATAAATTAATTTTTTTAACAAACAGATACAAACTGATTTATTTATATTATTGAATTACCGTGGTTAAAAAATAACATAATAAAATTAAAATTATATTTTTTACTATTTTTAATCCTTATTTTTTAGCTTAAAAATATACTTGACTTCTTTAAATCTTACCGTTATAACATGTGTTTTACCCTTTGAAGCTTAATATAGTTATTATAATATAAAAAAACCATAAATGGGTCATTTATGAAATTTTAAACTTTATTCATATCATTTGGTCTAATTTTACACTTTTATGAATTATAAATAATTTAATAAAATATTATTTATTTGAAAATATCATTAATGTCATCTTTGACAATTTTTATTAAATTAATTTTTTAAAATTATCCTAAAAAGGTAAATTAAAATAAAAAACTATAAAAAATAAATAACATGTAAATTCAATCTATAAAATTCGTTAATGACATTAATTATTTCAAATTATATTTATTTTTAAAATTTTTAATATCTTTTATTTGGTATTTCTATTAATAAAAAAATTTCTTCATCCTCATTATGTAATCTTTAAGTAATAATTTATTCCCTAAAAAAAATTCCATAATGAAAATAAAAATTTTATCTTTCAAAATACTATTTATAGTAAAATATATTTTCTAAAAACTATTATATTAAAATATTTATTATTATTAAAACTTATGTTTGACATATTTGAATTTTCTTTAAAATAAAATACTATAAAGGGATTAAAATTATACTAGTGGATCCATTTAGTTATAAAATTATACCAAGAAAGATTATGGTCCTCAATTACTCATAAAACAAAATTAAGACAATTTTTTGGGTACTTTTATAAAATTTATAATAATATATTTATCCTTAATTACATGATTTACTCTTAACATTTGTAAAAAAATATCAAAGTTAATATTCATATTGTCAAAAAATATAAGTGAAATATGTAATAAATTTGGTTTTTATGATTCCAGAGATGTAATAAATTTTTCAAAATCAAAAAAAAATTGGAATAAAATTAATTTAAAATTAATCTCATTGAAGGAATAAGAAAACCTATTTTTTAATTGAAATCATTCAAAAAATGAAATAGTTTTATATCAAAATTAAATTTTATATTGATTAAAACTACCTGAATTAAATTAAATGATATTAAGTTGAACTAAGTATATTTTAAAAGGAATATAAAATATAATTTTACATTAAAAATTATTTATATGAAAAAGCTATTTTTAATTAAAATTCAGTTTTTCACTATTCATCAAAACATGAAACTTATCATAAAATATCAAAAATTCAACCAAATTAAAATTTTGTTATTCCTATTATATATATAAATTATATTTTTTAAAAAATATTTTATAAAAGTTTTGAAACCAAGATATAAAACATGTGTTCCATCAAAAGTTGAAAAAAATTTCTTTTTAGAAAAATATATTGTTTACGTGTAGAATTGGATTTATCTTTATATAATGTCTAGAAAACACATAAAATTAATGTTAAGCATAAAATTCAATATATGATAAAATTTATTAATATAATTTAACAATTTATTTTGTTTTATTAATTAGTATGAAACAAAATTTCTCATATTTAAATATTTTTTTTTCCGAAAAACAATTCCTTTTATTTTTAAAAGGGTTTTACTTTCATTTATAATTAATTGAAAACAAAATAATTAATTATAAATGTGTAAAAAATATTTTCATAATTAAGTTATTCTTATTCATACCCACTATTCTAAAGGCTATACAATAACTTCTATATTAAATAATTATATTAAGTTGTTTACTTAAACTCGATGTGGCCTATAATGTATGCTATCAAATATAATGTTTCCTTTTAAAAACATGAGATTTTACCATTTTCATGAATCTTTCATGTTATTTATAGATCCTTGAAAATTCTCTACAATGCTAAATCTATATAAAAGAATTGGTGAGGTTGAAATATTGATATATACATGATGATTAACTGTTATGTACTTAAATCCTATGAGATAAGAAACCAAAAATTTACACTTTCATATTTCATCCTGAGATATTATTTTTCCAGTGAAATACATAAGGATACCGTATATTTGATTAATGCATCACATGAAAACCATGTATGAATTTTGGGGAGAAATAATGATATGAGTGGAGTGATATGATCACAATAATAAGAAAGTCAACATTTTCAGTTAAATGTGGCTTTAGTTTTTTCTAACCATATGAATAAATTAAATGGAAATTAACTTATCCTTTGCATAGTTTAAGATGATATTAAATATGGAAATAATTTTTGGTTTATTATCAGAAATTCATAGAGAAAAAACTTCTTATATGTATATGCAGTTATGGTGAGGAAATCATGGGGGACTTGTTCCAAATATTTTGGGTTTTAATTCACATATTTTTAACTATTTTATTATAGTGTATGTGGATTCAAAGAACTAAATATATATGAGATATGTATATCCATATAGTTAAAGAATAAGGTAGTTTTTCTAAGATTGGATCATTTAATGATAATTTGAGATTATGATAATTTCTATTATTAATGAAAGAGAGGAGTCGATGCCAGGATTTTTAGAAAGGCATCTACCCGAGTATTTTACGATTTAGAAGAATTAGATCATTATAGATCTGGTGTGAAATATTTTCAAGACCAAAATTTTTATTCCTAGATGTTGTTGAAGATATTGAAGGTGTATATGAGTAATAAATATACTATAGTCTCATGGATGAAGACCACACTAAAGATAAAGGACAAATTCGACTACTAGTTCAAAATATAAGAAAGAGATATTTTAACTAGGGTTTATAATTAGTTGATAATGTGAACCAAGGACTTGAGTGTACAGATTTTTGAGATATATGGGGAAGAGAAATATAGTTGGGGTATATAACCAACTATGACAGATGATTTTGTGGGTGGTGTTGAGAAATATATTCCACTAGAGTATTGAGTACATTGATATAAAACCACGTGTTGGTTATAAATTTGTAATCCTAAAGAATATAGTAAATACTCAATTATGAGCATATTATACAACATGGAAATGAGTAGGATTTTAGTTGAAACCTTGTAAATATAATTTTTATCTCTCTATTATATAATATTATACATGAGTTGATATTGAGTGATAAAAATGAGCGGATCAAGAACTATAACAGGTTAAATAGGTTGATTAAAAATATAAAATTAATATAAAAAGAAAAGTGGACAACTGATTAACCCCCTCCCCTCTTAGTTTTCTATCTAGAATTGTAATATTCAATAATGATAATGAAAAAACATGTAACACATTAGATAGCTAGATTTCCAAATGTAGAATCAAACATCAATTAATAACACTATATACTCTAAAAAAATATGATATTTCAAAGAGGAATAATAAAATCATTATTTACATTAGTATAACAATTTTAGCTGAAAATAACTTCACAAAATATTTTTAAGGTGAACATGTAAGTACTATTGTACATAATTAGAACCAATACCTTTTGAGGCATGGGACACATTATACTTATTATAATATATGGTTCAAGGAGAATCCCACATTCACGTTCATAAAAATTTTCAAAATCCCATCATTATGAAGATTTAAAATAGTAGGTTGTGGATATTTGAATAAAAATTCAATGAATGAATAATTAGTGGATATTTATCTAGAGGAAGTGGGTACAAGTTGTAGAATAAAATCTTCAACAAATGTATCGATTATTATGATGTATATATTTTTAAAAATCTACATAAATAATGATATGGTGGAGAAAACAAGATTCCAAATAGAATAATTCTAAAAAACACTACATAAGAATAAATATTTGTGAAGAAAATTATTTATATTTATTTTGATTATAATTTTTATGATAATGATACTATAAATCGGGGAGTAAGATATTAGTATTTATAAAAAAATTCTTACAGAATACATAATGGGAAACTAGGAGGCACAAGTGAACATAAAGATGATACTAAGAATAAATAACCATTCTTCTCTTATGTTCCATGTGGAAATATGAGTAGTGGAAGGAGTTATTAATCATGAGGAGTAGGTACAATAAACATTTGATGAACTAAAATATTTTCAAATATCCTAAATTTTGGAGTTAGTACCAAGGCCCCATAATAAAAATGTGATTGAAAATTGGGTTTTTTAATCAACATGAATGAGAAATGTGAAGTGATAAGAAAAAGATCTAGGTTGTTATTGGGATTATATTTTAAAATAGAGATCATATAAATTGGAAATGTAATTTCAATAGTAGTAAAGATCGAATAAATCATGATGTTGTCGTCAATTGCTTCACACAAAGAACTAAAATGTGTATATGATGGATGCAAAATTGACATTTTTGATGTTTTATATTTTGGAAGAAGTATTTATTGAGAAACTATATGATATTATTCTTAGTGTTAATGGTTACATTATTTGAAAACTATAGATAGAAATTATATGGATTAAAATAAGATCTTATAGATTACTACTCAAAATATGATGTTTTATAAGGAAAATGGGTTTTTAAAGGTTATATTATATATAAACCCATACTTATAATACATAAATATTAATTATTATTTCATGAATATTCAATACATATCACTATTATTAATTCTAGAATTATATAGGTTTAGTGTATTTGAAAAGATGGATATTTAAACAAATTGTTCACAAGAGATTTAAAAAATATTCCCCTATGTTTTTTAACAAAGATTAATTCTTAGAAATATCATACAAAAAAAATTTATTTATAACATATGGAAAGGAAAAAAGATAACGGGTGAGCTAAAATGATTTATAAGGGTAAACAAGGTACATATCAATGATAAGTAAGGCATAAAATGTGAATCGGTTTATAAGAATACAAGTTAAACATTTGAAAACAATACCCAACATAGAATATATCTTAATATTAAATCATGTCAAAAATCATGGAAATTCATAAGACATGAATCATAAAGGAATTAAATGACACTATTCATGAGAGCATAACTTTGGTATAAGATATAAGTTCTTGGAATATATAAAAAATCATTTCTTTCCAAAGGATAACTTTTAAGACTATTAGAGTGGAGTGAGTGTATTTCAAATTCCCATAGAACGCTTGTCAAGGGGCACTACCAAGACTATCCTAGTGGACAATTTCCCTTAATAAATTGGGTTCACTCCCCATTACAGTCCTTATAATTTTAGAAGATATCCATATTTACCCAATTAATTAAAGGAATATCATAACCCATGGAAATGAAATTGGACTCATAAACATTTTAAAATTTCTTTATAGAGTTTTCCATAGAAAATAAATTACATATTTTAAGAAATTCATTAAATAATTAATTCATAATGATGGTGGGAAATTATGTTCATGTTGGGTATGTTAAAACAATGTTTACTTTTCAATTTTTGATAAAGTTCCATGGTAAATCATTTAGAAAAACCCAATAATATTACTTTTAATTTATTTCGAAAAATTAAATCATGATAAAAATAAAATATTATAATAATTATATATTTTTTTAAATATTATTTACAAATTTTTTAGAAAAATAGACATGGAATTTTTTTTTTGAATTAAAAAATAAAGCAATTTTCCTTAAAACATTATTTTGATATATTGAGTTCATAAATATGGTAAAGTGGATATAAAAAAATTAATATGAAAAAATAATTCATGGAGGATAAAATTAATTATTTTCACAAGATTTATTTGAAAAATATCATCATTGGAAACTTAGTCATAAACAATCCTGCTAAACAATGAAATTGTAACATAAAACACTTATCACATTGGTAACTATTGAATAACAAGCCCAATGAAAGAAATAAACATATATAGATATTAATAATTCTATAGATTTTAGGATAATAAACATAAATTACATTCATGGGAAGTATATACACCCCCTAAATTAGACAATTGGTTTGTTTGGCATGTGTCTCATCGAAATAAACATGAGACCAAAATCCCCTACCTTGAGTTTGAATTGCTAAAAATACAAATTAACTTATGTTATAATAAATCTAAATATATTTAAAATAAATACTATAGTAATTTTAAAAATTATAATATAATATATGTTCCACTAATAATATTTCATCACAAATTTATTAATAATTCTTTTTTAAATTTTTTATTTTAGGTTGTTAACTATTTCATTTTTCATGAGAATTTTGGTTATGTAGTTCCATTTATTATATAATGATCTTGGGTTCATCATATAAATATTTTTAATCATGATATAAATATAATATATACTCATTATATATTTATATACATCCATAAATGATATATATATATATATATAAAGTAATTACACTATCTATGGAGATGATAAGTTCTATGTAAACAAGAACACTATTTTCAAAGTTCAATTGATGGAAAAAAGAATGATAAATAATAATTAACCTTAAATAATAATTAATATAACATATATATCATATATATTCATTAATTATATCCTTATTACCATAAATTTAATGTATAAATGAAAAACAGACTACATCGCTTTGGGGAGGCGGTAGTCCACACATACACATGACCAACATTATAGTTTTATAATGAATTTGAGGGTAAAAAGGTAGAATTTATATTATAATTATATAATAATATACATTTCATATATATCATATATACTACTCATATAAATCATTATACCCATACAAATAATATGTCGATGAAAAACGAATTTCACTACTATGTAGAGATGGTAAGCTGTACGTATGCACGAGAAATGTTTTCACCTATAGTAAGATGAAAATGATATGGAAAATGGATGAAACATAATCATAAAAACATATTTTTATATTTATAATACCGTTTTATTACTTTATTTTGGTCATAATAGATATAGTTTAATTATATGAAGATAGAAATTAGAAAGAATTAGTAAATACAATTACCTCTTATTCGGTAGACTTCCTTTATGTGCAAACTTAAGGATCCATGAAATTGTGTTTTAAGAATTAATGTTCTTATAGTTCATGTATAGGGATATTTATACGATAATTATGTAGGTATTGGTTGATATAGATTAAATAAAAGGTGTGAGGAAGATATAATATTATAATTCCTTTTATAATTGAGGAGTTTGGAACTCTTATAATTATAAAAAGTATTAATTTTTTATAAATTAATTTTTTATTTATTGTGGTTTAAAATTGATATATTTTAGAAATATTTTATATATTAGAGTATAATAACCCATATAAAACATTTTTTACAAGTATAGGTGATTTTTAGCCTTATATCTTTGTTTTAACCCCATGTTACCACTTTTGAGAATTACCACAAAATCAACATTCTTTACTCTTTAAGGGTCAAGAATACTACACGAAAAAATAAAATTGGACCAGAAATGAACCATGGTTGATATTTTAAACCATATAAAATCAAATATTCTTAAGATATAATTTTTATGGATTTTATATCATTTAATTAAATACTTTTTATTATGAAATATTAATAATTTTATTTTCTGGTAATAGATGAAACATTATAATATAATTTGTGTCTAATTCATGTAAAATTATTCCAAAATGTCATAAATTACATTATAAGTAATATGAGACCATAATAAAACTAACCAATCAAATTTTTATAGTATTTATATCATTGTGGCATCAATCAGTAGGATTAAACCATTGGTTAACCAATTTTAACATTAATTACAATAGGGACTTATTCAATATTAAAGAGTTATATTTTTTAATTACAAGGAGAAAATTGTATAATAAATGAAAAGTTAATGTAAATTTACACCTTTTTTTAATCATAATTTTTCAGTTTTAATATTTTTATGATTCTAAAACAATTACAAAATCAGTTTTTAACATAATATACTATTAATATGAATTCAAGAAAAATTAACATTATTTGACTTTAAAAATAACATTCCATCAAAGAAATTAGAATGTAATGATTTAAAACAAATAAAATATGTTATATTTATCTTGAATAATAATTTTATTCTTCAAATCACTAAAAAAATATTATTTTTAGAGTTTTTGAAATATTTTTCTTAACTTTTCTACTGTCTGCAGAAGCAATGTATATGTGTTCGTAAACATTCATGGCAATTATTAAAATAATAATTTTTTTTAAAAAACATGAATTTATTTTATTTCATATTTAAATAAAACATTTATAACCTATCATAATATTTTTTTGTCCTTTTCAAGAAAAATTATTGATAATAAAACTAAAAGACTTTCATTTCTTACTTTATATTTACTTAAAGTAAAATATAAGTAATTCTCAAAGAATAATTTCAAAGACATTTCTTAACTTATAATTTTTAATGAATAAGGTCAATACATACTAATCCAACGAATAAATGAGAAGTTTAAGGGCTATTTTCGGTCTTTATCATATTACTTTAAACCTTAACTACATGATTTACCCTTTTCAAGGTGACACTATTTACTAAGTTTATTATTCATAATAATAAAAATTAAAAGGGAAATAATTAAAAACTTTAATCCTTTTGTATCCAAATATGGATAAATTTTGTTAATATTCAATGATTATAAGTGGATGAAATCAATTTCAAAATAAATGTGTAAAAAATAATATAAAATGTTTTATAAAATAAATTCTTTTTTAAGCCCAAAAATAAACATATACCAAAATAAAATATAATATTTTTTAATATGTTATTAAATATATAATATATTATTATTTAATAATTATGTTCTTTAATAAAAAACATTAAACAAAATGGGACTTTTAAATGAATAGAAAATAAAATTTTACAAAAACCAATATTTTCACTATTCACTGAAAATAATCATTTGAGAAAAATAAAAAAATTCAACAAAAATATAATTTTGAGATAATAAATTTTAAATGGAGTTAATTTTTTATATTATAATTTTAAAATTTGTATAAATTTATTATAGTTTACACATGCAAATTTCAATAAAAATTATTTTGGAACAATCTTTAATGCATAAAATGACATTGTTAAAAATTCAGTACTTATTTCATAAGAAGTATTTAATAAATTTATATTAATTAGTAATACTATTAATATATTTCATAATGTGGTAATCTTTATTTTTACTTATTAATTCAGTATCTAGGTCTCATTTATATAATTAATTTTTTATATTGGATCAAAATTATCTTAAATATTGGTGTTGCGTGTTAAGGAAAGTATAAAGCTAATTATTCTATTAGAATAAATTTTTATGGTGTTATATTCTCACCATTAAAGAAATATTGTCCTAAAAAGTTTAACTTTATCTCTATAACCTGGGGTCTAAAATTTTAAAATATGATCTTTGAAAACCCACGCCACAAAAAGGGTTAACAAAACATTCTCTTAAAAAAGATAGAAATGGAAATATTAAGGTAATATAGAATAACAAATAACTAGTTTTGAAAAAAGGATAAATTTTAAAGGAATTAAAAATTTGGAAATGGTGTAAAATTTATTTTCAAAATAATGATGAATAGTGATATAGGGAATGAACATTATAATGTTATCTATAAAAACCCATTGATCAATGAGGGATAAAAATGCCATCAATTAAATAGAAATAAAATTAATAGGATTTTTTATATCAAAATCATTGTCATATTTTTGATGGATTCTTTACTAATAATATAGATAGAACAGGAAAATTTACTTATATAATTTTATTCCATTTCATATACAAAATTTCATCATTTGGTCGTGCTTCGATGAATATCCACTTCATCGATTATTCCAATAAAAATTTATCATTTCTGCAGAACTAAAATTAACTTTTAACAAACCATAAGATCCATAAAACAATGAAAAATCATTCCATGATTCTCTAAATATTTGGTAATGAAAAAGTGTTTTGAGAAATTTATCTTATATAATTTATTAGTCTCTAAAACCTCAAAAATAACATTAGAAGTCTAACTTAATTCATTCCATAAATATTTAACCTTAAGACTCCTCCAAAATATAACGGAGAAAATTCAGACCCCAAAAATAAAAAACATATAATCAATTTTTTTGATGATCAAATTTAAAATTTATCCCCAAACAATGTACTATAACTCACACTACCACATACCAAACTTGGGAATACATATATCATATATTCTCTTTAAATAAATAAATAACCCAATTCACTATAAAACCTTAATTAAAAAATTTATGCTTCAAAAAAATAACACTATCATTATTCGTCAAATTAATTCATATATTAATGAGAATATTCCATAAATCCAAAAATGTAATAACATAAAACACTTTTTCATTATAACATAAATCAATTTTAAGTTCATTAATGCTATGAAATGTACTTTTTCCATACTAATATACTCTTTATCCCTTATGTACATTATTAACTCAACATTCAAAAACTATTAATTATTTTTTTTCCTTTAATCATATGTTCTATAAAATCATCACCTTACCACTAAATCACATTTCTTGGTTATTTGTTATATTCAACACGTGCTTCCAAATATTTAAAGAAAAACTACTGCTAAATAATGCATATATTTTTCATGATTATTGTTACCATAATATCATTATCTCAACTCATCTAAAACAGAATTCAAGAATCAAAATTCATAACGCATAAATACTTTCACTTAAATGATTTTTACAGTATAGTTCCTTCTATGGTTTAGTAGTTAACCATTAGATTATGGATTTTTATTAGAAAACACCCACATTCCCTACACATAAGATATTGAATTCATCAGAAATTAATTTCTCCATAACCATCATTCAAACACATGAAATATATTAAACTTACATTTAAAAATTCTTATGGATTCTCATTCTCACATTATGGACATGAATATTGAACTTTATTTCTTCAATCGTAATTACCACATGAATTTTCATAAAATTACATCTTCCTATAATTTAAAATGTGAGGAATCTCACTGATGGTTTTTGTTGTTAATCATATACTTGAATAAATGATTATAAATAATCACATGTTTTCACCTTCTAGTTTCAATTTCATTTATTTTATCATGGGGAAGAATATTCCATTGACTTTTAGATTTATAATTAATATGATTTCTTTTGGTTACAACTATTTTAATAAACCAAAAATTATTAGTGTAAAAATAATAATCATAGCGATAGATCCTGAAAAATCATTTACATGAAGTCTAAATTATGACCTATAATTTTCAATATATTAAAGATTAGTTTTAACTCAGGTTATCCTCATCTATCATCTATTAAAATCCTTCATAATAGGTTACAAATAAAATTTCAATTAACCCAATTATGTCCTCTAGGAGTGTCAAACTTGGTTTATAGTAAAAGAACACTCACCATGTACCCAAAAAATATTTATATAATAAAAAAACTTTTTTTGGTTGTTTCCCCTAGATGCAGCAGTTTCAAAACCATGTCCACATGTAGTTTCTTAAAAGGGATTTATTGTTAAGAAATCTATATAATCTATATCTTACCTGAAATTTAGGATGTTATCTTGTACCTTGGATTATCTATAAAGGTTTTTTCCAAAATTATATAATACTAATATTCAAAGAGTAACTAAATTGTTCTCTAATTTCATCTATATAAACCCATACATTGCATACATAAATATTATATCTTATCAGATGAATATTCAATACAAAATAAAATTAATAATGCTATAATCGTATAGGTTTAGTATCTTTGGAAGCATGGATATATAGTTAACTAGTTCATTAGAGATCTTAATCATCTTAAACTAATATCTCCATAACTATTAGCCTTCTTATAAATATCATACTTAAAACCTTTCTTCATAACCAGGGAAAGTAAACATAAGAAAGGGTGACATTAGATGCTAAATATTGGTAGACAAGAGAGATACCCATGATCAAACAAGAATAAAAATAGTACAAGGGTATGATAAGACCAGCTAAACATCTGAAAATAAAATCTAAAATATCCTATATTATAATTTTATTAATGGTATAAATCATAACTATTTATAAGGCATTAATCATAAAAGAATCAATGAAAATTATCCATGAGATCATAACACTAGAAAAAGCCATATATCTTTGGAATACATATAATCACAAAAAAATAATATCAATGTATTGGGTTAACTGTTGATTCCATAATATCTTAAATCATAGTTCAGTCCCAAGACTATAATATTATAAAAATACCTTACTAAACAGGGTTCACTACCCATTAAATTCCTTATTATCTCTTGCAATATATATATTTAAATTGGTGAATTAGAGGGACATATAATTCCGCAAACACCAATAGAATAACAATAATACATTTATATGTGTTCTATATGATCATGAATCATATATCATAAAACAAAACCCATGAAGAGAAAATAAGTTTATTAAAATTTCAACATTTCATCATAGCATAACTAGTTGAAAAAAAATATATATTTATAAAAATTCCATAATTCCATCATCAAAATTATAAATAATCTAGAGAATCAATAAGAATTTTATCCTATAATTATTTACCCATTAAAACATTTGTAAAATTAATGGATGTTAACATATTTGGTAATTCTATTCAATGATCAGTTGAAAAAACATGTGGTAAATAAACTTTTCTTTTTCAAATTACTTATTTAAAATATGAAAAATTACAAAATATGATTGAAAATATTTTTTTTTAAAATGTCTATGGTAATATTTTAACAGAGCTTCAAATATTTATGTTTTCACTATAGTGGGAAATTACATTCTTTTTATGTATGCCAAAATAAATATTCCATTCACATTTTTTGTAAAAGCTCAGGAGTACATCGTTTTGAAAAAAAAAGATTACATTTAATCCATTTTTTAAAAACTAAAACAAGATAATATATAATTTAAAATAACAATTTTGTAATATTAAAAACATTATTTAAGAAATTATTTTAGAAAACGTGGACATGGTAGAAAAAATATTTTTCACTGAAATGAAAAATAAAGTCATTTTTCCTTAAAAATGTTCTTTCATTATCTTAAGTTGATAAATAGAGTAAAACTAATGGAAAGAATATAATATATATAAATTGTAATAGTAGAAAATAATTCAAAATTATATTGAGTGTTGTAGGATAAATCTTCATCATTGGAATATTAGTCATAAATAATCCTGTTAAAATTTTAGATTTTTGCATACAATCCTTACCGCTTCAGTAACTTATGAATCATAATAAATATGAAGGAAATAGATTTATATAGCTATTTATATCCAATAATTTTCAAGATAATCAACATTAAATAAATTTATCAGTATTATATACACTAAATTAATGATACATATGGTCAATATGAAATGTGTCTCACAAAAATAAAAGTGAGACAACGATCCCTTCACATGAGATCAAATTTCTTAAAAAGACATTGAAATTTTTATATAATGAATTTAAATTTTTTTATAATTATATAATAGAGTAATTATAATATTTATAATATCATAAATTATCTAATTATGAAATTTTAAAATGAGTTATTAAAAATTATTTTTCAAAATCACCATTTTTGGGTGGTAATTGTATTTTTTCGATAAAAATTTTGATTAATTAGTTTTAGTACTTGTACTTGGATGATTACTAAATCTTATATATGTTTTAGAATAATCTCAATATATTATTAATTCATTTTTTTTATATTTATATTCATCTATAATGGATAGATATAGAAAAATGGAATTACATCTTTCATGGATACGGTAAACCGTACGTACGCATGAACACGATTTTCGCTTTTTGATGCATGAAATGAAAGAAACATAAAAAATAATTCAAACACATATAATCATTATTATATCATATATATAATATATTTTCATTAAATATATCATTATCACCATCCATGTAAACAATTAATGAAAAATGGATCACATCACATCATGGAGGTGGTAATTTGCAAGTACTCATGAGGGACATTATCATTTTTTAACGGATTGGAAGGTAAGAAGGTAGATATGAAATTATAATTAAATAATACTAATTATTTCATTAATATCATATATATATATATATTTATTTCTATCATTATAGCTATCTAAATAATATTGTGGTGAGAAACAATTTTAGAACTACGTAGAGACAGTAAGCCGTGCATACACCCAAGTGATGTTTTCACCTTTTGTATAATGAAAAATCTATATACAAAATGGATTTCACATTATAATAATAAAATATTAATATATTAAGGATAATAGTGTTATAATTTTTAGATGTTTAAATTAGATATTTATGATATATAAGAAGTATGAAATTAGAAATAGTCCGTCAAGATGATTACCTATTCTTGAGTAGAATTAATTTGTCTTCCTTCTTAAAGAACCATGAAATATTATTTTCAGATTTCAAGAACCACTATTTTATGGATGGAAAAGTTTATAAGAGTATTAGGTATTTTTTTGAAGCTATGTTTCTCAAATGGTGTGACGAATAAAGTAGAAGATGCTACCTTTTATAAGTAAATAGAGGGGTACTCTTGGAGTTAAATAAATGTAATATATATATATATATATATATATATTAATTTTTTGGTTTAAGTGGATCCAAATTGAATTAATTCAAATAGATGGTAATTATAATTATAAATCATCCCATAAAATAAAATTGGACATGTTTTATAGACTTTTCATACTTATGTATTTCATTTTACCCCACGTTTCCCTTTTTCAGATTTACCACAAAATCAGTGTTTTTACTCATTTAAGGTCATGAATGTTACCATAAATAGAAAAGTGACACATAAATGGAAAAGGGTTGATATTTTATAAAATATAGCATTTAATTTTATAATTATATGATTTTAATTAATTTAAATCCATTTAATAAAATATTTTTTATTAAAGAATTCCATTAATGTCATTTTGGGAAATGCATGAAATATTATAGTATAATATATATCTAACTCATATAAAATGGGTCCAAAATGACATGTATTTAAAGATGAGAAATATATGAAATTAATATGATTACCCAATAAATTTTTTATTGTTTCTATATCATTATATACCATATATTTTTTTATTAACATGTTAGTTAACCAGTTTTAAAATTAATTGCAGTAATAAAATATTCAATATAAAAGGGTTATAATTTTACTTATAGTGTTAAAAAATATTTGTTTAAATATAAAGGAAAAGAAATTTAAAAAATTTATCATCAAATTTTAAATATTTAAATATTTTTATGATTTAAAATTATTTTATTTAAATATTTTTTAATATAAACTACTCTCAATGTCCTTTTAAGAACTATTCATGTAATTTGACATCAAAAAAAAAATTACATTATTGGAATTCAAATACAATACATTAAAAAATATCTAATATGTTATATTTATCTATATAATTCCTGGTACACATTAAATCACCTGGAATTGATTAATTTTTGAGTTAATAATATAGTATATGTTATTTTTCTAAAACTTTCACAAGCAGTGTGTTAATGTTGAATTAGAATTTAAAATAATTATTTCATCACTAATAATTACAAAAAAACAACACTATATAAAGTTAATCCATATTTAAAATAACTAATTATAATAGAAAATATGTAATTTTTATTCCTATAAAAAAATTTATAGATATTAAAAGACGTATGGTGACATTTTTTACTTTATATTTACTTAAAATTATATTAAAATTTATTTCTAAGAAAACTAGAACTAATTTTTTTGAAATTCGAATATTGGATGAAGAATGTTGAATCAAAATCATAAAATAGACTAATTACTTGTCTTAGGGTTTTTAATTATAATATTATTTATAACCTTAATTATCCAGTTTTTATATTCAAATTAAATAAGTGTCGAGAAACAATTTTAATAA
Source organism: Viscum album (assembly GCA_963277665.1). Taxonomy (NCBI): domain Eukaryota; kingdom Viridiplantae; phylum Streptophyta; class Magnoliopsida; order Santalales; family Viscaceae; genus Viscum; species Viscum album. The sequence goes on from OY728167.1 coordinate 967,734,222, forward strand.
ATATCCGTAAAACGTAACGAAAAACAATATTTAGAATAAAACAAATTCATCCCAAAAATGATCATACTCCGAAAGATTTTATAATGATTATTATTAACTAATTAAATAGATTATATTTAATTAAAGAATACATGTGTTACTTTAAGGTCAAATTCAATGTATAAAGAGTGTTTAACTGGGAAAGGAAGATAATTTAAAAAAATGAACTTTTCCTCTATTAACTAAAAAATAAATATTTTTATAAAAAAGATAAAATTTCATCACATTCTAACATGGATATTATGAATAAAAATATTAAAATATAAAAATAAAATTTATAATATTTTATGAAATCAATTATAATTGATACATATAAAATACAATAAAAATCATTTTGAAGCATAAAGTGACGTAAAAAAAATTGAGTGCATATTTCCAATGGATTATTCAATTAATTTTTTTTATTAGAACTTGCATACATATATTTTATAATTCTTTTATCAAAATTAATACTCATGAATTCAAATTATAGGTCACATATAAATAATAATATTTTTTATAATGCATCTCTATTCACTTAAATATCAGTGTTACATATTTTAAGAAAGTTGTGGAGTTTATTTGTATTAAAGGCTAATATTTTGTAGTGTTACATGTTAGAAAAAATTTATATATAGATAAAATATCATTAGGTACACTTTTTTTTATATTGTGTGTTGATGCTATAATTTTTTCTAGTAAAAATGAGAATATTAGTGAGGTAATTTTCAAATAGATGGACATGCAGTCTGTGTTTTACATAATAAGATAAATGAATTCATTTATAAAATTCTAGATTGGCCAAAAATCATATTATAAATTTATATATTAGGAAAAATATTATAGAATTTATTTAAATGACTTTCATGAATGATTCAAGAGAATTTTCAACTCTAATTTGAGCTAGAACAAAATGGTGTAATAATGAGAATGGAAGCATAATTGATTACAAAGATTTTAGAAGGGTCCTTAGAAGCTTATTTTATTTTATGGTTTCCTAACCTGATATTTAATATATAGTAAAACTTTTTGTGAGATTTTACAGTTACCAAAGTGATTCACGGAGGCCAGCAAAAAAGAGATAATTGTGATATAACAATGGCACAATAAATTAGAGATGTTATAAAAATGTAATTGTAATTTTATCATTGTTGGATTAAATGATACAGATTAATCAAGTGATTTTACATATATAAGTTCTTTTTTAGGTTCTAGATTCTTTAATTATGATTGGTTTTTATGTTTTATAGTCTCTCCCAAATTTACCCTAAGGTTGAAGTGGTCACTTGTATCAAATAAGGGTGGTTGAATCCTCAGAGACCTAGAAAAGAACCTATAAGCACAAATTCTATTCATTGTTTTAGATATTAATTAGAAACATTTTAGGTTTAATTGATGTTTTTTACAAGAAAACTATGATACCAATGTGAATTGATTTTTGATAATGGGTTGATCTTAGGTTATTATAAAGGGTTGGTCCAATTAATTTCTTCTTTTATGATTACAATTTCTTATACCTGAGAGTGGTTCATTCAATAGCATCAAACTACCTAAATCAATTATTATTTGTAATAACATAAAAAACCAAACCTAAATCCCTGATATATTTTTAATATTATTTATATGATCACTCCAAACTAAATAATTGTATTAACAATTAATGAATCTAGCCTAAAAATTTAACAAGGCCAAATAAGAAAAAAATCATGGAATGGAAATATCTGCTATAGAAATTATATAAAATTTGATGTAATAAAAAATATCAACCTAGCCAAATCGTTTATAAACAAATTTAACAATCCCATAAGAGGTTTACCCCATGTTTTATTTAAATATCTCATTGTAATATGACATTATACTATCAGGGGGGAATTGAAAGAGAAAACAATGATATAAACAATGACCCACCATTTTGTGAAGAACTTATCATTTATCTCTGTGAATAAATTCAAAAAATAATGAAATATTTTAAATTTTTAAAAAAAATAATATAAATAAAAATAATAATAAGTGTTATTAATAAATTAAGGTGATTTGGGGAACCTAAAATTAAAGAAATGTGATTGTGAAATCAAATTTAGAACATCACATTACAATGGAAACATACACACAATTATTCCAAGTCCTTAAAACCTGTTATATTTAAAAGTAATTATAGAATAATTGGGTACTTAAAACAAAAATAAATTTCTTTAAAATTAATTAGGGCAGGCACAGTTGGCTAGAAAGTTAATGGATAGTGGACTTTTCCACCCTTGAAAAAAATCAAATCCACCTAGAATCCACCCAACATATGTTCTAGAATAAGAATATAGATGTCCAAATTTATATGGTCCATAGTAGTAAAAAATAAATCCTAATATTTCCTCAAATAAAATTTAAAATTTAATCCCAATTGAATCTATATGTATAGGTATATTATTGAAATAGTGGACTATCATTATGGGCTACAGAATCTATCCCAATTTCATGTCTAAATTGGTAAGCCTAGAAATCCCAAAAAACATAAGAACTAAATATAAAAAATTATAAATTTAATATTCCTTCGGATTTAACATACCCAAATATGAAATTTTATAATCATTGATACTATATATTGGTTGGTAAAAGGGATTTAATGGATATATGTCCAATAGACTTTGTCCATAATTTTTTGGATTCAAGGAGAAACTTTTTCATAATCCCAAATGAAGCTCTAATAACTATAGAATAAAATAATTTATTCATATTAATGGAGATAAAAAAATGAAATTTAATTTTAATATAATATCTAGTGGGTTTTCAAGTTAATGAATATACGAATCAATTATTAGTTCACAAGATAAGTAATTATAAAAATGATAAGAAAAAAGTTCTAATTGTAGAATACACTAATTCCAATATTATTGAGAAAATAATCCATCGAAAATATTAACCTAAAGAAATGTTATTTGACACTTTTAGTGTCTAATGACACCCCCTAACTTGAGTTTACTCTATATTGAGAAATAAAATACCTCTAAAAATTAAAAATTAAATTCCCCTTTTCCAAACACTTTTTAACATGAAATGCTTACCATTTCAACCTCACATCCAAGAAATATGAAACCAATCAAAATAATTTACAAACAAGATAGGTTAAAAATAATATCTCAATCTCAATCCAATTACTTAATAAAAATTCACCACCACATTTCATCAATTATCAATTAAGAGTAATGATGTCATGTACATTACAATAAAAAGTGGGGATCTTTTTTATTCAAGGGAAAAAATATGGAATCACTAGGTGGAATCAATTTTTAATCATAATATAAGTATTAAATTTATTTATTTGTTTATTTTTTATTATTTTTACCAAATTTTCAATGGTTATTTAAATTACCCAAACACATTTCATCCCCTATAGAAAGACTATTTCGACGACTCCCAGGGTCAATGACTGTAGGGAACCAAGTAAAGATTAGATACTCTAAAATTACCTTGAGTAAAATAATTCAATAACAAAATAAAACAAAAAATAATATTGATATAATTCAGAAATTTTGTCTAGAAAACACTTGAGTCACAATCCCTAAGTTTATAAAGAAACACATCTGGTCAATTCACTGATCTACAAGAAAATTTATTATTTTTTCTTTACAGTTATATTTTTTTAAAAAAATATTTAATTCTAATGTTAAAATTAAAATGATCCCGAAACCAGTGATATTTATTGGGATAAACCAAGAACTAATAATAATACCCCCTAATACAAAGTACATTGGAAGTGATATTTTGATTAAATATGATGAAACTTTTAACCATGAAAAATCACATTGTAAAACCGCTCTGTGCAATTATATGCTCATGAAACTAAAATTTCATTAAAATCCGAATAAAGACATGATTTTTTTTGATATTTAGTTTTAATGTTATAAAACTATATTATCATTTAAATGGTTACTGTAACACCCCAGGTAAATACAGAATATGACAATTTCATATTTATCCATATTTGTGAATAAAATATTAATATTACATTAAAGGGGATGTTATGCTCGATGGCGTACCCAACACGCAACAACGAGTTTCTTGGGAATCTTACGTTGCACTATAATAATAAAATAATATTATTTTAAATGGTAGTTAACACCTAGCCGTCATAATGGCGGGAATGAACAGAACTAACTACAAAATTATTATATATGTTTGTCAAATATTTTTACTTTTTACAATAAATGTTAGAGGATTAAAAATGCCAATGAATCCAATTTTAAGCGTAAACATTCTAATATTCATTAAAAGGTCGATTAACCACCTTGTTATGGCGAACCCCTTTTAAATCCACTTTTTGACAATTTTATGTGTTAAATTTGACAAAATAAAATTCTACTTTAGAATCGGGACATCAAAATTTACTTTGTGTAAATTTTTGGTATTTTTCCAAAAAAGTTCAATTTTTAATGAATAGTGAAAAATGTTGTATTTTAATTAAAAACCTATTTTTAATCTAATTTATTTATATGATTAGATTAACTTTTGAATTGGTTTTAAAGTTAAATTAGAATTTATTTTTACCATCTAATCCAATTTTGGTCTTTGTAATTAATTTCACTTTGAAATCAGACTTAAACTAGTGTTAATCTTTTGATACATTTTGTTTCATAAAAACACGCTATTTGTTTTGAAAGCGGGAATTAATTATTAAATTAATTAATGCAACTTATGTGTTTTGAATTTTGTAAAATAGACATCATTTTTGAATTCGGAATATCAAATATAGCTTAGTTTGATTTTTTGGTAATTTTCTGAAAAACTTCAATTTTTGATGAATAATGAAACCACTAAGTGGTACTTATAAAAACTGATTTTCCGTTTAAATGGAATTTTTCCACCTTTGTGTTTTGAATTTCAAAAATCCGACATACATGGTTTTCATTAAGAAGTAAAATGCGGTTCAATGGGATTAAAATAATTTTTTGGTGAATAGTAACTTATTAAGTTTTTAATCGCGATTAGAGGTAATTAGTGTAGTTTAAGGTAAGAATAATGTTTTAATAAAATTAAATGACCTAGACACATATCCTACACTCATTAGATGTTTCATGGCCGACCAAGACAATACATGGGTCAACTTGGGGACCCCATGAAGCCACTTTGGTTGGAAAATGACATAAATACCTTTTTATTTGATGTTAAAGTAAAAATGACACAAACATGAGATGTTTTACTAAAACAATTTTTACATAGAGTTATACAAGTCAGATATTTGATTACAAATAGTCATTTTAAATATAAAGATATTTCCTACATCATAGTATTTTTTTTATAATTTTTAGACATTAAATAAATTAAATTATTTATGACATCATGATGATGTAGTGATGACCTCATTATTTAACGATTTAAATAAAATGGAAAGATAATGTAATATCTAAGACCTACAAATGTCCAAAACCTATTGGATGAGTGGATTTCGAACCCTTATCACCTTAACCGAGAAATACATAAATTTGTGACCTTTAAAATCCAAAACTCTTTTGAAAATAAAGTAACATTTTGTAACTTTACAAGAGTGCCCCTCCTCTCCTCTTATAAAAGGTCCCCACCTCTACCTCCTTAACCACACTTCCAAAGCCTTTGGATCGGCCAACATCTGCCCATTTTGTCTCTCCACTTCCCTCTCTTACTCTTTGATGCCTCACTTTGGTCAGAAGTCTTCCCAAGTAAGCCTTTGAGCTCAAACCAAAGGGAGTTACCCGATTTTATGGCAATGTCTTCACTTGAGTGATTTTGTTTTATTTTGCCTCTCCAACCCCCTAAACTTCTTTTATTAATTTCTTTTGTAACAACTCCAGTATCTTCAATATTCTAGGATTTTGTTATATTAAGTATTTGAGCTACACTTACACACACCTACATCTATTGGTTAAAGAGCATACTGTTTCCGTGGATGGAGAATTTTTGCCTCACGAAATGATGATTGTTCAACACTCATATAACACCTTCAAAGGTGGCCATTAAGATGTCACTATATTTATATATGATATATAATATGTTTATGTTTTACCTAAGATTCTTTATTTTTTTTTGTGGCATACCTTTATGGTCTCCATTGTGGGTAAACACGATAATTTCATTTTAGGATGTCCGGACTACCGCCCCCTCAAAGTGATGTGATTCGTTAATTCCATATGTGGGACGTATAAAGGATGGATTTAAAGTTATTATATATGATTTTATACTGGAATTATAATATACCTCTATATCATTATTATTTCTTTCCATTAATATATGAGATAGAAATGAAAGTAGCGTTCATGCGTACGCAAGGCTTACCGTCTCCATGAATGGTGCATTTCATTTATTATCCCCAAATGTAATGTACTATTATAAGTACATATTTATAATGGATATATATATATATATAATATAATTATGGAATTAAAATATACATACCTCTCATTTAGTTTTAATTCCATTAATATGACAAAGAAATGAAAGTAGCGTTCATGCGTACGTACGACTTACTGTCTCCATGAACGGTGCATTTCATTTCTTACCTCTAAATGATTATGTAATATTATAAATACATGTATATGATGTATTTATATGATATATATGATATCCAAATCATGAATATCATTCTGGATATAACGAACCATTGACCACACGAACAACATGTAATTGTAAGAAGTTCACTTTCGACTTAAGAACCAAATATCGACAAAACAAACATTATTTACTTAAATGATTACATAATGTTTATAAAATGTAAATAAGTGATATAAAAGGAATAATGAACTTGAAAAGTTTCTTAAGAAAATATAAATTAACTCATGTTTATTATTCAGAATGTTAAAGAACGATCGAGTCAAGTCGGACCCGAGGTAAGGGATCTTACTCCTCTCTTTCTTTTTAAGTACACTCTTTTATGTCATTCCTTTTAAAGATCATATTTCTTGTTATTGGGATATTCTTTTATATTACTCTTACTGTAATTTATATTGTTCATATGATGAAAGAACCTATCCTATCTCATCAATCCATTTTTGGATGTTTTGGGTGGCGCCGTTAGGCTGCCGAATTTTCGTAAGAGATCTAACCTCTCTCTTTCTTTTTAAGTACTCTCCTTTTTTTCACTTATTTTAAGCTCCTCCTTGTTATGATGGGGGATGTTATTCTATATTCCTCTTTCTATACATTTTATTGTAATATGATGAGATACTTTATTTGATCTCATCAATCCATTTTGAAAGTTTTAAGTGGCGCCGTTAGGCTGCTAAGTTTTCGTAAGGGATTGTTCATCTCACTTTTATTTCCGTGAGATTTTTGCTACATTTGCCACAATTTCCTTTGAGTGGTGTATGTACAACCCATTATTATACACTCTGTGTAGTATAATTTCATTTATGGGTATTCACATCTTCATTGTATGACCCTTCTTCCATGGGGTGTACGTTTCGAAAGTTACCCAACTCGGTAAGGGGACCTTTCACCCTCCTCTTTTAAAAGACTTCTTCTGTTATGTCTTTTAATTCACATAATATTATATTGGGATATGTTCTTTTATATCCTTGTTGATGTAAATTTTATGTCCAAGTTATGAGATTCCCTTTTTATCTCTCATCAACTCATTTTCTGGATTTTGAAGTGATGTTGTTAGGCTGTCAAATTTTTGCAAGGGAACCTCTTAAACCAATTTTGATTCTTTCGGATAAGCTTGTAATCCTTGAATATGTCATTATATGAATATGTGTGAGTGACCTCTGATTGTTTTACACTTAATATCCACTTATATTTGGTGTATTAGTTTGTCACACATAATTATGTAATTGATTTATCCTTAATCCAAGGATATCGTCTTTGTAAGGGACTTCGTCTCAATCTCCTTTCATTGAGGCATATATCATTTTATACACAACTTTCTTTTATATGGTGTATAAACCCCTTTGACTTTTACTTTTATACAAAAGGAATCTTTTTCTACGAAGCGTTTTACTAAACAACAAAAAGGAATGTTTTTTTAACGTACGTGGTGACAACGAACTTTTCCGCCACCGCGAGTATTATTTGGTCTTTGGCTTCCTCAACAAGCCGTAATGTTTTTAAAATAAAATAAATACCATATACTCATTTATGTATTTTTGGTATTGAAAATGGTTTTGATAAAGGATTATATTATGATATATTGTGATTAAAATGTGGAAATGTTATCATTCCTTTATATTGGTTTTATGTTTTATGATTTTGTATTGGTAC